>VWZP01006414.1:1472128-1764365 GCA_013396995.1 Dicaeum eximium
CTCTACAGCATCCTGCGCAGCGAGCAGCGGGCGGTGCCGCCGGCCGGGCCCGCGCCCTGGGGCTGCCCCTGCGGGTCGCGGCGGCGGGTGGCCCTGCGGAGCCCGCAGGTGGCCTGCAAGGCGGCCTCGGCCGTGCTGGTGAAGACGCTGCGCTTCGTGCAGAACGTGCCCTGCTTCCAGGAGCTGCCGCTGGAGGAGCAGCTGCTGCTGGTCCGCAGCTGCTGGGCGCCCCTGCTGCTGCTGGGGCTGGCGCAGGAGCGGGTGCACCTGGAGACGGTGGAGAGCGCGGAGCCCAGCATGCTGCAGCGCATCCTCACCGCCCGGCAGCAGGGAGAGCAGCCCCCGCCGCGGGCACCGGCACCGGCACCGGGCCGGCCGCACCACGGCCCGCACCTGCCCTCGGCCGGCGACATCCAGGCCATCAAGGGCTTCCTGGCCAAGTGCTGGAGCCTGGACATCAGCACCAAGGAGTACGCTTACCTCAAGGGGACGGTGCTCTTCAACCCGGGTGAGTGGCCGGGCGGGGTCTGCCTGCCGGGGGGAGCCCGCCTGTATCCCCAGGGAGCGGGGCAGACACGGGGCTTTCCTCGCGGTGAGAAGGGTGCTGGAGGAGAGGGACGCGGAGCAAGGTTTCACCTTCTGCCCCTTCCTCAAGACCCCGGCCGCAGGCAGGGAGGGTCCGGCTGCAGCTCGGTCTGGGCTCCTGAGGGCTGGCGCTTTCCACAGATGCTTTCCACGAGCAAAGCGAATTCCTGGCAGTCGGTTAGAGAAAGCTGGGACACAGCAGCGGCTCCTTGCTCGTTTCCCGGAGCGGGAGCGCGAGACCTCCGCGCCGCGGCCCGAGGGTAGCGGGTGTGCCCGTGCCGTGCCCGGAGCTCTGCACACCCCCGAGAGCAAGGGAAAGCTCAGGGCTTCCGCAACAAAGTGCTGTCGTGGCTTTTGGTATAGAATGTATGTTTTTTGTTTTTTTTTTTGTTTTTTTTTTTTTTTTTGGTTTTTTTTTTTTTTTTTTGCCATCTCTCTTTGTGGAGACTCCATAGATGCAGCTCTACAAGGCGACATTATCACGTCGGTGACTCACCTGAAAGGTGGCTGTCAGGCTGGAAATGGCACTTCCCAAGTGTGGCAGTATCCTGTGAAAGTGGGACAGGGCTCTGCCAAACTGCCAAACTGTTAGTTATTGATGGTTAGGTTCCTGTAGTGATACTTTGCATTTATCATCCTGCATTTATCATAGCTTTGCTTTCTATACAGATAAAAGAGAAAAAGTTATGATAGTTAGGGTGAAGCTTATGTTACACAAGTCACATTTGGAAGCTGGTCTAATGCAAAAAGATGGAGGCATTGATCTAGAAGGAAAAAAATTCTTCTCTGAGGTGGTGGTCAAGCATTGGAACAGGCTGCCCAGGGAAGTGGTTGAAAAACCACCCCTGAAAGTGTTCAAAAATGTGTAGATATGTTGCTCAGGAACAAGGTTTAGTGGTGGACCTGGCAGTGTTAGGTTAATGGCTGGGCTTGCTGATCTTGGAGGTTTTTCCATCCAAAATGATTCTATGGTCACATACAGCCTTAATTCTGCACCTTCCATCTTTCAGTATCCTTACTGTGGTTCATTGGGAAACTTCCTGTCACATGTTGGAGTCAGGACTTCTTGCCACTTATAAACTGGAGTAGAAACAGTTGACAAAAGAAGCCTTAAATGTAAACAATGCATTTTTGTAGAAGTGAAAAACTGAAAAAGTTATTTTTGTTGTCTTCCCCACTGTAATGGGGAGACCATTCTTCAAAGTTTTTATCAACTACTTTGTTTAACACCTAAGTGAATGTTGACAAACATCATGTTTCAGGTTTGTGAAGAAGAGTATTAAATATCCAGAACTCCAATATGATAAGAATTTGACCTGCCCAATAAAATTTGGCATGTCTTTGCATACAAGAAGTCCTCTAGGAATTTAATTTGTTTCTTTCCTTGAGTCATAATTACCGTCTGTGAGCTGTTAGGAATTGTTCTGTAAGAATAATGTTGTTTACAAACAAAAAATATGTAAACAAAATAATTTATTTTTCTTTTCAGATCTACCTGGACTGCAGTGTACACAGTACATTGAAGGATTGCAGAGGGAAGCACAACAAGCTCTAAATGAACATGTCAGACTCATTCACAGAGGTGATGAAGCCAGATTTGCCAAGCTGAATGTTGTTCTCTCCTTGTTGAGATCTATTAATGCTAATGTGGTTGCTGAATTATTCTTCAGGCCCATCATTGGAGCAGTGAACATGGATGACATGCTTTTGGAAATGCTTTGTGCAAAATTATAATTAAAATTGGTGTGTGAAATAATGATAAGAAGTCCAGTGCAAAGCAAGCCCCAGAGCAGAACAGTGTAAAGTATTGTAAATAAACTAACTTATTGTTTTTACATAGATAGTATTTTTGTATTCCATAATAAAATATTCTTCAAGTTCTGAAAGTAATTTTTATTAAACATGATGGTTTTGGAATAAGGTTGTGGTCATCAAAACAAGCTTTAAGGTTGTAGAGAATATTCATATCCAAAGCTGACTGACTATTCTTTTACCATGCCTCTGAATAAAGAACATATTTACTATATTGTACTTTCAAGGTGAGTAATCCCTGGTTTTTCAAAATAAGCACAGCCTTACTGCTATTCTTACTACTTCTATTGACTTAAACAGATTCAAATCTGTGAAGGTTATTAAATATTAGCCCAAGGTTTTCTTCCATATGGGGAAGATGTGTTAGGAGTGTTTTGAGGCTTAATGAACCTTAAAGTAGCTTCATCAACTCTAATATTTGCAGTAAAACATTCAATTCAACACATTTTGGGCTTCAGGAAAATTAAATAAATCTTTTCCCCAAAACATCGAGCTAATAAAAACTGCCTCCAAAAAGATCCAAACAGCAAATGCTGATTAGGGTCAGGAGAAGTAGCAGGGTGGACTCTACATTTTTATTTCATGTAGATAACTGCTAACTGGGACTTCAATAGTCAGATTCTCCAGACTACTTCTTCCTATTGACAAACAAAATTATTATGCTGAAACATGGTGTGCCACTGGTACTTCCATCACAATTTGTCAATTTATGTGACAATATCTTAATTAAGCATTGAGGTTAACATTTTATTTTATTTTATTTTATTTTATTTTATTTTATTTTATTTTATTTTATTTTATTTTATTTTTTTCTTGGACTTGATCCTTTCCCCCAAATCATTCTGTTTTCATTGGAAAAATACCCTGTTGTAAAAATAAAATCAGAAAGGGAAAAACAGTGATTTAAGGGAGATTTGTCTCATTTTTCCTTTCTTTGCATTCAATTTTCTAGCTTTTCCCCAGGGGAATATTGGTAAAGAAATGGACAGTGACATGTGACAGTGTTCCCAAAGCAAAAGGTATCAGTAACTCCATGTATTGTTCAGACATATATTAACCACTAGCAACTGGTGGTTTTTAAAACACAATTAATAAAGTTGAAGGAGTTACTCTCTTTAATAGGAAGCGTGCAGGGGAGAGAGGGAGGAGTTTGAAGAGCTTTCTTTTGCTGCCACCTTGTGCAAAGGATAATCACAGCTCCTACACTAAGGGAAGGAGCAGGGGCACTTTTGTTGGCTTGTACCTACTCAGATAAAACTTAGGGGAAATAGAAATTGTTTGAGAAGTAACCAAACATCTCTAGGTGTACAAGTTAATCCATAAATATCACTGAGATTTGTATTGCCATGGCACTAAGGATCTCCTCATGGACTTTGACACTGTCACCGAGGAAAAATAACTGAGCAAGAAACACAACTCCCATCCCGAAAAACAATGGTGGTCCATAAATGAACAGTGTTCTGGTGCTCACATAACTGTGTAGGCTTGTGTACCTTGAGAAACCTCCCAAAAATTCAAAAGAAGAAAAAATATGTAGGTAAAGTGATCTTTACTACCAGTCCAGACTTCAAATCAGTTCAGACCATAATAGAACAGGCTTAGTTTTTAGATTAGGTTGATCCTTTTATATGTACACACACGTATGTGCACACCTATAACAAACATATACATGTGAATAATATTTATTGTGCATGTGTAAATGGTCTGTGAGTTTACAGTAGCTTTTGAACTTACCTGATATCTCTGTACCATAAATATGTATATATATTTCCCTCTTTGTAGGCAGCATATGAGCTCACAATAGTTAGCTTTCAAGGATGCCTGGCAAAGAAACCTCTTTCCACAAAAGCACAAAGCATGATGCTAAAACATTTAAATAGTGGTTAGTGGCAGACAATGCATCTTGGGTAAGGACTAAAGACTTCCAACAGATTGAAACAACTTGAATTCATTAATACTCACACTAGTGTTCAGACTTCTCTGCTAAGTTGCAGAAGAGACTTGTTTGCAGTACTCCTAACAATTAATTGTAATAGCTGAGCCTTGGTCACAGGCCAGCATTTTCAGCTGAACGGTCACCTTGAGACATCTTGGGTCTATTGTGCCATTAAATACTGCAGTTTTCATGACTCAGGGGTACCTGCTTACATCCCCAGGCTTGATGTCTCAACAAATTCTACATTCTGCTCAATTTTCTGAAGTTGTCATGAAAAATGTGCACTGCAAATCCACCTTGAACTGTACTCTATCATATTTCTCTTGGATCAGCAATGCTGTTTGTCATTCAGCTGTTGTCCATTCTAATGGAAGCACCTGGGGATGGTAACTAGGAAATCTTAATGGGAAAACAAATTTATCAAGGATTTTGCAGAGAACTAGCAAAAAAATTTGTCTCTTCGTAGGTCAGAGGAAGAGGAATGACAAAGCAAGACATTAAAAAGAGATTTGTAGGAGGAACCAAGCTGAAGATTTGGGACTATGCAAGAATGGGAGAGAAGAGTTGGGGGTGGTTCTGGTCTTATTTTAGTGTGGGGACAACTTGCCAGGAGCTAAGTGGAAGGAGTTAGAGGGAGATTGTAACTCACAAAACAAGCCAGAAGCTGAGCAAAAAGGTCACTGTGGGAGGATTCATCTGTCAAGTCCAGAAAATTTGCAGAGCAGGGAAGAGCCCACGCCAGAAGCTGACACTGAAGAGGACACAGGCGCCCTCCCTCACTGAGCTGCTGGGACAGGTGGCCTGTCCCCTCCTGGTGCTGCTGCTGCAGAAGGGCCCTGATGGCAGTGTGCAGGTGTGCAGTGAGCTCCTCAGCCTTTGACAGCACATGGTGCTCGCAGAATTAAGCAAAACTGCTCGGATCTTTGGCACTGGGGGCTCTACCGCAGGTTTTGCTGCTGGGCAGGAGAAGGACTGAGCTAGATCCTTTTCTGTCCTGGGCAGGGTGGGTGAGCTCTGATAGCCCCAGATGGCTGTGGCCACTGCTGTGACACAAGGAGGGATCTTTCTGGATATCCTGGGCAGCAGGAGCAGGACAAAGCACTGGAGGCCTCAGGTGGAAAGGAAAGTGGCCATTAAAGGATGATTCTTGGTAATGTAGCCTTTACTAGGAGAAGGGGGGTCGGTCAAGATCCTCCCACAGCCTCAGGTAGTGTGTGAGAGCTCTGTTTGTCAGCTGCCTGGGACTCCTGTGGAGATAAAGCCTCCAGCCCTGCCTGCTGCTGAGCAGGGCTGAGCTGGGAGCTCTGCCCTGCCCTGAGAGCTCTGCCCTGCTCTGGGAGCTCTGCCCTGCCCTGAGAGCTCTGCCCTGCCCTGCCCTGAGAGCTCTGCCTGTTCTGGGAGCTCTGCCCCGAGCTGGGAGCTCTGCCCCGAGCTGGGAGCTCTGCCCTGCCCTGGGAGCTCTGTCCTGCCCTGGGAGCTCTGCCCTGCTCTGGGAGCTCTGCCCTGTTCTGAGAGCTCTGTCCTGCCCTGGGAGCTCTGCCCCGAGCTGGGAGCTCTGCCCTGCCCTGGGAGCTCTGCCCTGTTCTGGGAGCTCTGCCCTGCCCTGGGAGCTCTGCCCTGTTCTGGGAGCTCTGCCCTGCTCTGAGAGCTCTGCCCTGCTCTGAGAGCTCTGCCCTCTCATATGCAGCACAGAATTTCTTGTCATGTTCCTCAGCCTACCCGTAAAGACTGCTTTTCAGATCAGATATTGGCATGGCTTCTGAGGATATTTTAGCATTTTCTCTGTTTGCTCTCTATCCCTGTCATTTCAGGCACGAATCTCCTCAGGAGCACCATTTTTTCCCAGCCCTCCAGGGTGTTGGAGACATTTTAACTGAGAGCAGCATCCCAAGCAATTTAATCCTGCAGTCCCCACAGGGAGTGTCTCAGGCAGAAGCAGTGCTGTACAAAGAGCCATTCCCACCCACCTCAGCAGAGATTCCCATTGCTCCTGGTCAGTCCCATTGCTCCACTCCAGCAGTCCAGACACCGGCTTCTAATCACAAAGCACCATGTGGCAGACTAGCCTTGCCATGTCCTTTTCTCTGAAGAGATCTGAGAAAGGATAATTTAAAAACCAAGTTGCATTTTCTGTTATATGAGTGCTCCTTTTAGATAAGGAAAAGCACAGCATTTATTTATAATCTTACTTTTCCGAGTTTAATATGTAACCTTTGTTTTGGTAATCTTTCTAATAGTTTGCTTTAAATTAAACTTAAATACATGAGTAAAATTCAATAGCTGAGACAGAGACTGTCAGAGGAACTTTGACAAAAATATTCCTGAATCTACAAGCTCTGTGAGGTCACAGGGCTATTACTTATTAGCTCTATGCAAATCCACGAATCATTCATGTTGTTGATATAAATCACATTGTTGATAAGAATGGGAAGTCATTTCACTGCTTGTGTCAGTAATGGAATTGGTCCAGCTTCATTTACATATCCACAACCTGCCTAAGTGTAGGTAAATAACCACACAAGTGTTATGCAAGCATATGTGACACACAGACCCTTTTCTTCTGCATGTAGTTGTGTTATTTACTTATTTTGTATAAGGGAAATTATACTCATTTCGGGTTCAGGAAAAAGGACCTGTTCTTTAATTGTATAGAAGCACTCACTGTTTTGTCACACGGGATGAATTTTACCTTGCTGAAACAGAGCTGTCTGAAAATTTAACATCCAGTCTAGCTGGGGCATCTGGGCTGTGTCTGGAGAGGATGGAGAGACACAAAGATCTCCAGGTTCCTTTTGATCCCAGCATCCCTACTGCAGGCTGGCATCATGGATTTGTACTTTGCAGAATAAGGCTTGATTCAAGTTATACACTGAACTGTTAATCACCAGAGTCTGGTAAAGTGAAACTTTGGAGTCACCCTCACTCCTGGGAAGCCATCAGCCATCTTCTCCCAGCTGAGACCATAACAAAGCTTCTCACATATGCACATACCCATACACACACACACATGTAGAAAAATGTAGCAGGGCAATTCATATCCTGTTCTTCTAGTGGGGCTGGGTTAATAGAAGTAACAAAAAAGTCAGTAAAGCCTCTAAAAGTAGAGAAAAAATATTTAGAAAGAAACCTTTTGTACATGTAACTACATTTACCCTAGGAGCAGGCCTTCAGTTCCAAGTTTTAAGCACATAGTTAATATCTGCCATCTCTAAGTGAGAACTAGCTGAAGAAAATGAATCAGTTTTACAAAGAAAGAGACAATCCAGTTTTATTTTGTCTCTTTGAGACTGGAATGAGCAGAGAGGGTTGACTGACCAAATGACCAAAAAAATCAGTACTGGAATGAGGGGGTTTATCACTGTTATTATAGGAGGTTTAATTTTTTTTTTCCTTTTCCCATGCTATCTTTACCAGATGAGGGAGATATAGGAATAGATGTGATTGTCTTCAAAATGTTGCAACTTAGTCAGCAGCAGCCATTCAGTATATTACTTCTTATCAAGTACACTTTGGTGTCCTGAAGAACCAGAGCTGGAGGAGAACTTTAAGAAGATCTTCCAGAAAGCTGAGGAGCAGCGCTGCATTTCTAATTCTAGAGTAATTAGGTGTAAATCCTGCTTCTCCATCAACTGACTCTCAAACAAGGTAAAGAGAACAAAATGTTATTGTGGGTGGGGTCTGAGCTCATCTGAGCTGAGAACTTCAGCTGCTCCCAAACAAGATCAAATGGCCAAGATAGCATTTATGACCTGTAATTTATAAGTTATTTCTAGCTGATTTCCAGACACTAATCTGAGAAATGCAGAAATTGAGGGAAGTAAGAATGAGGCTTGAATGGGTTCTGATAAAGAAGTCCCAAAACTCAAGAAGTTACCACCTTTAAACTGATTTTCAACAGGTCCTTTCTATAATTTCTAAGATTTTGAGTAGTGAACAGAAAGCTTTCACTGACATTTGCTGTGGTCAAATTATCAGAGCCTAGTTAACACTTTGAATTAAGGCAGGTGCATCATACAGCTGAACTCTAAGATGGTTAATGGCCATCATCTGGAACTAGTTATTCTGTCCAGAAACTGTGCTCAGAAAGGGCTTGGACTTTAAGATTCCAGCTCAATTAGAAGTGTGCCCTCCTGTAACCAGAGGCACCCCCAAGCTACAGCCCAGCCCAGCTCTGCTCTGGGGTGAAACCACAGACTGATGCCTACACTTTCCTCTCTCTTCTTCCCTCACTCCCTCACAGTGCTTTGGTTTTTTTATAGGAAATACATCAGATATGTGGGCTGAAAGAAAGTTGTGGCTCCTTCCAGTTAAGTTGTTCTGGACACCCCCACACACAGCAGCTTGCCCTGCTCACTCCAGATGCTTTGGGGAAGTTGCAGACCACTCCTTTACTCAATACTGAGCAATTCATATTTCTGTTATCCATGTCTTTCCCTCCTTGTCACTATCTTGCATGTTGGGACAAATATTTGGAAGTATTTTCTACCTTGTTTATGGGACAAACATAGAGCCTTTTTAAGTGTAAAGTGATTACTGATGTCATGAAGGAGGCACTGCTTATTTAGTTCTGCCTGGCTCCTGAAGAGTCCAGTATTCTTGGAGTTGCTGTGGTCTCAATGTTTCCTTAATACAAACCATAGAAGTAATTCAGCAAAGAGTTCCTTTTTCTATCAGTTATTTTATCACAGAACAGTAAAGGAGACAAGGAAAAAATACAAAGAGAAGCAGTAAAGCTGAAACAGGCTATTAATTACAGTGGGTATATATTCTGTTCTTCTGCATAGTCATATGGCTGGAAGGGATTTCTAGATGGGATCATCTAATCCATCCTCCTGTCCTGACAGGATGAATTGTACACCATGTCATACATGGCAAGAGCTTGTCTAATCTGTCTTTAAACATTTTAGTGATGGGGACTCTATGACACCTCCGTTCAGTCTATTTCTGTGTCTTCCCCCTGAAAATTCTAAACTTTTCCAGGCATCTGAGCTGGCCCTTCTGTATTGTAGCATTATCTCCCGTTTTCTTAACTTCTTCACCAGCCACGTGGACAGACTTTGTGGCAGAAGACCCTTGCATATTTGAAGGTTAAACTTACATTTTGTGGAGCTTCCTGCCAGTATTCTTTCAATCACCCATGTTCCCTAGAACCTCCTCTACACACCCATTTGGTCAACATCTTTCCTGAACTGCAACTCACAGATTTTCTACTGGAATAGGAAAAAAAAAACCAAAACCAAAACAAAAAAACCCACAACAAATTAAGAATTATAGTCCTCTATGATCCATTTACACTATCTTGCCATCAATTTTTAAATAGCACAATGAACCCTTTATAGACATTTTTATAAATACTTGTTTTACAGCACTCTAGCACTTTATGATAGTCAATAATTACAGTTAAAACATATTTTATAGCTTCAGTTCTAAACATTCTGCATAAATTTAATTTATACTTTTCTAACCTTTGTAGTTAGATGTATTTGATGTTATATACAGTTATATTTGAAATATCTTTTGGACTTTCTTTTTTCAAGGTGGTCTTGACACTTGTGAAATTTAAAAATAAGACTGTTCAAAACACTTAGAAATTCCCCAGTGGGACTGTTCTTAAATTGTCAGTGTGAGTGGATGAGCTTGGTGGATGGGTAGTTTTCAATGCCTAATCACCCTGAATTTATGAAATGAAGTTCATTGCATCATCAGCACATGCCATTGTCTCAATGACCATTATTTTGTTTTCTTGAGACAAATAGGTTGTACTTTATGGTGGATTTTTAATTTACTTATTTAAATTGTCTTAAACAAAGAAAGGAAAAGGAACCAAGTGTATGTGTAACACAGCAGTACCTCTGGATTTAGTATGCAGAGAATAAGAAAGGAAAACAGCTAATTTTGTTTGCAACAAGAAGAATGCTTTACACCAAAAGTGAAACTATCATTTCTGCAGACCATTTACTTCACAAACACAGGCTCTTCTACATCAGGAATTTTGCTGGAGAAGAGGAAAAGTGAAATAAAATAAAAAGGAGGCAGAAAGATTAAAGGAACATATGATGGCTGCTATAGAGCCTGGCAAAATCTGCTACACAGCAGGTCTCCCTGTGTCTGCTGTGCCATACTCTGTCAAAAGCAGCTCCCAAGTGTGGTGAAGGAAATGTTAACATTTCTAATCTTGGATGCATTCAATGGTGCCATCTCAGTTTCATCAAAAACCTGTAATAACATACATCCAGAACATTTTCCCTCATGAAAGCTTAGTGAAACACAGATGTTGCTGCTCCATATTTTCCCAGAGACCCTCACCAACTCCTTTCACAGGAAATCTGGGCTTCCCATAACCCCATCATTGCCTCTAACAGCAGCCTGCCATTTCCATCAACATTTTGCTCTGCAGAATTGCTGTTATCGTGCAACACTGTGCTTTTCAGCACATTAAACTGCTTAGAACTGAGGCAGTAGAAACCTATCATTGCTATTGCTGGGGAAGAAAGCAGATGCTGTTCATATGCATACTAAGAAATGAGAAGAAAAAAACAACTGAAGACTGTTTTGAAACCTCCTTAGAGAAATGTGAAAAAAGCACAGTCCAAAAGGCAAAGAAATTACACTAATCAATATTCACCTTAAGCCTGCGAAAGAATGATTGGGATCCATGCTGACATTATCAAAAGCTTTCTTTCTTGCTCATGTACTTTTCAATAACAGGCTTATTTTCTCTCTCTCGAGACTGGAATAGCCAATTAAGGTTTTTAAACATCTATCTTTTTTCTTTCAGTAATCTGCAGAATGAATATAAATCATCTGTAATTTACAGTGCTGCTTGGTGAAAGTCAGTATTTTTATCTATTTTGTTCTGTGACATCTTGCAGTTTTCTTTAAAATCTGATTTTTAAATCTCTATTGATTATTTTTTATTCGTTTTAATAATTTTCTCCCTCAAAATATTTTGGATATGAATATTAGTATGATTCCTGTTGAACACTTTCCAGTACTATCACAGGCACATGCATTCTCATTAATTTTGTGTGTGTAAGCAAGTCCTAGTTATTAATTTAGAAGAACAATCACTTCTTAGACATGGAGTTTTGAAAATTGTGCTTTGTATCCTGAAGAACCTTCTTCCATTTCTAATTCAGCTATCTGACATTTTGTGATCTAACACTTAAGTGGCAGGGTACATTAAGATGTATTCATGTATTTGAACAGTTTAACAGGGATTTTTAAATCTGCACACTGTGGCTGCCAGCACCAAGTGACAATCTCATGGCTATCATGGTGACCAGTGGACTCTCAGGGTAGGCATTTCTTCTGACAAGTGAAATAAATCTGTCCTGTCAAAGGAAAGAACTGTGTTCAGGCAGCTAAGCAGCAGACCTGCTCAGACTTGTTAAAACTGGTGGTCATTCTGTTGGAGGTATTTGGGATTGGAAATTTCAAATATATAATGATAAAGTATATCATGCTGGAGCTGACAGCTTGAGGAAGACTGGGCTGCTGCCACTCTGTGTCCCCTGATCCAGCTGATAACAAGCTGAAAAATCATTGCCAGCAGGCACAGGGCACATACAGGGATGTCTGGCAGTGCAGGTCATTGACAGACACCTGGGGCATTCCCAAGCACAGGCAGCACCCCAGCCCTGTCCTGCTGCCCTGGCTGGCTGGGCAGGACAGAGACCATCCCTGGGAGTCCAGACACACACACAGGGTGGATCCAGCCAGCAGCGAGGCTGCTCAGCCTCCCCAGCTGAGGCCCTGCCCCTGTGAGCTCCCGGGGATGCAGCCCCACTCCAGCTGCTGGCACCACAGACTCACAGCAGGCAGACAGGGACACACACAGGATGAAAAGTCCCTTGCTGGAAAGCACTTGGAGGTGGACTTTAACAAGTAGAGAGGCAGACTGTGATGATCAAGTGCAAGACAGGGACAGACAACTGCACTGACCAGACCTTGCTTATGTGTTAAAGGATCTATTTGTTCCTTTTCTCCCCCTCAAACTCCCCAAATCCTTTCCTTTTGCTCATATTTGAGACCTCCTTTAAGAATCCCATAGAAATCCTGTGCACTCCTAAAATGTTCTTCCTCTGCATCCCATGGTGTTTCCCACCCCTAGACAGGAGCCATCCTTAGTCCCAAAGATGACTCAGGCAGTTGTCCCCAGTGACTCAAGGTGACAATTTTCACACCTGGACACTGGGACTGAGGCTCTGCTGGGACAGCCTTGGACGAGGCCCAGGCAGGATTCCCTTCCCTCTGAGCCTTGAATTGGGATTTCCTCCTTGCCTGATGCTGTTCCTCTGTGCTCCTCTGGGTTTGTGGCTGCAGGGATGGGCTTGGAACTGGCTGGGCAGGGTGTTATTTGGGATGTTTCTGCTCTGTTGTATCTCTGGGCCCTTTTGTGGGTGTGCAGGTGAGCTTTTCTCAGATAACACATTCATTTTGACTTGTAACTACAGTGACCAAAAATTCAGTAAGACTGAGAAAATCTCTAATCTGTAAGAGAAAAGAAATCTTAAGCTTCTGCCTTCTGAGATATCCCATGTGCTATTTTTTTAGTAATATATGATAGGTAGGGCCATTCTACTACAAACAATATTTGCATGCTAGGCTGCTTTATCTCCCATTTTTGAAAATGCAACTTCCACCACTACAGAAAATATTTTTTTCTGTATTTCTTTGAAGTTCAGGATGATAACATCTCTTGATTAAATTTTGGTAGATCACAGATATTTTCACCAAAATTACATCAGTTATCATCTTGTCTACATTTGTTAGTTTTGGGGGCGGGTTACTGAGATGTGATGACGGCATGTCAATGGGTGCATTTTGATTCCTTAAGCACTTTATAAAAGTAATATTCCTGCATGTAACTTCACAGTGTCACCAATACCCCCTCCACTATACCTTGACGAACACATTTAACCTGTGTGAAGCAGAAAAAGGTCAATGGTCCATTGTGTAATTGCCAAGCAATGTCATTAGCTTAGCAAATTCAGGCTAAGATGAGGCTCTCCATTGCTGTACATTCATGCAATTTCACTGACTTTTCTCCAGGCTGGAGAAGCAACTTGAGCAGAGCTTGGTCCGTGGTGTGACTGCCATTTCCCACAGCCGTGGTGCCACTTCGCCCACTCTGTCCCCACCCTATTTCAGCAGAGCTGCTCAGCACCAGACTCACTCCCCAGCTTCCTCGCAGAGTTGTGGTGTGAGAGAACTCAGTAAAACCTCCTTCATGTCTGAACAGCCTAACAGAGTTTCCTAAGTGGCAAATGTGTTAGAAGTTGATCTGAGAGACACCTACCATGGACTCCAAAGCGGTGTTAAAATCAACGGGTAAAAAATGCCATTAAGCACCTGAAAAAGATAGCTTTTTCTACTTTGCCTCAGACCATTCCATATAAATTCTTGTTCAACATTGTGTCCAGTGGGTGAGCAAGTGCTTCACGGAGTACAAAAGTTGTAAGTCATGTTATGTTTACCTGCATAACATGCTGAAAGTGTTCCCAGCTGCAATGTTGAACTTTTAACCTAATTCCTCTAGCACAACTGAAGGTATAGTTTGAAAACTAAGGCTTGACTTGAACTGCAAGATAAGGGATAACTTGAAGAGATTATAGAGATTATACTATCAAAGTAACTATCCTAAATTTTCTCAACAGGTATGTGTGAAAGGGAGCTTTTGCAGTAGGTTTTGACTAGTACCCAGAACAACCCCCCCTTTTCTTCTAACACAAAAAGCCTCAACTAATTCTCTGCAAAATACAGTCATAGCTGTTTTGTATTGACAGCAGTCCTAACCTTGCTCCTTTCGAAAATGAAATGGGAAAAAGCAGGCAGAATGTAATGGAATTGCTAGAAGCTAGACATAATATCAAGGCTAGTAGTGGAAAACATACAACAGGATTTTCAACTGATAAGGAACTTGATCTTAACTCTTATCTTCAAAGGAAATACCTCTAACAAGCTGGCATTTTCCAACATGGTGAAAGGCAGGAATTTAAGGAGCAGACCCGAGGGAAGCATGCTGCCTAGTGAGTTACCAACACCTACACACTGCAGCATTTTGATTTTTTTGAAAGCTTCTCACCCAGATACTATCCAGCCCCATCTGTGCTCAGCTTGAGAGCTCTGCTGCAGCCAGAGCTCAAAGCTGCAGGCCAAATTGGAGATGCATGAACTGATCAAAATTTCCTCTAATCCTACCTCAAGAATAAGTGACTGAAATGAATTCCATCAGCTCTATACATTTGCAGCTCTGCCCCTGGCACATTCGAGTTGATTGGCTTATTGCCATAATGGTTTCAGAAATATACTGCACTATAAATGCATGAGCTCTTCACAGCAGTGCATTACAATCAAAATTCCTACACATCTACACCTGCTATTATTTAAATTGCTCACTGCAACTTCATTGAACATGGCACTTTATTACAATGGATGCTCAGCAAGAAAATCAAATAGAAGAGGACAAAGGGATAAAATCACAAGAAAATGAGAGCACATAATCAAAGGAAAAAAAAATATATAACGCTCTGGGATCTCCACTCTTATCCTCACAATATTAAATCATTCTCTTCTTGTCAGTAGGGGAGAATCTGAATGACTAAGAAGGCTAAATGCAAGTTTGCAATGCTGAAATAGACACTAAGGGGTGAAAGAAATCATGAGTACTTAAAAAATCATCATAGAGCCTCACTGCAAAATCAGCATAACTAGGATTTCATTCCAAGTGACTAAAAGTGTCCAAAAAGAATTCCAAATAAGCTTAATACTTTTTTTCTCTTCCCCAAACTACTAATTTGGAGCACTATGTAAATCATACTGTGCCTCTTTAGAGAGGGAGAATATATTCAAAAATATGATGTATATCAACTGTGTTTTTCAGGGCTACACAGCCCAATGTCTCCACGGGGCCCATTCAGCAATCCAGCTGCATGAAGTCTTCTATTTCTATAGGCAGCACAGGTGTGTGGCTCAACTGAGGTTTTGGTTTTTTTTTTTCCTAATATGTGAACCCTAGTGGCTACCTTTCTGTGGATGCAGCTTTCCAGTCAGGAGAGCTAAATCCTCTGAGAATGTGTGATTCTATCAATATTAAAGCTTCAGAAATTGTGTGCATTTGATAGCAATTTTATTTGAATGGAAATCTATTCATTTGTATAATCAAATATCCTTCTTAAAGGCACTGAAATGAGATGCATTTCTTTTTAAATTGCTTGTCTCACTTTGTTTTTATTTTACATTTGGCTTTGATGAGCATCAGTAAGATATAGGTTTGGTTGACAGACAGCATTATTCCTCTCCTCCCCTAACAGAGCTCCTCTGCAGATTGTGTAAAAAAATTGTGTTTGCTTTACAATCAAAACAAAGAAAAATTTTAAATTCTCTGTGGAACAGAATTTCCGTATTTTATACAGCTTTACCATGGGACTTTTCTTTCACTAATGGCAGGTGAAATATCTGGACACACTTGGAAAGTATTTTCCATTGGATATTCTCTCCTGGTTATAACTTTTCAGTTAGCCAATATACTACCTTAATTTTGCCTCTCCCAGGCATTCTCAACTTGGAAGAGACTCCTCAAAGTTGCAAAGTAAGAGAAATTGTTTAGTTTAAAATCTGTGGTGATAAGAGGGCACTTTAACACTTAAACAATAATAACCACTTTTATACTGACTCTTCAAAGTCCATCTGACTGTATCCATCTTTCCCATTTAATACGCAGCTGATTTCTAAAAACAAAAAAAAAAATTGTTAGTGAAATCTAAATTCTGTAGATATCTAACTTCAGTGCACTTCTTGCACCAGCTAGTAGAGAACTGCATGATTGTGTAATAATCTGATGTATGCCTCTTTCTTTTCTACTTTCACCCCCCTTGCTCATTAGTCCATCCATGTTCTCAGATATATAAAGGGAACAGATAATTCTGTGATATCTGTCACTGTTACACTGTTGTGCCATTTTTGCTGCTGACTGTTCTTGAAGACTCAAAGACCAGAGGGAGTCACTTTGTGCCCACGTTATAAATCTTGGACTGAAAGAACTAAAGCTCAAGATTTCTTGCATTAAGAAAATCAGTTTGCCCCTATGTGGACATCAAATGCAAATATGTCAGCAGAATATGTCAGACTCCTTCTCAATAACTAAATATAAATCCTTTCTATACCACATACAAATGTTCTATATCTCAGCCCTTTTCAAGTCTTTTTCTATAGGCAGTAGTCTCGTTATTCACAGCTTAAATTGCCGGCATTTATGTCTCAGTAATGTTCAAGTAATCGACTTGAAAACTGAAATATTTCTCAGTTTTAGTACAAGCCTCTCTCCAGGAGCTGAAGTTATGCTGATGTTATATTGCCAAAAAAAAAAAAAAAGTGACAAGTTGCTCTGTTGTCTTTGTATTTGGTAAAATCTTTGCTACATTTATTTACTCCCAGCCCTGGCCCCCACTTCTAAAGCACTCACAGGCAGATCAAATACTTGACATGTGAATTGTTTAAACTTTGCCATGAAAAAAAGTGATATTAATGCTTGAACAAATACAATCTGTGACTTGGCAATAAAAAGGAGCTATAACTGAGATATATGAATTGCTAAACATAATTTGAATTATGCATACGAACTTTATGGATTAGCCTATCAGCAGATCATCTCCTGTTTGTCATTTGATGCATATTAACTTTATGCACTACTGCTTCAGCTGCTATTTCATTACAATGTTTACTGATGTTTAAGGTATATTAATTCACAACAAAAATAGAAGTCCTTACAAGCCCCATATTCTTTTCCTTTCAGCATTGTAACTTGTGTAAAATTTATTTCTTTCAAAATTAAATACCAGAAGATAATGACTATAGTATTGTAACTTTTATTATTATGTAGGTATATTGATTTCTTTTCTTCCAAATTTTTAAATTTAAAAATCAAAAATGGAAAAAAAAAGTTTTTTCCTGAATCTTATTTTTTTAAAATGTGTGGTAATGATAAAATTGGAACCAAAAGAATTGACTTGCATCAAGGAACACATAGACATAATTATTTCACTCAGAGCTCCTGTATTTTTTAGGCCTGAAGGAGAACTAAATTAGATATGTGGAATTTATTTTTATATATATATATAAAATATATATAAATATATATATAAATTAATATAAAATACCCTACCCAAACAAAGTCTATCCCCAATTCATCCTCAGACTAGTGAAAAATATCTGCAGTTTTTGAAGGGATATTTCAAGAAACAAGTAATTTTGCTTTACACCTGAAAAACTCTTACTTCTCTCAATATGGTACTGGATGTGCAGTCTTATTTTGAAAAACAGACTTTATCTGCAAATTTCTGTGCCTTCACACAGCATAAGAGCAGCCATACTTAGCAGCATCCCTTGGACTGGGAGCTTACTCTGAAAGGGGATTTGCCAGTCATCCCCACTTATCATGCCTTGGATCACACCATGGAAAGGTCTGGAGGAGCAGGAGTGGATTCCCTTCAGATGGAACCAAGCTGGGGGGTGAGCTCAGCTGCTTGTGGACATGCAGTTCATGTGAGTAGGCATGAACTACTCTGGAGCCTGGAATCTCTCCTGACACAGGTGGGGGAAACCAAGCAGAACCAAACCTGCTGTTAGTGGGTTAGATTAATGCTTTACTAAATCTGCTTAGGGAAGGCCAACATGTCATGTACTCATTGATCACAGAGATGATTTCCCTCTCTTGGCTCTGATTTTGAGGCTATACCAAGGAAAAGGAAAATTAAAGTTCCTTCAATATTTGTATGCTTGTTTCATGAGAAAGGGAAGGCAGTCTTTGCCCCTGTACTGGGTTTACATGGCCATGGAGGGGCTGCAGGGGTGGCTTCTGTGAGGAGCTGCTGGAAGCTTCCTCCATGTCCAGCAGAGCCAATGCCAGCCAGCTCCAGGATGGACCCACTGCTGGGCAAGGCTGAGCCCATCAGGAATGGCAGGAACACCTCTGTGATAACTTATTTCAGAAAAAAAAAAAAAAAAGTTATTTTGCAGATATAATTGCAACCAGAGAAGAGAAGAGTGAGAACGTGTGAGAGGAACAGCTGTGCACACACCAAGGTCAGTGGAGAAGAGGGGTGGGAGGTGCTCCAGGCACCAGAACTGAGATTCCCCTGCAGCCCAAGGTGCAGCCCATGGTGCCCCTGCAGCCCAGGGAGGGCAGGGGGATGCAGGGATCCACCTGCAGCCCCTGGAGCAGACCCTGCTGAAGCAGGTGGATGCCTGAGGGGAGGCTGTGAAGTCTTTGGAGTCCCATGCTGGAACAGGCTCCTGGCAGATTTCCAGTAGGATTTGTGACCCTGCGGGGGACCCAAGCAGGAGCAACCTGTCCTTGGACGACTGACCCTGTGGAAGAATGACCCACATTGCAGCAGTCTGTGGAGAACTATTCCTGTGAGATGGACTCATGTTGGAGAAGTTCATGGAGAACTGGCTCCTGTGGAGGGGACCCCAGGCTGATCAGGGAAAGGACTCCTGTCCTTGAGCAGTGGCAGGAACATCCAGTGATGAACTGACCATAACCCCCATTCCCTGTCTCCTTGCACTGCTGAGGGAGGAGTTAGAGCTGGGAAGGAGGGAGGGGTGGAAGGAAGGTGTTTTAAGGTCTTATTTTACTTCCCATTATCTTCTCTGATTTTGTTAGTAACAAATTCAATTAATATCTCTAATTCTGGCCTGGTTTTACCCATGATGGCATTTGATGAGTGATTTCTCCTGGTCTTTATCTCAACCCATGAACCCTTTATATTTTTTGTCCCCTGTCCATCTGTGGAAGGGAGTGATTGAGAGGCTTTGGTGGATGACTGAAATCCAGCCAGGGTCAACCTACCACAGCCCCTCTCTTTTCCTATTGCCTTCTCAGGTTGCATGCAAAGAACACTCCTTGCAGCTGATGTCTTCTATAATCCCCATAACATTATGGTCCATCTGGCTCAGTGCTGAGGCTGGGCCAAAGCACTTGTGAATCTCCTTTATTGTGGGTGTGATTAGTTATCTCCTTAGCATGATGGATGGAAGCTGATGCTTCCAACAGAAAGACTTACATGTCCACAGAGAAACATGGAAACACAATTACACTGTCTACATAATAAGATGACCTCTACATTTCCATGATTTCCAAAAGAAATTAGAAGACAGGACTGTTAGCTACAAAAAATACATAAATAAGGTACGTAATCTGGAAATGTGAGCTAATTTGGGGAGAGGAGGGGAGGGAGTGCAGCTTTCTGTAGTTGAGCACCACCAGTTCTGGGGGCCACAGGGCAGGTGCAGATGTGGGCTTGATCAATGGTCACCTACAGGTCACCCATGCTGGCCACAGTGGCCAGGGGACAGTGGTTCCCTCCCTAGAAGTCCACTGAAGGTCACACAGACTCCCAGATAAATGAAAAGTGACTTTTCTGTGACACATTGATGCTAAAGATCCTAGGAGAAGTAAAAAATAAAAAACAAATGAAAAGCCTTTTGAAAACTGTTTTGTTTTGATTGTTATGCATAAATCCAGCAGTTCCCTGTAGTGCATATACTTCTCCTATAATTTTGGGCATATTCCAGTAAGTGAAAGAAGATGCAGCTGCCATCAGAGATACAAAAGATGTGAAGGGCAAGTTGTTAAATAGAATCACTCTCCTTGGAGGAAATTTGTGGTATTTTTCTGTCAGGTTTTAAACCAATACAGGGCTTCTCCTCAAGCAGTGCAATTTGTCACAAGGGAATTTAATTTTTTTTCCAGGCAGTGAGAAAAAAAATTGACTGCTGTTTCCTGTACTTTAGTTTTTGACTGTGCTCTTTTGTGACTGCTGTTTCCTGTACTTTAGTGGAACACTAAATTTCATGGAAGTCTGCATTTCCCTTCCACTTGAAGTATTAGGAAACAGGCTGTGTGGTCCTTCAGGAAAATAAATAAACCAGAGAGCTATTTTTAAAAAAATACTTATTTTAAAATATAGTAATTCCCAATTTTGAAATAAAATTTTATGTTTAAATTGTAAAGAAATGGTGTCTGAATTTTCTGTTGGGAAAAAAATAATCTTGAAATATTCCTTTTTACTCCACTAATGTTAATACCAAGCACAAAAGGCATGAAAGACATAGCAAATCAAACTGCATACCTGAACTGGGAATATTTTAGTTTTAATTCTGTATCCTCAAATGAAGAAACCTGACATGAAATAGATCTGTCATGCCTACTTCTAATACAGAGAAATACCTCAAATACCATTAATTAAGTAAGTGTCCTATGGAGTATTGTTTTTAAATTATGTAGAAAACAAAGTTCTGAAATTTCAGTCACTTCAAGATGAGCATATATATATTTGCATAGTTACATTTACTTTTTAAAAATACAAGCATTAAAGGCATTTATGTAAATATAACTATATTGAATTTATATGAAGTTATACTTTTGCATAGATTTACATTAATAAGGTGCTCTTGCAGTAAACTTTTATTCTGGATTTAATTTGGATGGTATTACATTTATATAAATATACATTTATACAATGTATAAATAGTAAGTGCCAGGAACAATTAAATAGCTGAACTTCTTATTTTGGCGTTTGCAGGCCAGAACACATGGTGCTGCTCTGTGATGAGGAGGTCTGGACTCTCCAGGAGCAGAGCTGAAGCAGGTCCCCTGCTCCTCTTTTAATTACTGAGGGTAAGCCAGGTCTTGTCCTCTTCAATCTCTTAAACTCTGAGAGCTCTGTTTTAGTGGCAGGGTAAATTTGGCTTTGATTTCCTATTGGAGCACCACATATATTTTACCTCTGTGTAACAGGGGTGCAGGATGATCACTAAACCCTCCAAGCAAAATTGGGACAGAACTTTCCTCCTGCTTTGGGAACCTGAAGCCATGCACTTTATACACCTACATCTGAAATTTTGATTCATGCCTTGCTCTGAGCAAGGGAGCTACATTACTCTGCCAGCTGGGTCCCTCAAAAATGTAGAAATGAGCTGACTGTACACATGCATTTGCTGTTTAAGGTTGTCTGAAGGGAAGAATAACAATTTTACTACATAGTTCTGGTAAGGTTCTGTCAAATGACACCTGTGTGCTGACGAGCTGCTGAGGAACAGGAAGATGGTTTGGTTTGTGTTTGAGCATTAGAGGAGCAGGAGGTTGAGGGATGCCTTTGACATCTCTGCCTGAATTGTCTGAGGATTCGTCTGAGGATTCTTGTTAAGCATCCATTTATCACCCATATCAAAGCCTCTCTGCATATGGCATATTGTGCTCTCATGTCACAGATATCTATAATCCACTGTCTTGCCCTCTTGCCAGTTTTCAGGCACTAAGACAACACCTTTAAAACACCTAATTTTCTTGTAAGCTGTCTCTAGCCTACTAAGAAATTACAGCGATCCTTGCTCCCCTCGTAATAAAGAAAATAAAAATGCATTAAGAAAGTGGCAGAGGAGAGAATGGATCACTGCTTTTGGGAGGCACAGTTAAACAGTCTTCCCTGGCAGATGTGAAATGTGAAACTGGTGAAGAACAGGTTTTGTACCCAAGGAAGTGCTTTGAAAACTGAGCAGGTGAAAGAGTCACTGGAACCGAGCTAAAATATTGGAACAGAGAGCAGGAAGCAGGAGGATTGGCAGGATCAACATTTGACTGTAGTTGAAGGCCCTGTAAGAGCAATTTTGAGGTAAACAAACAAATAAACAAATATATCCTAAACCATGACATTTACTGAGGACTGACAAGAAATGCTCATTAGCATATGCTAATGAGAATTTCACAGATACCTGGCAACAGAACCAGAAGAAGTGCATGGTATTGTTAGAAAAATTGTTTACCCATCATCTCATCTGATCTCCTGTTTATCTTCGTTGATGTTTTTAAATGGCTTACTACAGCAATAAATAGGGTTTCTGTATGCTCAGAGGGATAAAAAACATCTCTTTGTCTTCCCAATCTTAAGAACGTTTTTTTAAAAAATAAATACAACAGTATTCAGGTCCTATTTTTTGTCAAGCATCATTAAAATATTTGACTCCTCGCAGGCAACTGTCCAGATTTTATGCTCATAACTGCCTTTGGTCTATTTTGTAAGACAATTTTTGCTTTGTATTAACTTCCTAAATACTCGGATTTTTTTCCTCATAGTTTTTTACATACTTTCTAATAATTTTCTACAGACTCACAATTTTTTACAGATTTTCTAAGAAAGAGTTATTGCAAATTATTACAAATTATTTTATTGTCTTATATTATTGTCTTTATAAATTATTTAGGGTACTTCATAATATTATTACTTTACCTCAAAGCCATCCTGCCTATACTAGTAAATGCTCCTTCCCCTGAGATAGTGCTGTTCCATATCTGCTTTTTAAGTCTAAAATTTTTATTTGGAAAAGTTTGAGAACTCAGTAAGCAATCATTTCAGAACAGTGTGAAATGTCAAAAACTATCAGAAATTTAAAAACAGTTTATCATTTAGAAGGAAAGCAATCAACCCAACCTACAAGGTGACCACCTTGCTGTCTGCTAAATTTCCAATGAGAAAAGCACTCTGGGAAAATCAGTGTCAGAATACAAAGTTATGCTGGAACATTCAGTGACACCTGTAGGGAGCACTAATAAAAGAGATGATACTGGGGCAGAGACGATCTAAGTTTGAGAAATTGGAACATTTGATGTGATTATGTCAGTTTGCAAAGTAATTTATTCTATTCTAATTAATTAATCTTCCATAAATAAAAATTATATATAAAAAAATTACTATAATTAGGTGACTTTAAAACCAAATTTAATCAATTTTAATCATGTTCCTGGGGATCAACACTAATAAGTCTAAAAATTTAGGAGCATATTTGAAGAAATATTATGATAAACTAGGAATGTAAATTAAACCAATCTTGTCAGAACAAGCTTAATTCTTTTTCAGTAAAAACAGAATTATAAAGAAAATTAACATTTCTTCTACAATTTGATTGAAATATTTTTTCCTGAAGATTTCATTATTGGTTAATTATGACTATTATTTTTTATAGACTGTAATACATAAAAACTTTTATTACCATTATTAAGTACATTTAATGAGTTTCCATTTTTAGCAATCATAGACCCTCCAACTTTTCAGTTTTATGGGTCTACTATACTGCATTGAATTACTGCCAAATACCTAATCTTCCGGAGAAAAATGTAAACACTCTGCATGGTATATATCATCATCATCATCATAACAAGACTTCTCTTTGCCAGTTGACCTGATATGCAAGCTTCTTTCAGATTCCTTGGTAACTCTTTTCATACAGTGAATTACAGAAAAATAAAAAATAAAAAAGATAGGGAAGACAGGGAAAGATATCAGCAAAGTATATTTATTATAGCTATAAAATTACAGCCTACTAAGCTAAGTCTAGAAGATTTCTGTGCAGGAATATGTAAATTAACAATAAAGATATGTAACAATAAGGATGTGTTATAATAAGGAGAAGCTCTGCCTTGCTGACCCCGTACCTTTCTAATTTCGTGTTCAGTCATTTCCTTATGCACATTTCCTCAGGGCACTTGAAACCTCTTGGTGGCTGACAAGGGTTCAAACTTTCTGGGTCAGAGTGGCTCAGCTTCCAGCCACAATGGCTTCATTGTAAAAAATGCAGGGTAAAGCTGCATGCTTTAACCCCCACATATTTCAGCTTTCAAGGGTTATACAAGCATGTGCCAGGGAATAATTACCCATTGCTCAGGTGGCACCTAAACATTGCTTTTTGAAGAGCCTTCTTTCCTGAATTCTGTCAGTGCAGGGTTGTGTCACCTGAGGTACCACTGCATCCATGCAGAGTGAAGAGAAGGGATGTTAAGGATAATTATTATGTGTCCCTGAGTGTTTTTAAAAATGTTTTTGCTAGTTGTAGTTCCTAGAAGTTCAGACTGGATGTTGTTCCTGAAGATGGCAGCTAGCTCCTGGCAGGTGTAGGCAGCTGCTGGTGAGTAGCACAGACTTGTGTAACCCAGCGTGCTCAGCGTGCCTTGTGAAATGCTCTTTGCTCAGTCCTTCATAACTTCTAAGTCTCCAGCATTAGGAGGGCAAAATCCTGATGCTCTTGAAGCCAAATATCTGTTTTGCTTTTCCTCCAGCAGGGCCAGCTGTTAGGCTCCCTCTTTCCCTGAGGAAATAAGCAGCTGCATTCCTGCCTGGAACCAAAGCACAGATTTTCAGCTGAACTTTGAAATGAAATGTTAGAAAGAACATGCATTCACACCCACAAACCCTGCAAACACCCCCACAAAATGAGTGCATATTAAGCATGATGGTGGGGTCATTTATTTATGGATAATGGAAAATATTTTAAAGAAGATGATTTTTTGCTGTAAAAATGAAATTGTAATAATGACAAGGGAATGGAAGTAAAAAAATGATGATTAGTCAGGAACACATATGGGTGTGGTGAAAAGAAATCCCTCTACCATTTATTTCAAGGTTAAACTACCAAATGTTCAAACATGTCTGCAACTGGCTCAACAGCATTATAGATGAATAGGCACTATGCAATCAGAATACATTATATCCCTACAGAGGCAGTCCAGGAGGAATGATGCTGATAAACAAGCCCATATTAAGAAGAGTGACAGAAAGACTAAAAACAAAGCTTTTTGACAATGCAAAATTGAATTTCCCAAAATATTTTATTGGAAGAATGCAATATTGGATCTGCCAGCATAAAAGATTATATAGAATTTTCGGATTACAGGTTCTGCTTCTTGTTCTGACAAAGTATCTGGCTAAATTACAGCATGAAACAAGTATTCCAGGATAGAAATTGGGCCTCAAACCAGCTTAAATTGTCCTGGAACACTCGGTGTGATTCTTCTCACTCTTCCCCCACTTTTCCACTCCTTCTCAGGAAGGTTGAGGGGAAATCTGTGCAGGGCTTTTTCAGCTGACTGTAGGCTGCTTCCATAAGTTTGGTTTTCTTTCAATCCAAGCTTCCCTGAATGATACCTTGAGGTGCAAAAGCTCAAAAGGGGCAGAATCAACTTCTAAATGTTCTTGTTTTCTGAGTCAGATTCTATAATGCTATCTCTAGTCTGATAGAGAGTATAAAATAAAATCTTTAAGGGTAGGGTAATTTTTGCCAGTGTTAGCTTCCCTGGAAAGTGCAGCAGGAGGAAAGTAACACCTGTAAAATTTCTATTATTTTAAAATATCTATTATATAGTTCACATGTGAAAATTTTGCATAAACCAAAAGGATATTTCATTAAATTATAGAAAAGTGGGCCAAAGGAAAGGTGACAGATGAGACAGATGAGGATGACCAGAGCAAAATCACAAGAACATCACTGAGTTTATAAACTCATATTGGGACCCCATTCTTGTTCTTCAGCTTCTGACCCCTGGGTCCCACACAGAAATACATTTGCCTTGGCCAGTTTGAGTTCAGTTGTGACTCCAACTGATTCAGTTTCAGTTCCAGTACAAACCTCTTAGAACTTTTGAAATAGGATTTGCTTTTTGTTCTGATTTAGGCCAAAAATAACATGGAAAAAAAGATTACTATTTGTTCAGCTCCATTGCTCCATTGTTCACTCATCCACTGTTCTGAAATCTGACTTTTCAATGCATGCATATTTTGAAGTGGACTAAGTGGGAGGGCACTTCAGTGCTAATAACCTTACTTTAAAACTTGACTCTGTGGAATGTGTATATCCAGAGAACACTTGGGGTAAGAGTCAGTGTGTCCCAATATGGATGAGATGACTAGATAAGTAAAAACCTCTTCCATAGAGCAGGTTTTATCATATCTAAAACTGGCTGCATATTTATCAACTTGAAGATAATGGAAGATCCATTTACCGCTCCTGCTTATATGTCAGATTTTTCTTGCTGCACTACACTGAAGCATATCCACAATTCATCAATGAAAAGTCAAGCTTACACTCGACTTATTTACTGTCAGCTCCAGTATTAGACATTTACCTTTGCAAACTACTGAATACTTATAGTGGTACAAGTGGTACTATGATCTTGAAAGGGCCAAAGTAAAGCACTGAGCTTTATTAAGTGAAATTCAATAGGACTACTATTCATCTATTTCTGTCCCCTGTTTGATTTCTGAATAGTTGAATCTCTAGGATATCTCCATGTTTTAGCTGTTTTCAGCTGGCAATCCCATCCAGAATGGTTGCTATGTTTCCATTCATAGCATCCAGGGAATATGTGAACAGTAGTGAAAACAGCAGCAGGAAATGCAGAAATGATCCTAAGCAGCATATAGGCAGAAAAAGCAGAATTACTTTTTAAGCAGCCAGAAACGTGCATCAAAAATTTAACAAGTCCATAGCAGCAAGTAATGTGGCACATCATCTTTATTGATTACCACTTCCAGAGCAGATATATGTCATTCACAATAAAAAACATACCCTGCATTAAATTTCACTTTGTTCTAAATCCCTAGCAGGGATAAAACAGTTAGGGAAAATGGCATATATAGTCTTTGCAATAAAAATTGTCATTCTGTACCCCCACTGTGTGACCTAATGATACTGTTGAGTCAAACATGAACAGGGGAACAAAATTGGCCGGGCTACACAGAGATATTTGGCTGAAACTCAGGACTAAAAGAAGAGTTTATGACTTTTTGAAGAAGGAGCAGGCTATGCAAAAGGACTATGAGGCTGTTTTGAGGTTATGCAGGGAGAAAATGAGAAAAGCCAAACCTTGACCAGAAATTGTCTGACTACTGCTATAAAAGACAATAAAACCTGTTCTATTAATACATTAGAAACCAGTGTGGCTGGAAAGCTGCCCAAAGGAAAAGGATCTGGGGGTGCTGGTCAACAGCAGCTGGACATGGGCCAGGTGTGCCCAGGGGGCCAGGAAGGCCAATGGCACCTGGCCTGGATCAGCAATGGTGTGGCAGCAGGGCCAGGGCAGGGATTGTCCCCCTGTACTCAGCACTGGGGAGGCCACACCTCAAATCCTGTGTCCAGTTTTGGGCCTCTCACCACAAGGAAGGCATTGAGGGGCTGGAGTGAGTCCAGAGAAGGGCAGCAGGGCTGGGGAAGGGTCTGGAGTCTGATAAGGAGGAGCTGATGGACCTGGGGATGTTTAGCCTGGAGAAAAGGAAGCTCAGGGTAGATCTTATCACTCTCTACAACTCCCAGGCAGGAAGTTGTGGTGAGGTGGGGGACGGTCTCTTCTCTCAAGTAAAAATGCCAGGAGCAGAGGAAATGGCTTCAAGTTGTACCAGGCAAAATTAATTTTAGATATTAGGAAAATTTTCTTCAAAGAAAGTGTTGTAAATGCTGGAACAGGCTGCCCAGGAAAGACCATCCCAGGAGATATTCAAGAGATCTGTAGATGTGACACTTGGGGACCTCTTTTATTGATGGACTTGGCAATGCTGGGATAATGGTTAGACTCAATGGACTTAAATACCTTCTCCAACCAAAATGATTCTATTATTCTATTCTATGATTACCAGTGATGATGATGATGAGGAAGGGAAATAGGGTGGCATCTTACCAACAGCATAAAGCCATAAAGTACTTCTACCCTGGAAGAGCAAGCTTAGCATAACCCTTGTCCCTTAGTAGTAATCAGTAGTCCTACTGATGTCAAACTGAGATAGGGGCAGTAAAATTTACATTCTTTTGATTAGAGGACTGAGATTAACATTGCAAGTCTCCACTGATTATGTCTGAGAAGATGGGAAGTCGTATGAGAACTCCAGGGGAATGTGATAGCCTTTAAATGAACACAATTTAAATGGAGGGTATCAGGTCTCTCACTCCTTTGAAGGCAGAAAAAAGAATAGCTTCAAACTGGTACCATGCAGCTATCTGATATTCACTAACCACTGAATATCATGCAGCTTATCTGATATTCACTAACCACTTCAGGACTGCTGCCATTCCAAAGGCCAAAGGAAAATGTGATAGCAAGAAGAAAAAGAAAGTGCAAAACACTGGTGATGGGCAGCACACCTGTGTCTGCTCATAATAGGGAAAAATCATGAAGTGAATAAGAGAAAAATAGAAAGTCACTTTTAAGATTAGTTGTACTGATCCATATAATGAGTAACTGTCACCCTGAGTTTCAGGTTTCTGATGTTTTAATTTGTGTGATAAAGTTTCTCATGAGGTTTTCTGTAAACACACAGATGTTTTTCTAACTGTCCTTTTGTTTTTCATTCCTTTCCCGTGGGAGGAGAAAGGTTTGATGGAGCTTTTCATTGCCCAGTGTGGTTGGAGAGGTGGTGACCTCATTCTCCAATCTATGGCCGTTCTCAAAACTCTGTATAATACGTGAATCAAAATAAAGTTCCTTCTTCTTCACCTTTTCCCGGGCTGGAGTTTGCTGTGGCTCTGTGATTCGTGTCGTGCTCTATTGTGATAAGTAACAACAAGAATTTGCTTTTAGGCATAAAAGGAAATGAAAGAAAACACATATTTCTTAGCCAACAACTTTTGATTAGGTCTACATTTCTCCCGATTACAAACTCCTCATGAGTTTAAAAAGCTGGGGCAAATGTAGGAAAATGCTTATTTGGGTTCTTCCAAAAAGGGACAATAGGCCTATTTATGTAATCACTTTTATCAATGCCTTTTATCATTATGGAATATAAGTCTAGAGTTAGGTTAATTTATTCATTCTCCCATATCTTCTGTTGCAGCAGGCTTCTCTCTCAGCCTGCTTGCCTATACTTTGGGTTGTTTGTTTTTGGAAACAATCTAGCAAGATAACATGATTTTTTTCTGATATGTCACAGTGAAGAAAGTTCCATGCATAGCCCATTATGTTGCTTAACATTAATTATGGTTTAGACCTTTATTACCCTTTTTTTATTCCTTTGTATTTGAGATTTTAGTGTTGTATTAGGATTAGTTCCTGCAAGCACACTCAGGTATTTCTATAAATAGAACTGTAATGGATGCACTGAGGGTGAAATTCTACTGTACCTGGTTATCTTCTCCCTATTGGTACCAAATACAGCTGTACAGAGAACAAATACAAGAAACAGTGCACAAGAACTCACCCAGAGGAGCTCAGAAATTTAGAGACTTCCTTGAAAAAATGACTCCCAGACTACTCCTTTTCCTAGCATATAAGGACCAGCTGTTCCCATCTGTGCAGGGGTCTAACTCATTTCTGAACAAATATAAATCCTGGTTCCATGGTAACATCTGGCAGTAAACTCAACAAATCAGTGTGCTTTTTGTTTATTTAATATTCTTCATCGTCATTGCTTTGGCACCTACCAGGGACATTTAATCTTCTGGTAGGACATCATGGATACACATTGCTCACCTGAAATCTCCTCAGCCCTGAAGATTTTTTTGGTATAAATTTTTATTATGGAAAGAAGTATTTTCCTTTCAACATTGAACCCTCTTGCTCTCAGAGCACATTGAAATCCTGCAGATTTCAATTCCGAAATAAAGTACTCTCCCTTCCTCAGAAAGGCTGCCAGATTTTTGGGCATGCTAGAAAAACATCACAAGCAAAGGAAAAAATGGACAACAAAATTTATTCCGTGCATTGCCAACAGGTAGTCAAATACATATGGCAGATTACTGAGAGACCCTGCTTCATTTATTCATTCATGTCAGTGCTTGAAGGAGAGGATAACCAGTCCTGTTGAGGGATTGCAGGGATGTAGCCCGCAGGTGGCACTGCTCCCTCACCAGTTCTCTTCTCCAGCGAGCCGTGACTCACAGTTTGCACTGAAGATATTATTTTTTCTCCTAGGAACATGTTTACTTTGTGCATCCTGAGCCACAAACAGAAAAATGAGCTCTTCTTCAATGCAATATTAGGAAGGAAAATCCTGTTAAACCTTTAAAGATCGGGATGGGCTATGTTTCACTTACCTTTTGAACCAGACTGCTCATACAGTTAAATAAAATTGCTCTTTCTGGTTCAGTGGACTAAAGCCTTTGCCTTCTGTCCAATTTAGTACGGAATTCCTTTGTTTCTAGAAAAAAACCCCAAAACAATAAAAACTTACAGACCTTGCAGTGGCATGAAAACCTGGATGTTTCTTTAAGAAAAACAGAAATATCTGTCAATTGATAAGCAAACAGATGAATTGATTAAAGGAATACATTTAAAAACACACACACACACACACATGCACACACAAAGAGAAAATAAACAAATGTGTCCTACTTTGGGCAACAGCTTATATTTGATCAGGCTTTCACTGAAGATACAAAGCTAGCTAGTAAATTGGACAAGGAAGAGTTTTCCTCTCTGTTCTCTGCAGTGTGGCACCTCAGGAAAAAAAGCTGGGTAGAATTTAACACCAGGCTGTGGCAAGGGAAGCAGCATGCTGTGGTAATTTGGTGACTGCATGCTCTCCTTTTATCTATCTGCAGAGAAAGCAGCAATGCTTGCAGTTAACGTTTCATAGTGTTTTCCAGATTAAAGCTAGAAAAAGAAAGGGTTTGCCCAAGTTACAACATCTTCAGTTGTTTCTTTGAAGAGCACTATTGCCTTTGTTTTTTTAGGCAACTGATTTAAGTTTTCACAGGGGACTGATTTTGAGGACATGAAGGTGGCCATTGCTTCTGCTTGACTGTATACACTGATTTGGCCAGCCCATAAACCCTTCCAAAAACCGTGTTCTTACATGCTTAGCAGAACTCCTTAGAGACTGGCTGTAAAAATCTTGCAGTGTTCAATTTGTGCTAGGCATACACTGAGCTCTACAGAAGGCTCTGCAGGTATCTGTCTTGAGCAAAGCTTAAAAAATAGGGCTGAAGCTTGCTGCTGCAGGTGCAGCTCCTAAGGCTGCACAGACTGAGCTGCAAAGCCTGCCCTGAATGAACATGCATGAGGCAGGATGCCAGAAAGGGATTTCTACACCACAGCAGATCTCAAGGGGTTAATAGGAATAGGAGCATTTAAGGGCTCCTAACAAGGCAGTGACAGACAACCCCCTTGATAGGGAGAAAGTAACTGGAAATATGATAACTCTTTTTGCTCCCCACATGCCAGTACTAAGTACTGAGGTTGTAGCCACTTTCCCTTGTTGCATATCACAAGTTTGCCATGTCTGGCAAATCCATAATTGTTTCTGCTCATTCAGGCACAGAGAACAAGGGGAAGCCCAAATTCTTCACTTGTCACATTTTTTTCAAGTCCATTAAATTATAATTTGTTAGCTAATTGGGAGGCACGTCTCCTGTTAAAGACAGAAACTCTACTGGTTAATTTGCCCAGAGCTTAGCTAGATACAACTATCACTGAAGTCAACAAGCAGACTAAAGCTCAAAGCAGGTTGAATCTAACATTTTCCTGAGGAACTGCTGAATAATTCCATCCTTTGCCTTTTCTCCTCACACTCCTGCTATGCTTTTTCTGCTCTCAGCTTGATTCCCTTTTTTCTTTGTGTTTGCTTAATGATGGCTGCCATTTCCCCTCTCCATGAACAAACAAGCTCACCATTTTCTTTAATGCTCCTATTTGAATTATCTCTGTAAATTTACAAGAATGATAGAAGTGTTATTTTCTATCTACCCCAGCTGTGACTCTTGCTGATTTAAACTCAAATATGCCAGAATGAGTTTTAGATGAGGATTCTTTGTTCTATTGTCTCTACAGAATTCACTGTTCCAAACGTGTTAGTTTAAGAAGAAAAAAAGTTAATATCCTGTGCTTGAGGCATTCTTGGAAAAAGCCAGTGGCCTATACACATAAGGTAGAGATACTTATCTGAATAAAAATATGTCTGTTAGACATATGAAGACACTCTATATGCATTCTCCTTTGAAAAGCTGTCCTAGTCTCGCCCACCCCACCTTGTTTCACTCTGACTCATTCTAATTTGACTCTTCTGAAGTTTCCTTGACCTTTCTTTACTACTCTCTCTTGACTTTTCCATTTCATGTCTTTATATAAGGTAGATGAACAGTTTCCTTTGTACCTCTGACAGCTTTTTCTTTATAGCCACCCCTGTTGGTTTGAGCAGCATTTATCTCTGTGTAAAAAGACTTTTGACTGGATTATTTAAAAACAGGAAAAAAATACCAATTTATATGATGTTCCAAACTGAGCTTTTTAAGCAAGAAAGGAAGGAAAATATTTATCAGAGATTAAAGTAAGCGCTTCAGGTGATGAAAGCTGATTGACAATTACTGCTGTCTTTTAAATGAAACAATTGGACTGAGGTATTTGGAACACCTGAACACCTGTTGTATGAGCTAATATTACAAGAGAAAAGCTTGAATTGTTGATTCACTAACAAAGGTATGTGCTAATTCCCTTTAAAAATGAATAGGTTTTAATATTGAGCAAAAGAAAGTTGTCAGAGGACTTGACAAACGATGACACACACAGAACATTGTTTGGTAAGTGCTGTGTCTAGGGTTGGCTTCAAGCACGTGGAAAAAAGGTAGTAGAGCACATCAGCAGAATAAAAGCAGGGAAAAGGAAAACTGCAAAGTGGCTGTGCCCTGGTCAAGGTCCTGCAAAGACAAGCTGACTTTTGCTGTGACTGTGAGAAACTTGGTGGATGTAGGGCAGTAAATGTGGTTGTGAAGAAGTAAAACTCCTCTCAGAATTACCAGTTATTTCTGTATCTCTTGCCCTACCTCTGTTGCAGCAGGAGCAGCAAACCTGATTCTCCAGAATCCACTTGATTCCGACAGTTTCAGGGAGCAAAATGTTTTTCTCTCAGCCCTCCTCAGATGCCACCCCCATAGTTCTGCCTCAGCCTCTGGCTTCTTCTGCCCCTGTGCAAAGTAGACCCATCTTGGCTGTGTTGATTTGCAGAAGCAAAGCACCAATTCAGCTTGACTAAGGATTTATATCTTTGCAACCACTGTGAGTGCATTACACACTGTATAGAAATAGATTATCAAAACGTTCAAGTCCAAGTCAAAGACATAATGAAAATTATTGACACTTTTGGATATAAATAATTTCAGAACTTTCTGTGGAATGGGATTTGGTTCCTTCTCATTTCAGCCACCACTGTGGTGATGTGACCAAAATAACTGTCAAGCACTGAGATACATTAATGCAGATAGCTATAGTAAAAACCCTCTGAGGCAGTTAGTAATACTTTATTTTCATAGCAGGGAATTAATAATGTGCAGTAAAAAAAGACACAAGGCCACTGTTAAACAGAAAATAAAAATATATCATATATAAATACATAAAAATGCACACAGAACACACATAAATAAATACACAAATATATGTATAAAACAGTTGATCCAGTTAAAGAATTACCTATTGGTGTTAGTGCAGTTGGGTTCCTTTGGAAAAAAATGAAATGTAAACTTGTGTGCAACATGTAAGTAAAGATAACCACATCTGCAACATCCAGAGCTAGCAGTAGAAAAATAAAACAAAAATGATACCTAATTCTCACCCAATCACTAACAAAGATCTTTTGCATTTTTATGCTTCTTGGGTTGAAATTGTCAATTTATATACAGAAACAAAACAGAAAAACAATAATCTAGCTATTGTGGTCTGTGTCTCTATTCCAGAGACCTAGGCCCTCTGAGCTGACAGAATTTTGGATAGAATAGCTATCCCCTCCTTAGCAGAGCAACACTCATCTAGGGGCAAGATGCTCTACAGCGAGTTTCACAGTTATCAGCTGATAAACCTAAAACTGGAATCATGTTTTCTGTTCCAGGCTCTGGGCATATGTTCTGCTGGGTATGTCTTCTTCTGCTTGTTCCTCTCTGGTATCATCACCTCTCCCCTGCCTTCACAATTTCCCTCCCCCAGCCCTGTCTCCTGAGATGCCTCAGCCTCCTTCTCCAAGCAGGGCTCCCCAGTCTCACATCCCACAGGATCCTTCCTTGGTCCTGTGTTGGACTTCTCCCTCCTTCCTGCATGAGCCCATTCTGCATTTGACTTTGCCACAGAGCTCATCAGGAAAGAGAATGTTTCTAGGGCAAGAAGGTTTTAGAATCATTCTCACAAAGATTGAGAGAGAGACAAGAAGATAAACTTTCACATTCAATTTCATTATCTGCAGTATCTCCAGCATCCCTGGGAACTTGGAGGATGCTGGAGGTACTGCAGGATTTCCCTGCAGGAAAGATCTTCTCAAATCCTCATAGCCCTTTGTTGCAAGCTACTTCTCTTCCTGCAGAGATCGTGCACTCACTGTCTTCTCAGCTGTATGGGTTGAGAGGGGAAGAAGTTATTTCCAGCTGAACAACATAAGTAGTTCTTATTTTCAAAAGCTGATTTTAGTCCAGATGTTGGAGTATTTCCATGAGAAGACCTCTCCTGACATTGCCAAGTATGAAACCACAGCACAACCACAGCATTTCAAATAAAATGTCTGCATATTTTTTTAATATTTGCTAAATAATGTATTTGCCTTAGGTGGAATAGATAAAATTAAGAAAAAATACTGCAAGCACCTGAAAATTGCCTTCTTATGGGAAACACTGAATAAGTTTAAGAGTAGAAGTTTCCACCTCCTCTATGTCTATTAATTAAATTATCATATATTGATTAATTTTACCTACACATTTTTTAATATTTTCTTTGGTTTTGGAAGACACATTTCTAAACACAAATCTGAAGCTACAGGTGGTGTCCTATGGAAAGAAGAACGTAGCTTTGTAGGTAAGGAGCTAGAAAGGAAAATAGGAAATTAAGTTTTTAGGGCTCCCCCAAATATAAACTTAAGAATGTCCTTTAATCTTTCCAATCTTTGCCAAAATGCAAACATTGTTCTATATACAGCTTATGTCAGTCTTCCAAAATAAAGACCCCCATTGTTAAAGAAAGGAAAGACAAGTAATTAAAAACTGAGCTTACTATCCACAGTTAGGTGTTAAGTACCTCATTCCTTTATGTCCTTTTTCAATTTGTAGATAAACCATGCAAGCTTTTAAGAGGAGCCACGTTCTGTATTTATTTGTGTTTTATTTTTTGGTCTTATTGTCCACAGCTTTTTAGATTCATAGTAGTAGAGAAATGCTAAGCTTAGACTGACGCTTAATGTGAAATAAACAATAGACAACTTGTAACTGCAATTGCAAATTTTGAAGTATGCTACATAAAATCTGCCCGAAAATGTGTATTTTCTCACAAGAATATGTTTATCTCAAAGATACTCCCATAATTTTTTATAATTCTGCCAGTAGTCCTCATTATCTCAGGATTTTTACTCTTTCATGTTTGAAAATACCTTTTTCTCCTATCTTAAGTTATGGCATGAAAGTTAACTGTCCATAGTAAGGAGACAATTTTGCAAAATTATTATAAATGAAATTACAATCTGACAAGTTTGGAGGATTTAAACTATCTGACTCCTAGATTTATTTACCTGTCCTTCTGTATACCCCACTGGGTAATATCTGAGTTGCAAGAGAAAAATATTTCCATCAGCCATTCAATCAATTATATGTCCAATATTGTGCTATTATCCTTTGTAGTTGTAATTTTGTATTATCTGCAAATTCGTTTCTTTGCTGTGCCTTTAATAAACCCAGTACCAATAATGACACAAACTGTTTCCCTGAGACAGGCTGAGGCTGAGAAATTTGCAGAGCATGATTAATTAACCAAGTGAAAGAAACTACCCAGCTGACAAAAGTAATCACTGGCCCAAATGACCTTTGATGTGTCAGTGCTTTTGGCCAGAGGGCTTGGCAACTGCATGAGGGGGAATGCTAAAATAATCTACAGCTAATGAATTAACATTCTGAAGATGGTCTATTTCTGCTGCAGAAACCACAGACCTTAAGAGAAGTAATTTCTGTTGTTATATAGCCTGGTGGATTCAGTATTCTGGTAAAAGATAGAGGGACTGGTGCCTTTGTTTTTAATAATATGTTTTCTGCTTCTTCAGTAAAAAAAGAAAGCTACCCTTTTTTGTACTGGTCATATAATTCTTAATAAAATTTTTTACAGAGTAATTTGCTGAGCATGCAGTCCAACTATCACCATGGGATTGGTCATGCACGTGCTGTGTTGGTCTGACTTTCGTCATTCCCTGGTCTGCACATCCCCCTTTGAACCCTGCTGTTTCAGGGGCTGAAAAAAAAGGATACCTGAAGGTATCCATGCAGGGTTGGTACAGACTGAGCTGTTTGGTGTGGTGAGTGCCTTCTCTGCTCTGTCAGTCAGCAGCCAGCCACATGCATGACTAAATCCTTTTCCCCCCAATGTGTAAGTCTCATCCCCTTTGTGCCAGCTCTCTGTAAAATCACAGTTGAGAGTATGAAGTGCCCTGAGCTGCTGTGAGTCTGCACTGCTCACCCACCGTATTTAATAAAATCTTGGGTTCTATTGCTACTGGCCTCTGCCTTTTAGCCTGTGTGCTGAAATGGAGAGACATCCTAATCTGTAAATGTTTAAAGATGGGGAAATGGTACCACTTGTGTCAAGTGAGAGTAAAGTGCATCTAGCTTAGATTTGGGCTGTGAGAAAGAGGTGGTCACTCTTTGTACCCCAGCACCTCCTCCTGTGTGAAGATGGTCCAGGAAAGCATGAACGAAAATGTATATATAGCAACATACACAAATTTCAACAGTTAAACTAATTTCCTAGGAATGGCTGATTTACAAAGTGCAGCTCAGCCTCATCCTTCCCTGTCTCAACTTATAAAACCATTTTTTGGTGAAAATACAAGCTAATCCAAGCACCTAAATGAAGCCTTAATGAGGCAAAAGGCAGACTTTGAGGGAAGAGGTGGCATTTTTACTTAAAAACTGTAACAGGCATCAGCTTTATCTTTGCTCAGTGTACTGAGGGAGTATATCACTGTCATTCTTCAGTTTGAGAGCCCAGTGCCAGAGTTATGCACCCTGTGTCATGTTTGTTTTCCCATCCCCTGGGACATGGTGACAGCCAGTCTGGAGGCCAGCAGGCCCTGAAGGTGTGCAATGCAGGAAATGGTGCCCATTAGCACGCAGCAAAGAGGAGCAGCTCTTTCACTTTGCTGCAGAAGTCACGTCTCTTTAAGGCAGAAAACATAATTATTGTCTTATTTGGTAATAAACGCAACATAAATTGTTAATAAGATCCCGAGTAGACCTGTAACTATAAAAATCAAATGGCATTACATGTGGACGTTTTAATAAACCATCACTTGAGAAATTCTGTGTTATTTTAATATCATTAACTGGCATTTTGTTCAAGGAGGATTTTTATTTAGTAAATTGGAGAAATTAAAAATGCAGGGCATCAGCTACTCCTGTCCAACACATCTCTGATCCTTTTTTTGGATGACTTATGTCTCTCATTTGCTACCAGATATGACATAGTGATGTCCTTGGTATTTAGATAAAGGCAAAGTACTTAAGTTTATATGGAGGTGGTCTTCTCAAAGCTACATTTTCACCAATACTTTTGAAACTCGTGGCACAGCTGACAGATAAGCATTGTTCAACTAACAAAGCTATTTTCTCTCTGAGCTTAGGACCACAGCTCTTTTATGCTACCTGCTTGACCTTGCTCCCTTTTTTTTTATCTTTTAGAAAATACCTGAAATTCTTTAAATAATGAGGTCAAAGGAAGGCCATTATTTCACTTGTTTTAATTGTGGCTCTGAAAGTCTATTATTAATCCCTTCCCTAAACAAACTGACCCACCCCAACCTGCTGCTCAGATTTTTTTTAATAGTGAGAAGGTTTGGCAGAACATTTGATGTTTTACTGGTTAACCAGAGCAACACTTCAGCCATTCTTCCTAATACACCTACAAAGCATCTACCTTGTGAAGCAAGTGACAGAGCAGAAGGATAATTAGGGTACAGAGAATTCCACAGTGCCGATGTAATCCAGACAGCAATGTCTAATGAATGAGAACACAAAGGCATGCAGCAGCTGTCAGTTGAATGCATGCCACAGTGCAGAGCAGCTCTATAAATGCTTCTGAAAGATTTATAGACTTCTATTTCTATTCTGGTATTCTGAGAGCGTATATTATTTGGAGGATAATGTAGGGGGAGATGGGATAAGGATGGAAGAAAATTAGATCCCAAATTAGATCACAGATTAAGATGAGGAGTAAAACTGCTCATGAATTATCACGGGCTCATAATAGAGCTACTGTATACTCCACACCCGAGAAAAGCACTTAATACTCTCTGCTTCGTGCCAGGGCGATTTTGGCTAAAAAGATAGAAATTAAATGGAATTACAGCTTGCTTTAGCTAAGTACACATCCAGTAATTAATGCACATTTGGAAGTGTTGCTGGGGGCTGTGTTGCAGTGGTGAGGCTGCTGGGCTGCAGTCCTGGAGGCCCATACTCTGGGGCACACATCCCGAGTCCGTCCGCGCTCCCGAGGATCCCCACGGCTGCGTCCGCAGGAGGAGTGAGGCAGCCACCAGGACTGCAGCATATGGCTCTGGAAGATATATTTGCTTCTCCTGAATTTTTCCTCTCATTTCTGTCTGACATCCTCTGTCAGGTTTCCATGCTTAGCTTTGTCAGTCTTTCATTTCCCTCTTCAGGCTCTCTGGGAGGAATTCAGCTCCGGGAAATCACTCTGTGGAACTTGCTAAATCAGAGCTCAACTAAAACGCCTTCATCTGTGCCTCAACTTTTTTTCTTTTTGTGACAATCAGTTAGATAATAGCTTAGGAAAGATTACCATCACTCTCCACTAGGGCAGGATTTAGTCTCAGTATAGAATCCGTGCATATTTTATCTAGTCTACTCTGGAGTATTCCTAATGGTAGTCCCCCAGTTACCCCTCTTGGCAGAACTTTCCATTGTCTAATTGTCCTTGTTTCTAGCATTTTTATTCCTTGTGCATAACCTAAATTAATTTTCTTTCTTCAAGTTTCAGCCACTGCTTCTTATTATATTGCTCTTATAACTTGAAATACTTTCTCCCCATATTTTATGTTATTTCTCCTGAAGTAGTGAGACACACTTATCATATCTGCTCTTTGCCATTTTTCTCGTAGTTGTACAGGTTGCACTCCTTTCCTGTCACTTTTTACATTATGCTTGCTAAACTATTTATTATTTTTTACCATTTTCTCTAATTTATTACTGGGTTTTATTTAGTCAGGAAGCCCACCATACACATCCCATGAAATAAAGGAAAAATGAACATGGAACCTCATGTTTAACAGCTGTTTTAAGAGTGTCTCAAAGGTTTATCAAGGTATTACATACCTAATTAGTCACTTTTACAAGTATTGAAACACTGCGTTCTGTGTCAGCATAATTAAGTTATGTAAATGAGTCTAATAAGTAGTCTGAACAATCAAACTTCTTAAAAGCACATATATAATTTCAGAAAAAAAAAATGTTTGGTGTTCTGACAGAATCATTCAAAAACTAGTAATTATTCTGAGTTACACAAATAGTCTTGGAAAGAAAAGAAATTTGTGTACTAAGAAGGCTGCAGATGACATTCAAGGGGAAGAGAAAAAATTCATAGGTAACAAAAGCCAGATGATGCCAGTAGAGAGAACTGCACCTCTGGCAGCGAGGAAGCAGCTCTCATTTATGTTGAAAGCATTTTTCAAGGTGCTTCAATCCGAGAAACGTGTCAGAGAGGTTCTTATTGAAAAATAAATGCTATATAAAAGTAAAGCTTTGATAATCTGATTTTGTATGACCTTATTTTGTCCTTGGGCAGGCATTTTCAGAAAGCTGCGATATATTTCAAAACTGGTAGTTGTGTTTTGGAGCCACAACAAGAACCAACAAGGTGTCTGACCCTCAGCACTTACAGGGTCCACAGCAAAAATGATCTGAAGACCAGGGGATTGTTTCTAATGCTTCGTATTCCAAGAGCAAGGATGCTGAGAAGGAAGAATCACAGCTTTACCCCCAAAAATGTTGCTTCTAGTGATAGGCTCCAGGAGGCTTCCTTGCACATGTGTGATCAGAAAAGTGACTGTGTTTTATATTTTAAAGAAACAAAACCAGCAAGACATACTGAAGTCTGGCTAAGCTTTATGAATTTGCATTTTCGTAAAAATAAATTTTGTTTTCATAAAAATCATCACCATACATGTTTTAGGTACTTTCACTTTTGAGTTTGGTTTTTTGTTGGTTTGGTTTTGGGGTTTTTTTAAAATTATTTTTGAGAACTAATGATCATGGAGACTTTCACATTGTCTATCTTTCCCCAGAGTCATGCTCTAAACAACATCACTTAAATAGGCCCCTTACAGAAAGGTAAAATTTTATGGTCAGTCCTACACCTCAAGGAATTTGTATGTCCTCATTAGGGAATTAACTGTAACTTTAATCTCCGTGCCATTTAATAGTCCTTTGGTTACACTGCCCAGCCCTTGGGAAGGCCCAGCTGTATGTGACAATTCAGTGTGATTTCTCCACTGAAATCCAGACTGCAGTATTTGTGACTGCTGTGCATGGCATTGTGGCATAGTGACCATTCCACTGCCCATGGAGACATTAATTCCAGAGACACATTCCTGTTTGGCTGCTCCTGGAGCCAGCCTGACCTGAAGCCTATGCTGTGTGGATGAGGGAAACAGGGTGAGAGCATGTGGGTGGGAGACCAGACTGATATTTTCCAAGATTCAGGTCCTTAAAAAAGCAGGGAGAGCATTTAATTTAATTTAGTGGCAGAGTACCACACTGGCAGCTTGCAGTCATTTTAGAAAACACAGTTGAGAGAAACGAAACGAAACTGAACAAAAAAATCAACAAATATTATTGTCCATTTGAAAGCAACTATAATTCAGGCAGAGCTCAGCAAATGGATTGTTGTTATTTAGGATCTGGGGAGAGCTGCTTGTAATAAAGGGCTGAGCTGTACAGGCTGTTATCCCACAGCAGCTGATGTGTTCTCACCTGACCAGGTCCAGATCCACTTTCAAGGACAGATAATTCTGTCTGTAGCCATCAGGCTGGTGATAGCATGCACATACACCATTAACAAATAATGTTTTTCATCACACCCTTTGGAAAAATCATCTGATTTTCTCGGATATTTAGGTCCCAAAAATGCCCTACGAGCATGCCATTTTGCTGAGAGTCAGAGTGAGCATTCTCAATTAGTTTGAAAGAGAAAAGCTTAAAGAGGTGAGCAAGAATTCCAATGTTCTGTAAACAGCAAAAGTGAAATTTTAGTGAAGGCTAAAGTTAAGTTTCAGTGGGGCTGCTGAAATGGGAGGTATGGCTAGAACAAAATCAATAAATCATCACACTGTTTTGAATAAAAACCTCTACATGTGCCTCTAAATGTTAATCTAAGGTGGCAAACCTCATGGAAGAGCCTGAAGGAAAAATTCATACTGGAAAGGAACAGAACATTTTGTGTGTTTCACCAATAAATGATGAAAATACTTTGCCTCCCCTAGGTTAAAAATAATTCATTTGGAAAACTGCTTTATGAACTAATTATAAGGAAATTTTTATAATGTTTCTTCTAGATTCATAATTTAGGTAAATAATTTTACATGACAGTAATTTCTGGATTATGAAAAAGAAGGGAAAGAGGTTTTGCTGGATAATGTTCTAAAACTTCTTTAGTTGTTACTGTTAATTTCTTCTGTCATTGTGATCTGGATATATTTTTAACAGAATTTCATTGTTTAATTTCTGGGCATTAGCTCGTGTATTTCAAGTGTAGAATATATATTTCCAAATTGTTGTAATTAGTAATGATTTTAAAATTACTTTGCTGTTGCTTGTGTCACAATTTTTCCAACATTCATCCTGTTGGGAAATACAACCTCAATTTAATTTAGATATTTGAAAATTTAGGATTGTGCTGTCTTTTCAGTGCTAGAAAGCTGCACTGGAATTGGTTTCTTCCAAATATTTATGCATATATTTATTTACCTTGTAGTCAACTGCTGTAGTTTGATAAGTAACTAAATTTGAATTTAAAATAATCTTTGCTGAAGGCCTTGGATTGGCAAATACTTTTCTTGCAAATAACAACTGCTTCTATTTAGGTTTTCATTATTTCTGATAGAAAAGAAATACTAATACACTGGAACCATGATAATGAAAATTGAACAGATGGAATTGGATAAAAATGGCATAAATTTTTAAAATTATATCTTTTTTAACATGGAAAGGGTTTAGTTGTTTAAATGAAAACAATGAAAAGGATTTTGTAGAAGATAATAAAATATTACCATATTTAGTATGAAATAAAGTGTTGCAAAGTAACTCAGTCGTCATTGAGAAAAACTTTGCAAGGAAGTCCTCACTGTGCTCTCCCTCAAGAATGGTACAAAAGAAGCAGTCTGTATTCTTGCAAAGTTTGTTGATATTTCCACTATAAATGTTAATGTGTTCATCAGTTTCAAAATGAAGCATCTCTTGTTTTCTTTTTCATGTTCCACAAACTTGAAAACACCAATAAACAAAATCAGATTTAGATAGTAAAATCTTTCAGAATGATTAAGTCATGATTGGGCTCTCATTTGTGCCTTTATAGCAACATATATAAATCCAAATATCCCAGTGTATGCTATTCCTAGCTTACATTACAAAAGAAAAGTTGAAAGATCATTTGCAGTTTTTCTTTTTCATACTATGCATTAAGTAGAAGCCTTAATGGTCTATTCCACAGAACGTCTGGAAGTCTCAGACAAAATGCTCTTGTGTTAGGTCTTTACAAACACACTGTTGGAAAAAGTCCAACTCCAAAGGAGCTCTCACTCTCAGAAAAGCTTGAGGATGGAAAAATAATGATTCCCTTTTTGTAGCTGCAGACACAAATCACAGAAAGGTGATGTGACTTGCCCAGGGGTATACATGCGACCTCTGGCAGAGCTGGGATTTACGCTTTCATCTTGCTGCTCAGTGCCTTAATCAGGAAACCTTTATTCCTCTTGCAACCTGAGAGTGACCAGCTTTGCTGCAAAACATTCCTGGGTCTGAGGAAATAATGTCCAGCCCTTCTGAGTCCAAGTGTTCCATGAAATCTGCCTGCAAGAGTTCCCAGTCTCCAAAATCTCCCTAGCTAAACTGGGCAGAACTTAAATTTGAGGGTCAATTAGCAGGACTCACAATGCACATTATTAGAGACTGAGGGGATTCAGCACAACTGTGACAATGAATTTCCAGCTGGCATCACATACATTAGCTGTAGGTGCTGTCTGAGATCTCTCAATCATTACATCAAAAAAAGTGACCAAGTTTATTTTAAAAGCATTTCTTCATTTATACTCATTGTTCTTTGCATGCTATCGTTTTCTTCTATAATTTATAAACTTGTGTCCTCTAGAATATAACTGCTATGTTTAGTTCTTGTTATTACAGTATTGCCACTGGTTTCCAGCCATATCATACAATGAGGTTTGGTATCATGTAGGGGTGAGGGGGCTGAATTTCTCAGTGGGGGACATGCTAAGAGCAAGGTTTGAAAGGGCAGATTTTTATATCAGTGAGCAAAATTATCCACATGAGACTGAAGGGCAAAGTAATAAAACTTTAAAACCATTAAGTCTGGAGGCCATGTCAGAACCTTGTAGTAGAGGCACAGATGGTGTGCATACTGATGAGCAGGAAAACATAAAAGAGTGAGCAAAACTGTATGGGTAAATGGAGAATTACGTAACTTTTACTGGGGCAACAGATGCATTATTTTTTCAAACAAAAACCCATTGTAGACAGCAAAGAGAAAATCAGATGGAAAGCTATAGTAGTTTCACTACCAAAAGAAAATCAATGAGTAAAGCTGTGCAAAGAACAAACAACATAAATATAACATAAAGATGGTGAAGTTACAATGTGAGATTTTGAGACACAGAAGGGAGTTATGTGGGATTAGCACATCTGGGAGCCTGCCTCTGAGATTTCAGAACCTGCACTGGTAGTATTGAAACTCAAGGTATCAGCAGTACCCTTGTTGGGTTATCTTGGCTGAATGTTGAATTGTTGCATCATCAGTCCATGGCCTCTTTTCTTCTCATCTCCTGAAGCTGGTGAGCTCCTTGTCTTCTGCCTTTGGCTCAGACCAGTGGGTGTTGCTCTAACTGATGACACACAGTAATCACTCTGGACGGAATTTTCTAAATCATCCCTCTATTTTTAGTTCAACTTAAGGATTGATGACTTCATTCATAACAGTAACAAAACATTCTGCCCTCCTACTCTCCTAGCAGTGGTACTTTCTGTAATTTAAGGTGACAGCTTTTGCAACATACAGAGGTAAAGCTGAGTACAGCAGACAAGCATGTAAATTTTCTGCAATTGCCTTGGAATAGCTGTCTCTGAGTCTGGATTTTCATTCTAAAGGTTCTGCAACATTTACCATCATAAATAGTCCCATTATTAAATGGCAGTAATAAATGTATTAAATGGGGTTAATAAAATGGTATTTTTTCTGAATCCATCCTGCTAGAAAGTTCTGTGATCCACATAGTCCTGAGATGTAGCGTGCTTGTCTACTTGAAAGACTCATGTCTGGATAGAAAAACACCCCTGTGAACATCAGCAGGACGAGTGGGAAGCAGAGCAATGAGGAAGATCAGGCAACCACAGAGGTTGCTGATGCAGCATTTCTCTTGTTCCCAACAGGTGTTCTGTAGCACCTTACAAGCCTCTACTCCTTGGTTAAACACTTAAATGGTTACTGTCTCCAGGGAGCACCATCAACAGATGCTGATTACGACTCTTGGGTTGCTATTACTTAATCTAGCCTATCAAATGTACTATTTCACAGCTAGGGAAAAAGAAACTGAGAAAGTATTCCCAGTCCTTCTGTACAAAGGCTGGCAGTGTGGCTTTCTTCACAGTCTTGTCACCAGCTGTGTTCAGATCTTCAAAATAATTTCCTAAGTTTCCTTCAACTTTTAGTTTATTGCTATTCTGCCAAAACGTCATCAGTTCTTTTATTCCCCTTTTCATTGTTCAGTGTTGACAATTTGGAAAACATTAAGCATTAGCAATATTACCCCTTCTGTTCACAAGCTGACACAGTACTCCTTGACCCTTGGGTATTTTCTGAGTTTCTCAGCTCTGCATCTGAACTCAGTATGAGGAAGTGCCGTGAGCAATGGGAGAAGCAAGGAAATGTGAAATTAATGCCATTTCACAGTTATCTATATGATATTGATAGAAATCAAGCCATGCCACTTGGGATCTGCAACTGGATTGTTATCTTATAAAGATTATTCCTGTTTTATTATCACTTAACTATCTATGGTTAAAAAATAAATTGCCTAGCATATACATGTGATAAACAGTACTGCTGAAATGATGCAAAAGCTTTAGAGATGTCATTGTGGTCTGTGTTAATGGATATGTTTTCAGCAGAATTTTTTTATGTGTGCTTTCAAATTTCACAGCACTTTAAAAAAGATTAACAGTGCTAGAAACATGGGTGAAATATATTTAATGAGTCTATTCTGTGCCAAAATTAAATCTCTGCCTCTAATTCAGTGGCTGTAACTTCTGCATCCATTCAGTATTTTAGGCAGGAGGGATGAGACCCAGAGACATGACTTGGCCAGTGGCATTTACTGAACTTTTTTCTGTTGTGAAGCCACGTGCTAGTGATGTGTGTGGTCTGACTGCACTTTCTGATCCCTGTGTTGACAAAGTCCAGTCAGCCATAGCCTTCTACCTTCCACACATGATGGATATACAGCTCCCTGGGCCATGGCATCACTGCTCCTCTAGGTATTGTGGAAGACTTCAGCAAAACCAGTTTTTTCAGCAAGTTACCAGGAGCCTGCTGTGGGATATGGTAGACAGCAATATGAGGTGGGTTTAAATAGCTGAGATACCTATTAAAAATATGAACATAACTATATAACTTGCTTGATCCTTCTACATGGTGTTTCTGAATTCACTAAACTATGTTTACTGTGTGCCTTACATTAATAGACAACACATTTCTATTCATAAGCTCCCAGTTCTAATAGGAAATACAGAAAAATTTCTCTGAAAATGAAAGTAGCAGCAGTATATCTGAAAGACTGCCAGGTGAATCACTCCTCTACCATGGTGCTGACAGCAGCATCTTCACGTGTTTCTCCCTTTGCAACAGGCTCTTTGTCACAGGTTTCCTCTCCCACTTGTAAATCACCCTGCACAAGCTGTGTTAGATGTCTCTGCTCCCAACCCCAGCAGTGCTTTTGGGCAGTCCTGCCCTACCAGGGCTCACTTGGCTCAGCTGCTGCAGAGCACAGTTTAGTGTGGGAGCCTCCTCCCCTCCTCCTTCTGACCCTCTGTCCTCTTGCTGCTGCAAGGACATTAACTCAGGGACAGGGCAGCGAGCAGGACACACAGATACTGAGAGTGTCTTTCTTCCTGCTTCATTTTTCCCCTCTAAATGCATTTCTTCTCTCTGGGTAGCAGATGGTCATTTGTGTTTGCTCCCAAAGAGGTTTTGAGAAATCCTGGGTTGAACTCTTGTATGCAGTGATATGTGGGAGGTTCATGGTGTGCCCCATCACCACCCCTGGCTCAGCTCTGCTCCTCACAGAGGGACAAGGCTGCCAGGGAAGGTCCTTGCCCCAGTCTGTCCCATGGGACCCTTTGCTACCTGCCCTGGCCATGCTGCACCCTGACAGGAGACTCATGGATTGCAGGCAGAAATCCAGAATGGACACAGGCAGCTCTGTGGTCCTCTCAGACATGAAGCTCACAGTGGAGAATACTCTGTGAGACAGTCAGATTTGCTTTGTTTTACCCTTCCTTTCAGAATTACATCTCATGGTGAAAGGATGATCTATGCAGGCTGGAGATCATACATACCACACAGAAATAAGAGAAAAGCATTGAGGGCATGGATTCTGGTGGATATTTATGGCAAAAGGATGGCATTTTAGAGTGGATATCGCTGCTTAGTTCATCCAGCTAATAACCTTCTTTCCCTGCTTGAGTATCTTTCCCAAGAGCTCCTCAAAACCCATCTGCAGGCTTGACAAACTGCTCTGCTGGCAGTGACATCTCATTCTGTTCTTAATTTTTCCTGGGGGCCCTGTGATTGCTCTTGATTGTACAACATGCCCAGACAAGAAGTCATACATGAGAAAGAATAAATGACCTTGGGAAAGATAAAATCTAGGAAGGATCTGCCTCTGTCACTGCTAAAACAATTATTCTGGGCCTTCCCTGCAGTTCTCAGACAGGGGAGGTTTCGCAGCAGTTCCATGTGGATTTCTCTGCTGGCTGCAGCTCATTTTTGGTTTCTCTCTGCTCTGGTACACTTCAGACATAGGCAGAAATCAATACTGTGATGAATGGACTTCGCATGGAAGTTCTGGAAACGTTGTGGTCTCCACAGGAGACCGGGTTCTCCATAGGAGATGGCCAGCAGCTCTTTCAGGAGGAAATTGAGCAGCACTTGCCTCTGGCAGCCCCTGAGAGCTCCCTCCTCTTTAGGTCCCCACAACACCAGGTCCCAAATACACAGCCCAGTTTCAGCATTTCCTCAGCTTGTGAGGAGCTCAGTAAATACTTAATGTTGAATTCCCTGGCTGAAAAGAAATTGCACCGCAACATGCTTATCTTCTTTCAGTTGTTTCTAATTACTTAACTATTTCCCACAGACCTTTTTCCCTGAAAATAACTGGTAGGTTCCCATAAATTTGTGGTGTTTCATTTTTATCGTGCAGTGATGGTTACTTGGCTTTCATTGATTGGCTAAGTGTTAATAAAGGTTTTATTTGGCATTAATAAAGTTAAATTCAATGTTCATACAGTAAAGCTCTACCTTGTTGATGTGTCTGTGTGTTTGTACTATGAGCATGGTTTTTGGCTTACACCAGGTAAGTTTAACATGCAGATATTTTATAGAGGTTTTACTTTCAATTTTTTACAAGATAAATTAATGAGATGATTTTAACACATACAATGAAACAACTAATAAAAAAAGAGCTCTCATAGCTAGAGCTGATGAAGATGTGGGACTGTGTGGCTTTGAGGAAAAAAGGGATAAAATAGAAAGCCTTGGAGTGAAAATTATTCTTGGATCAGATAAAAGACACAAGGAACAATGCCAATTAAAAAAATGAATTCCGCTTGCCTTGTGATTATTCCAAATTCTTTATGAGCCAAAAAAAATTACATGTCTAATAATTCTAAATATTCAGCATTAGATCACATTGTCCTCTGCAGAACATAACTACTGCTTGCAGCTGGTTCATACCATGACTTCCTAAATGCTCAGCCTTCCACATCTTCACACTTGATGAAGTATAGGGAATACATAGGTTTAATATACTAAATATTTAGGCTAAATTAACTAATTACCTTTGCTTCGTTAGAGTCAAGATATCTATATCTATATCTATATCTATCTATATCATCTATATGTATATGTATATGTATATGTATATGTATATGTATATGTATATGTATATGTATATGTATATCTATATCTATATCTATATCTATATCTATATCTATCTCTATATCTATATCTATATCTATATCTATATCTATATCATCTATATCTATATCTATATCTATATCTATATCTATATCTATATCTATATCTATATCTATATCTATATCTTATCTAAACTATATCTATATCTATCTATATCTAATAATCTATATCTATCTCTATATCTATATCTTTCTAAGTATCTGTCTGTCCATCTAAATTACTAACAACTGGAAACCAAAGGAGTTATGAGGCCAAGTGTTATGTCTTGGAAAACACTTTCCACAACTTTTTTAGGTAACATTACTGAATTGTTTACTGAATGTTACAATTATATAAATACTCTGCAGCTGTAGGACTGAGCCTTCTCAGTTCTCATGTTCCTTTGAACAGTGTATCTCTTCTTAAAATCTAAGATTTTGAAAAAGCAGAATAAAATATTTAGGGAAAAATATTGAAAAAATGTTGGTTTAAGATAACAATATTAATAATTCCAATGCTAAACCAGAACTTTTCATCTCTTCATAAAGAATTCATAGGTGAAAGCAACATTTTTAATTATGCAGTAGTTCTTACCCCTGCCAATGAAAATTCAGTTTGCGCATTCAGGTTTTTACAAGGTACATGTAGTGTATCCAAATATTTGAGTACATCTATTCACCCTTTATCTGCATCAATATCAGCTTTGCTGATTTTGTCAGGGAACGTTTCTTTGTCCCAGTGTCAAATAAGTATCTTGATATTTATTTTCAACCCTCACTTGGCACTTCATTTTTTTTCATTTTAAACATGGGGGAACTGATAAAAAAGGCTACCTTCTTCTATATGTATTGTTGTTAACTTCATTAATGCAAGTCATAAAATCTCTTGCTTTTTGCCAAGAAGTTAATTTTAAAATTAATTCAGAAGCATTCATGGAAGAGGAATTGCTTTTCTTTGAGCAATGTTGCAGAAAATTCAAGCTTTGTTTGCAAAAAGTTGATCATTGTTGTCTAAAATTTTTCTTTATTCTTGTTTTTAAATCTCGTAATTAGAAAAAAAAATTCTTCTCCCATTTCACAAGCCAAGATATTATTATCTTCTATTTTGTGGTTATTTTGAAAAGCATTTTATAGCCACCTCAAAAACATGAAATATAGCCACAGCAGAATTGAACAACTCAAATTTCCCCCTGGGAGGAGAAAATATAATTTATGTCAACATGCTTATTGATTTAGATTAGAATGAAGTTGCAGAGGTAACCAACCCTTCTAATATTTTCAAGCTGTAGAGTGACCTGGTTTGTAGTGATTATTGAGCTGTGGAATTTGGAGAAGAGGTGCCTTGGTTGCCCTTCCTTGCAGCAGAGGAGCAGCTCAAACCTCTGTGTGCCCTGCACACGACACCGTGGGATACTTGCAGAAGGAAAACTATGAAGACCTAACAAATTATCCTATTTGTTTGTAAATGTGGGAGAAAATGAAAAAGACCCTAAAGCACAGAGCACAACAGAAATCCCTCTGGTTCACATTTCCCAGCCCTACAGACTCATGCTGCTCAGGAAAACCAGCGAGAGCTGCACAAGAGGAACTATTCATGAAACAGATGGAACAAGCCTTGATACCAGCAGCCAGTGCCACTCAGCATTGCTGATTCTGTCAGGGAACTTTTCTTTGTCCCAGTGTCAAAGCAAAAATAAGTTAACCAATCTGTGAAGTCCCTCAGAAGGTCAGTGGGCTCTCAGAAGTATTTTTTGAAGAGAAATGAGCGTGGAGCAGAACATGGTGGTGACTGAAGAGTCAGCTGGTGAGTGGCAGGGATCCACCACAGATGACTGATGCCAGGGCAATGCAGTACAGCTCAGCCCTGGCTGAGTGTCCATGACACCAGCCCATGCCTCACAAAATCACAGAGTGCATCCAAGCTGGAAGGGACCTCAGCAGATTATCTAATCCCAGCACCCTGCTCAAAGTGACTGCCTGCAGGTGTGTGACTGCACTGAAAATAGCTTGCATGCTGAGATCCTAAGGGATGCCTCCTCCTGCAGTTTGTTATAAATTATCAGTTTCAAAATGATTATTCCCCTGCCTGTGGGTTTCTTGGAGGTGGGAACAGGTGTGGCACGATGCCAGGGAGTGGACTGGAATATAATTGCTATGTAACAATTGAGTCAGAAGTTATTTCCAAATGACAGCAAAACGAGTTGCACAATCTCCCAGTTGACACATTCATGATGATCTCAGATTTTGCATGATGTTGGTGGCTGGATTTCCCAAAGGATGTGAATGACAGAATTACAACCCAGTACACTGATTTATCATCTTATAGCAGGCAGGGTAGGCAAACCAGCATACCTCTTACTGTAATTTGTCCTTTAAAAAAGTTAATCTTATAACTACCTCTGGACTGAGAGTCTGAGTTTTTGTGAGACAAGCCACGTAAATCCATGTTGCTGGTTCAAATATTGCTGGATGCACAGCAATTCAAGCTGCAGGTGGTTGGCTGGGCATGCAGCATGAAAACCTGCCTGTAGCATCCCCTAGTCAAGGAGGAGCAACATCTTCAGCAATATAATGACCAAGTCCAGAGCTGAAAAGTCCAAGTCTGAAGCTGTTGGACTGAACAGAGAAGTTATCCTAGTTCTCCCAGCAGCTCTGACAAAATGATCCATACCAGGATATTGCTTTTCAAAATTTTGTATAGCTTTCTCCATATGCCTGTTGTGTTTGTTCTTCCTGACCTATGGAAAAGTAGATTGAGATTGTCATCTTAAAAGGCAGCAAAAATGTATTTTAAATAGTTTTGTTTTATTCTTTTTTCCAGATTTATGTGGCATATCTTCTGCATTCTTACAGTTTAAATCTGAAAAGTTAAAATCTCTGAACACACTTCTCTCCCAGGGGTATAGCTGATGCAAAAAATAGCTAAATGTCAGTTGAAGCAACATCTGGGAGAGAAGTGAGTTTCATAAACCAAATCACCCCAAACTTCTTGCACAGCATACAGGATTAGTATGCTTAGGTCTGCACTTTCAGTTTTAGACAGAGGTCTTTCATCACCCTTCTGATGCAGGGAAATCTTTGTTTTTCTGCATTTTGAGATCAGTCCATGCAAATCTTTCCCATACAGAGAGCTACTTGAGTTCCAGCAAGATATTTTCTTTTATGCTTAAACTAGAATGATGAGATTTCTCAACAGAGAAAACTAATACTAACTGGTAAGGTAACTGGAAAAGCAGTGAGAAGTATCCTAAACACGATTCTACCTCTGTGTCAGTTCTGTCTTGCTGATTGTCAAAATGCTCTCTGTACACAAGCTTGACCTTAAACCAGAAGAATTTGACCTTGAGGCCTGCTTGATTTACTCCTTGCTGAGAATTTTATTCTCCTGCCACACTTGGCAGCATCTAGAACCATTTGTTTCTTGAGCAAGTTCACTTACCCTCCAGGGTATACCAGCTGCTGAATTTTTTTTTCTTTAAGGGAAGCAAAAGGAAACAATCCCAACTCTGTTCACCCCAAACACATTTTTTCAAATAAAATTAATTATATTGTGACTGCTGAGTTTATTTGTGTTTCATGATATACAAGTGACTTCCCAAAAATATTGCTATTCTATTTAAGTCTAAAGCTACCAAAACAAAAGTTAAGCAATTAAAATTTCATTAAACTATCACATTAGGGTTTATCTGTGTTGTACTGAAAAGTGATAATAAACTGACAAACACATGACCAGGAGACCAAATAGGGCTCATTTCTTCAAAACCACTTGCAAAGAAATGTAGAAGAAAGAACAGATGAAACAAAGCAAAACCTTCATTAAAACATTCCCAATCTGAATACATGCATAAAACCCAATCAACCTGCTTTTTAATTCTATAGATTTTGGTATGATGCCAAGATAATTTCCAGCTCATTTTTTCCAACATTAAAATAAAATTGCTCAGCAAGCTTCTTCATGGTAATCAAGAACACCTCACATCTGCATTATGAAATGGACAATTTAAAATACTTATCTTAACGCCACAATGCAAGACAAATGGCAGCTGTATAAAACTCATCAAAACAACAGGACACCTGACTACAAAAAAAGTGATCATCTCATCAAATGGACAGCTGGCCATATTCCTCTATCATTTAAATTGCAGATGTGCTTCCCATCTTCAGCATTATCCTGTAGAGGCCAGGAATGCCTTCTCTTCTTTATCTTTGGAAATAGGATGGCTTTGTCCAAATTTTAGAGGAGAAATATTTCTTGATATCACCTTCAGGCACTGCTCCAGGACATAGTGAGCTTGTGGCTGTGTGGAGGCAGAGGGTGTGATTCTACTAGAAAGTCCAAGTGTAAGCTCTCAAAATGAGGGCATCTCCTCTGGCTTGGAAGTCACGATCCCAAGCTGAGATGGAATCTCTAACATTCTCCTGGCCAGAGGGACACTCCTTGGCACTGTCAGACGATGCCTTGCTAAGACATTGCCCTGGTTCCGTGTCTAGGGTTGGACTGGGATGTCTGGGATTTTGTGCTCATCCAGATTCCTTGTTACTGAAGGACAGATGAAAGATCCATGTTCACAGGGAGGCTGTAGTGCCCCTTTGCCCCCTTTCTGCCTAAACACTTTAGTATTTCTTGAGTTTGAGAGGAGCTGTCATTTAGTTATCCTGCATCCTGACACAAAAATAACCTCTCAATGGGTTCAAATGGGCATTGCAGACAAAACCAGGGAGTAAATCCCAACCCCAGTCTCCAACACAAATGAGCTCATGGTCAGCCAATTGTCACTGAGGGCTGGAGCTGCCTGAAGACTCTTTTGGCAAACGATCATCACACCCCTGACTTCCTCATGGAACAATTTAACTGCTAAAAATGCCCATGTCTTTGTGACTATCAGGATGCAGAGTTGGTGGGACAGGCAGTGGCAGGGGAGGGGGACAGGGACCTCCTGCAGTGGCCCCATCTCACCAGAGGTGCTGGGAAGGTGGCCAGGGCAGGTGAGGCAGGGTCTGGCAAGGGCCTGGGCTGGCAGGAGCATTGCCCAGGCCAGGACCAGGAGAGGTCTGCACTGGGGCAGCTCCTGGGCAAGGAGGATGAGGCTATGTCAGACAAGGACTCTGGAGATGCTGGTCAGGCCAGCAAGAAAAATTAGTGCACTCAGGACCCTGACAGTAAACTTGGTTCAGAAATACTTGTTAAAGTCAACAAGAAACAAAATATCCTGTAGTCTCCAACCAAGGAGTGAGGCTGGTGGGACAGGAAATAGCACAGAAGAAAGACTGAAACTTCTTGCCACAAATGCAAATTAAAATATGTTCAAAGTAAAACATGTGCATTAATAAAACATATCCTACTGAGATAATTAAGCATATGAAATTATGTAAAATGAAATAAAATAAAGTTCTTTCAGATCACTATGTAAATCAAAACCTAAATAAAATCATGCAATTTTAGGCCATCTGCCTTCAGAGAATGTTTTTAACTGTGATAAGCTATTTAATGATCTTGCCCACACTAACAATGCCTATGAATTAAAAGAGTCATGTGCCTTGCAACAATTTGCTCTTATGATTTTTTTCTTAAATACCTTTCCTTTTTACTGTGACACCCTGTTGCTGGATTTTATCCAAAGCAGGGTGTAATTAAAGCTGGCTCAGAGCTCAGTTCTCAGAGCAGAATGTTGAGCTTGGTCAGATGAATGCTGTTTCATGCTTTGCCAATGATCACTGACTGATATTTAAGCAAAAGGCAATATCTAAAATAATATAATGTACCTGGTCATGTTTTGCAATATGCTCCATGGCTTATAAATTCTTGTTTGAACCCAATGTGATTTGCTTTATCCTCTGTCATATGAATTTTGATTATCCAGCTTATTATGCATAACTGCAAACATTGCTCATAGGATTATCCACTCCTTCTTAAACTCAGCTGTAGCACATGAAGGCTTGAGCTCCTCTAGTAGTAGATTGTGAAAAGTCTGCCTAAGAATTGTAAGTTATATCCACTTTAAATGTACACACTTGTTATTAAATACATAGCATGGCTTACATGATTGCAAGAGAAACTGAACAAGAGATTTTGAGTTTTCATTTCAGGACACAATATAAAAGAATGTAAAAGAGACACAATATAGAATATATTTATATACAATATAAAAGAAGGTGATATTGCTGCCAGCACATGGCTGCAGCTGAAGCGAGCCCTGAGCTCAGGGACCCAACTTCCTGGGAAAAAGAGGAATATCAGCTCTACATAGCAGGGTTTCTGAACTTGTAGATAATAAGTAGGATGAAATTCTTCAGACTTACCTCAAATCTTCCTAGGATAGTTATGTTTGTGCCTATAGAAATCGCATTATTGGGTTTTACTAAAGAGTGGGCTCAGTTATCACATTACTATCAAGGTGAAATAAAACAAAATGAAGGGTCCTGGAAAACCCATCTCTGAAAGGATTCTGATGCCAACATCATCTCAGGAATGCTACACTTGGGTCCTTTTGTTGATAATTACTTGCTTGGCTGCAGTAGAGGAGAAGGAAATGTCCCTAGCAGTACTATAAGTGATGTGAAATATGCTTGTTTCTTACTTTTCACTGCAAATGAAACAATTTCTGTAGTTTTGTTGAGATTCACAAAAAGATTTTGAATGAAAATGGGTCTTTGTCAAGAAGAGAAAAATTGGTATTTATAGCAAAAGCATTGAAACAAATGCTAGTCTTTGCCATTCTCATGTGAGAGACTGTAAAACTTGCCTGAGCTTTATTTCGTATTCTCTGATCCTTAAGATGACTCTCAGGAGTTATAAATATAGGTGGAAAAATTAAACATGAGACTCTAAATGATAACTTATCACATTTCACCTTGCTTTATTCCTACAACTTATGGCTGAAATGGTAAGAGACGAGAATTAACTCATTAAAGGGGAAGAGATAATGCCTTAAAGAACTTGAAAAAATCTCTTTACTTTCATGTAAGATAGAGAGGGCCCGATTTGCATTTATGCAAATCCACTGGAAGGGATGCAACTATACTAGCATAACTTAATGTGAAGATGAATCAAACTCGATGTCTTTTTTTATAGCCTCAGGGTAAAAAGCTGAGTTTCACAAAGACCTTTAAGGTGAAATTTAGGGTTTCTAGTCAATGGGCTGTACCAATGCTTTTGCCTCAGGAAAACATTTAAAATCATCTTTATTTTATTTATTTTTGGAAAGTAAATCTGGGGATTAACTGAGAGTTACTTTTAGGTTGTGTGCATATTGATCATGTACACTCTGTAACTCAGCCTGCTGGTCAGCAAAGCCCAAATTTTTTTGCTTACTGGAGATATTATATGATGTTCTGAGTAACAGCCTGTTCTCTAGAGAACTTCAGAGATGGGACAGAATTTAAAGAGCTGTCACTCCTTGAAACAACTTCTTACAGTCAGCAAGGAAATAGTTATCTGGAGCTATATTATTTTATGCATCTCAGATCAGACCTGTAAACCCCCATTTCTCAGACCAGCTATGTTATCACTGTATGTCAGAAGCAAACATTTCAGTAAGAACATTGGGCATACTCTATTCTACAAATAAGGGCCAGGGAAAGGATGCATTCTCTACAAAAGATCTGACCTGAACAGATGGTGATGTGTAGCTGGTTGATTTCTTTTAAGGATTTTATAGTTACGCATGAATATATAATCAGATATGTCAATATATATCAGCAATTAAATATATAAGATTTATATAGATACATGCCTATATTCATATATCAACAGTAAAAATATGATAAATGAGAATAGAATTAGCTTTTTTGAGATAGATATTTTATACAAACCAAAATTCCAATTTTAGGGGCAAAAAAAAAAAAAAAAAACCAACAAAAAAGACCAATAAATAATCTCCAGCATAACAGAATGTTATGTTATGTTCATTCAGAAGTCACCTGTGAAGCTCTGGAAACACGATTACAGCAAAAGCCCTAAAAGCCTATGTCTATCCCTAAGTGTTGTCAGCTTTATATTAGCTTAGCTCAAGTACCAAAACAACCTCACTGCCACAATTTGAGATTTCCTTAAGGTGTGTGCTGCTGAAGATACCCTATTTTTACAGCCCATGCTCTTGTGTTTATAGCTAGCTCAGCTGTCTCTAGGTCAGGGAGGGCATAGGCTGTTCCCTCCTTTTATATCCTTTTATATGCTTGGTTTAATGCATTAACCCCAGGAAATGGAAGCCTAATGGGTGCCCTGTCCCAATTGCCACAGCACTACAGCAGCATCCTTGAAATTGCTGCAAAACCAAACTGGAGGTTTCTCGTCTTTATTACTAATTCAGCCCCATTTTTTGGGCAGGAAGATTTTAACATGTAGGTAATCCTGTACATGATTTATACATAATGTCAGAGACATAATAATCTAATGCCAGAGGCATAATAATGTGTATAAACATAACTAGAAGAGTACTGTATTTTGTTGCAGTCTGGGAACTAAGTGGGGATTAAATTAAGTAACAGCATAAAATCAACACTAGGAATGTACAAGTCACTTGATCAAAATTTACTACATTACCTCTCAGCATAATCTCATACACAAAATGTCAGATTTAATTATGCTACACTAGTTTAAAACTTCTATCATTTTTATGTGTCCTCTTGAATTCATTTACCACTTAAATGTAGCAAACATGCTTATGAAATTTTCATAGAGTTTCCTGTACTGCCTTGTATGACTAAACACTGTTTAATTGTTTTGGCTTGTGAAATAAGAAAATGAAATGTGGAAATCGTGGTAGGATAATAAATGCAGTGTCTTGCAATGACATTTTTACTGACACTGAGGTTTAAAAATTCCCTGGTTTTGATTTGTGACAGATAAAACCCAAAAATTTCTTTCCTCAGTAAAAGTACTGGTTTTAGGCAATTTTCCTCTGGCTACTATGCTGGCTGTCCATCTGTAATAGGGGATTAAGGTAGCCTAGGAAACCAGTATTAACAGATGTAAAGGTCTACTATTTTTCATATTTTCCCATTTCTCCTCTTATCTCAGAACCGTTGATATGGTACATAATAAAATTCTTGCTATTCTACCAATATATATAAAGACATTATGGTACTCAGGCTACTGGGGCAAAAAGGTCCTTCTGCAGGTGTGCAGAGAAGATATAAAGTGTACTGAGGATTCAGAGCACATATGGCTGCCTCAGGAATGAATAAGGAAGATGTTTTTAGGATCGCTGCAATCATTGACAGCTCCAGCTACAAATAAAATACTGAAAGTAGGGAACAGAGAATGGTTTTATTTTGTTTTGCAAGAGGAGAATAGGTATAGGCTGATTAGTTTGCTCATCACACACTAGTGCATGGGTGGCAATACCTTCCTGTTGGTGATAAAGACAAGATTCTGTGGTGCATGAGTTAAAGACATGACCAGAATATTTGTTCAAATACAGCTTTTCTTTTCCAAATAACTCTGCCAAGTGGCTTCAATCAAAGAAAGAACTTGGAAGTTTGATTGAGGGACCTCTTGCTTTAAGTGAAGGTGGAGGGAAGGGAAAAAGACAAATCTAAATATTCCCTTACTCCTCACAGAATGAGTTGTTCAAGAAGGGAATAGATAGCTGCAAATTTCCTGACTTCTCCTGTCTTAGTGACAGTATGTTTGCAAAAAAGGTGCTGTATGTCCCACAAGGAGATGTCTCTGGAAGACACTGCATCTCCATTTTTATGTGCTGGCCAGCTTGTCTGTCCTTCTACTTACCATAATAGCTACTGTGCCATCAGGAATTGACAGCTTACTGCTGGATCTCAAGAGCACAATGACCAATTTCCTCTGCTTAGGCAGAGTTCAGCATAATTTTCAAACTACCCTAGCACAACTGAGCTGCATGGTCTATTCTGATATCTCCAGACTCAGAAAAGACACAGAAAACTTAAAGGCCCAAATGGAGATCATGGCTTGGTCTCCAGCTGACTGTGGATTGAAATGTTGCACTTCACAAATTTTGGATCTTCTCTTCAGCCTGAAACTTGAGAACACCCACCAGCATACTATTCATATCCCAGAAAAGATCTGAGCTTTCCTTGCATCTCACCAGGAAGCTTGAAAAAACCTGGATTCCAAAGGTATTCAGTTCACCTTAAGAGAATATACCAGTCAGCATAAGGAAAAAAACTGAGTTCATGTAGCAGTACAAAACCTCTGCTTTCAAGTTAAAAGTCTGGCCACAAACGTCTGCCACTCCATACCTATAGAGTTGACCAGTGAGATTTTTTTGTATGAATGGTTGATGACACCTGCAGAAAGCTGCAACACTCAGGATAAATCTTTGCAGGAAGAACAAATAACTGGTATTGGTGTTAATTGTGGCAAAGGAGGTTGAAATCCCATTTCTGCTTCTCCAGAAAGCAAATACAGCAGACTCATGCTCAGTAGAGCAGCTGAGGGTTTCTCTTTTTCAGCAAGCAAGACAGCTGAACTAAGCAATGAAGGGCTGTTGGTGTACTTTATTTGACAAGGCAAAACAAATCCCAGAGAACATGGGGAACCTTTTAGTACAGTGCCAGAGACAAGTGGGGCACAAGCTCCAGAATAACCTTCTCTGACCTCCATCTCAAAAAAACCCCACCTTCCCACCCAGTAAGAGGAGACTGTGGGAGGAAAGAATGGTCTGACTCACAGCAGAAACAAAGAAGTAATGCAAAAAGAACAGCCTGCAAATGCCTCAATAAAGAGATCTCGTATATCTTTAATTAGCTCATTATAGAAGAGTGTAAAGCGCTAAAGGAACCCAATATGGAATTATCAAATCAAATGGTATTAAAAAAGAAAGCAGGGAAGGAAGAAGTTGCTCATGGTACAGGTTTGCTGTTAGTGTGCTGTTCTAAGCAAAAAAGAAGGAATAAGAAAGAAATAGAATAAAAAGTTTGGCCATAGTCTGCTGTAATGGAAGTGTCCATAGGAGTGGATGGAGAGATTATAGTACTGCCTCCATCATTTTGTGTGAGTGTCTATTCCTGAAAAGGACTTACCTTTCCATATCCATATTCACTTTCAGCTCTCCAAACAAACTAATACCCCAGGTTAAAGAAATGTTAAAAATGTAGGTGGTATAGCACAATATGTCAAAATGTAGATATCAAGTGTAACATTATCCTGACATTTAAAGATAAATTGCATTAATTTCACACTGTATCTACCTCGTCCTCTCTGATCTGCAGTTCTGCAGGAAAAGAAATGAGATGAGCATTTTAGGTCCTGTAAGTGGTGTTGCTGCAACTCACCATCAGTGTAAATTTTACTTTCAGATCTTTTCTCACAGAAATGACCCGGTAGATATTTTGGCACATGAATGCTTTGAGATTCTTTATATTCCCTTGAGCTGCCAAAACAGAGCAAAAAGGCAAATAGGCTTTAGAGACCAAACAAGCTCAGCAGCTTTTGCAAAAGCATTTACAGAATGGTGTAAGGAACACAAAGAGCTGCCCTTGAACTTGTCTCCCCTCAGTGCTAATGGGGTGGAAGTGTGCTATAGTAACTTTCTCTGTGCCCCTTGATGGGAGCTGTGCTAGAGAGTAGTTGGCATGACTTGGATCCTTAAGTGGTATTTACAGCACTCTCTGCTGTCTTCATTAGCAATCAGAGTAGCTGAAATAATGAGTAATACTGTAAAAATTATCTCAAGGGAAGAAGCTGTAAACTCTCAGTCAAAGGTGAGGGAAAGCAGGGGAAAAATTACAATTCTCCTGCCCTGACAGTACAGCCCTGGTGCAACACTTCCAGATGGATGATGCAATGCTCAGCCATTCCTGTTGTAGCCTTTACTAGATTACAAACCTAGGAAACAAAGAACTTGCCATATTTTGGGTGTGCACTTTAAAATCAATAAGTACATGCTGAAAATATTAATAATTCAGAAACTGACTCGTGAGGGCCATTCTCTATGTTTCAGCATGTTTGACCCTGTCCCTCTGACACCTCTCATCTTGCAGAGGGACAATTTCTTGAGAGTAAGCTACATGTGAGCTAGGTAGTTTCTTATGAATATATCATCAGCCAGCACAGGTGACCACAACTGATATTCCACAGGGATATTCCAGACCATGTGACATCATGATCATTATACAAAGTGGGAGGAAGAAGAAGGAAAGAGGGGGATCTTTGGAGTGATGGAGTTTGTCTTCCCAAGTCACCATTACTTGTGATGGGGCCCTGCTCTCCTGGGATGGCTGGACCTGCCCAGCCATGGGAAGCACTGAGTTAATTCCTTGTTTTGCTTTAATTGTGCACATGGCTTTTGCTTTCCATAGTGTTTAAGAGATGCTGATTTATGGTTGAGAGTTTCTGCTATTTCCACATCTAATGACCAGTCAGGCCTACCACCCTCCAATTTCCCACATGCAGTCAAAATCACTAACCTTTCTTATACAGAATATTAGAAATAATTCCAAAATTCCTGCAGCTATAGAACCTAATGAACATATATATTTATTTACAGAGTTCAGTGCCAACAGCAAGGATCCAGGTTCACTGCAGCCCAAAGTGGGGCAGTGAGCCAGCCCCATTTTCAGCCCCCACGGAGAGAATGGGGGCACAGCCCCACACCTGAGTGATGTCAACTTGCAGCCTCTTCATTTGGAGCCTGTGCAGAGCCAGCTTGAAATTGTCTACACATTTCTTTTTGGAAAAATCTTGTTATATCTCAGAGGCTCTTGCCCATATTCTTGGCTTATTCTTCCTTCCTTCTGTCAAACATCCTCACAGATCACAATGTAGAAGGAACCTGTAGAAAGGTGCCTTGCTCACCTCTCACCTGGCTCAGGCTCTAAGGCAATATCTCACTTACCTAAAAAAAAAAAACAAACAAGCCAAAACGCAAAAAACCAAAGCTACTGAGAGAGAAACTGCTATTCTAGAAAAAGGAAAAATCCCAGATGCTTTTAGACATTCAGAAGAAAAAGAAAAGAATATAATTTAGCACATCAACTTCTAAAAGTCCTCCCTCTAAAACTGGTGAAATGCAAGGAATTTGTAGCATCTTTTGAAACCATGGCACAGATTTATCCTACGTAATGACCTGTGAGTTTCAGAATATGATAAATGTGAGACAAATATCAAGGGCTTGATCCTGCCCTTTGGTACAGCAGTAGAGCATTACTCCCAGTTGTTTAAAATCAGCCTCTAACTCCATATGGCCTCAAAATGTGGGAGGCAAAACAGGAAAAACTCCTTTGGCTGTGGCTATTAGCACAAAAGGTGATGACTTTTTATTCAGGAATTGCTGCAGGTGACTTTACCTTATTCTGTTCTGTAAGACATCCAGTGTTGGGTTTTAATTTCCACTGCCAACACAGAGCAATGACACTACAGCTTACATTTTTCCTTTACAAAGCCTATTCTTACATTTCTTCTAAAATGTATGAATAGGCTTTGTAAAGGAAAAAAATCCCAAACATCCAAATGAGCAGTGCCCACACAACACATTCCCCCTAAAAACCACTGGCACTGTGCTGATTATCTCCCCAAGCTTTTTCAGAGATTCTGGATGGAATTTTTTATCTCAGTGTTTATTTGTGGCATCACTGAGTTTCACAGAGGTACATATTTTCAGAAAAACAGTTTTTAAATGACTCATAAAAATAGTTTGGAGGCATAACAGAGTTATTCATATTCCTGCATATTCTTTTTGTTTCCAACCCTATTGAGCCAAAGAACTCAAGACCATCATGCTTTTCTTACATGACCAACATTCCATAATATCTGCTACAGTGGAAGAAATATAAAAAGAGAGGGGAAAATGAATGATCAAAAGGAGAAGGGAAACAGGACAGATTCAGACAAAGTAACACTAATAAAATACCTAAGGTAAATAAAGGAGAATGAGATGAACAGCAGAGAGAGCAGAACAAATTATATACTGACACAAGCTAAACAAAGGAGTTAAAAATCTTCTAAGGGAACAGAGATGACAAAAAATCAAAAGAAAAAGGAAAGAATTAAGTAAAAAATATCCCAGAGGAGAAGGAGAAATCCAAGTACATCTTCCTTTATTTGTAACACCAGCACTATTTTTCCATTTACTTGGATGGGAATCAGATAAGACCCTTAATGAAAAGCAGAGAAATGGAAAGCTTTCTTGAAGATGAAGGAATGACAAGAAAATATTCCTAGAGAAAAATAATAAGAATTAATTCAACATTTTGCAGATGAAATGTACTCTAAACGTTGTGCAAATTATTATTGGGGACTGTAAAACTCAAGATATTGGAAAACAGAATTTATCACTCTCTTAACAACTTACACTGGTTTTTATTTTTGTTATAGAAAAGGGTCTCTGTAGAATCTCTGAAGTCAAAGAATCACAGTGTACAGTTCTGCCTCTTGTAAAAGTTTGGCCTTTTGTCTCTTCTCTCTTCCCCTCATCCCCAATAAAATGAACCTCAAATGGGTCTCACTGCATGAAATTCCCCTGGCACCTTGATCAGCAGGATAAGTGACATTTTCATGCTCCTAGAATGTGCTCAGAGGGCACAGGAGAAGTGTTTGCCTCTCTGCTCCTGTGTAACAAATGTGGAGAAAAGATCAGTCCCTGACACGCCCGTGGGGCTGAAGGTGCTGCAGTGGTGACTCTCCTGTACAGCAGTGGGGCACGGAACGGGCTGAGGGAAAGGCATTTTCTCACTGTCAGCAGCCTGGGCCATTGTGTGGGTGCTCCAGGCCTCAGGAGGGCAAACAGAAGGTTCAAAACACACCCCAGCATGACCCTCCCACTTACTCATGGATGCATTTGTGTCTGTATAGTCATTTATTATTTCTATATATTTATTATTTGTATGCTTTTATATGTATATCAAACTTTTGTCTTCTTCTTCCCATTGGCTGCCTCTTCATAATCCCAGTTTCCATTTTTTTCCTCTTGTAACTAGTTTACTTCTTTCATAAAGGGTGAGAGACCACCAAAATAATGGAAGACATAGAGAACCAACCACACCAGGGAAAATATGCCATCAACAATTTAAGAAGTCCTGCAGGATTCCCTTGGGAGGGGAGGAAAGCAATGGACATCGTCTGAAAAGTCACATGCACAGAAGGCAGCAGAGCCTGAGTTGCAGAAGGAGGCAGAGAAAACAAAGATGAGTTTGGATCAAGCTCCTTTGCTGAGAGGAATGAATGTGAGCTGGGTTTAATGACAACACTATTAAGTGAAATGTCTCTGCTGCAGCAAAGAGGCAAAATGTAGTGGGAACACATGTTTTGCTGGTAGGGACAGAGAGGAATCACTGGATTTCTCAGATATATTAGAAATAGCAGCAAGATTTAATGACAATACTGAGGGGAAAAGAAATGAAGGGGGAAGTTAAAAAAAAAAAAGCACCACCTTTGTGACACTGATGACTATAGGAGATGAGAGAGTTGCCAGTGGTGACAAACAAAGCAGAGGATTTATGTGAAAAATGTGTAAGTTAGCCTCCAGGAAAATTTGAAGTATCAGCAAAATCTGGGATAGGAGATGTATTGGATGATTCATCTTGCAGTGTATCTTCTAAATGTTGTGGTAACTAACTTGAAGCCCTCAGTTTCAAAATATTTTGGATACTCTACAGACCTTGGTTTTGCATTATTCCATGAGTAACCAAAAAAAACAAAAAAAACCAAAAAAAAACCCAAACCTTTAACTTGAAACGTTTTGGTTTTATCTGGGTGAGTTCCTGGGAGCTGAGTAAATTGATGAAAGAAAAACAACATCACATAAGCTCAAGCTTGAGAAAGCTTAGTCTGGTACTGAAAGCAATCACTTTAAAATAACCTTCACTCTTTTCAGCACAATTTAATCTAATGGATTTGATTATATCTTGAGAATAATTAGACATTATTTATTATTATATTTATTTTTATATATTTATTTATTATTTATTATTTATTGTTATATTTATTGGAGCTAATATTATAATTAGCTCCAATAATTAGAGCTTGGCTAACAGTCACCCCTCCTCAGTGACTCAGTTTGTCTGTGTTTCAAGGTCTCCTAGCTGGCTTCCAGCTGCCCTTATTCCTGTATGAGCCACTGTCTTGTGGCAGGAGAGGAAAGCAGCTGTGTGGAATGCCCCAACATGGCACTTGCTGCTGCTCAAAATGCCTGCATGAGAGGGAATTTGTGCTAGGTTTGAGTAACCAGATCTCATGTAGTGAAAATACATTGGATGTGATTGGTGCTTTGGGCTCTGGCTCCTTCCAGAGTTTGCAGTTCTGGAGAGGTATGAAAGCAGAGTGAAACATTGCAATTCTTCCTGGGGAAATGTCTTCTGGAGCAGAAAGTGTGGAAACAGCCAGCAGCTCTGTGAAATCAGAAGTTTTAATGACTTCTTCTGCTCCTTTTGCCATTCAAAAAAAGAGGAATGCTAATTTACCTGCATTTTAGAGATACTGTGGTAGGTAACCTACTTAAGGTTTGCAAATCATTCTCCTTTATAACTTTTAAACAGTGTTATTTAGCTAAAATAAGAGCACTTGTGAACAATTGTAACCATGGGCTTGAATTCATGATTGTAAGGCATCTTTTGTTTAATGAATTCACACTGAGAGCATTTGTAGCTCCTTTGGTGGTTTCAAGCACCTTACTGAAGTTTCCAGACCAAATATTTGACGCCATCTAAGTCAAAGACCCTTTTCCTCTCAATGTTGGTTTATGATTTAGAGAGCAACAAGAGTAATAGTAGTAGTAGTGACAGTAATAATAGTAGCAATAAATAATGTCATTATAATAATGATTAACTCTGGTTTTGGTGACTGAGAATCTTCCCATTGATTTCAGTGGATGCTAGATATAAGACCAACTCATTTAGACTTAACTTTATTGACTGGAACTTTGTATAAAAGTTTGTGTGGAACTGTTGATGTCACTGTAGCAGCAGGAATTCACAAAATATATCTTTCAAAGTTGAATGACCTCCAAAGATACTAAAAGCCATTGAGTCAATTGAGATATTAGTGTTATGGCATACTGCAATTTTTCCCAAGCTGTTTCTTGATAACTCAGTGTTCCATAGGTGATAATTACCAATTTCTCTTTTTGTCTCTCAGGAGCTGATGACCTTATCATCTCTTCTTTTTCTTACATCCCCTTTTTCCTGATTGGTGATATCCACATTTTTCTTTCAGATTGTCTAATTGACTAACATAATTAAATTAAACACAGAGCAGGGATATCCAGTCCAGAACTGCTTTGAAATTGCTAGTTCAGAACTTAAAAATATGCATTATCTTAATCTGATTTTTTTGGTAGAAATAAAGACTGTGCTAGTTCAAAACGAGTTGTCAGTTTTCGAAAAATAATGAAAATCTCCCTCATTGAAATCATTATCAACCTAATGGCAAAAAACCAAAAATATAAAAAGAAGACATATTTCAAACTTACTTCTGAGATGTTCTGAAATGTTTTCAATAGTCCCAGTTGAAGACTGAGCACTGTTATTTCAGAGAAAAATGGGAAAGCCCTGTTCTGTAAATAGTCACACTTTATATAATGTCAAAAAAAAAAAAAAAAATCCCCGGAAAATGGAAATGCCTGAAGGTTATCATTCAAGGCATCAATTTTCTGCTGAAACCTTAGAAATTCTGCAACTGGAGTCTGGGTTTTTTCCTATACACTAGTACAGTTGTAGAAAGAAAATAATTACAGGTTTATCTAACACAAAAATGGAATCATACCCAATTTAAATCAAAATTCTGATTTAGGTCTACATGCACAAATGTAGGTATCATTTTGTTAAGCTCTGTTATGATACTCACTGTGGCCTGAAACAAACATTTTCAAAACTGTCTTTTCTAGCTCAAGAACAGGAGGGAAAGTAGAGAAATGTAAAGGAAAACCATGTTTTTAACAAACAACTGTTGTTTGCTTGTTTGTTTGTTAGTTCATTTTCTACATAGCTTTATTTTTTCTTGGTGCTAATATTGTATATCAAATTCTAAGTAAATGATCTGGTTTTCAAGATATGGCATTTATGTTATATCCAATAAATATTCTTTCTCTGCTGTTCCTGGGGGAAGTTAAGGAGCAGCAAAAAGAGAAGGTGCAGTTACATTTTCTCACACCAGAGCTCAGCCCTGCAGCTCTGGAAAGTGTCTGGCTTGAAGAAAATCCCCGGGAGCAGCCCTGTTCCCAGGGGAGGAATTGCCCAGACCTTGTTTATGCCCTGGGCTGGGTGGCAGCTCGTGGCAGCTTGGCAGCATTCCCATCCTGGCAGTTCCTGCTATCAGCAGATCTCTCAAGACTGAAATACAGCCCTGTGATTACCCTCATTATATCTATTATCCCAGAATCCCAGACCCATCCAGCTCAACATGGGAATAGAAAAAAAATTATGTTAATTACTCCCTAGTTATGACTGTTGTGGGGTAACAAATTCTTTCATATAAGAAGTTATATGAGGAAAACTGGTGAAAGTTTGATAATATAAAGTGCTGACTTCCTTAGCAAATAAATGGTGTTTCATTCAGCTTTTTACAGAGCAAAATTAGCAAGAGCTGACTTTCCCAAGTATGTCTGCATGCCAACTCCATTTGCCTATTTTTCTGGGGAAATTGAATATCCACTAAAACGGTTTCTGAACTTTGTTTTATTTTGGGACAGACTTTAGGTCACAGACCTCATTAATAATTTTTCCAGTGTACCATGAATGGCAAGTATGAGCTCAATATGATAAAAGGCAATTCAGATAATGGTAAATCCACCTACATCAGTCAGGTAATGATTCCCTTCTCCATTTTAAATTTATTTACATTAATGTAAGAAATTGTAATGCGGAGATATAGGTGTGTGACAAACATGCTACAGTCCATGGAGTTACAGACAAGCAATTAATCTGTACTGACTGCCCTGGGCAGACTCCTCTCACACAATGCACTGTGGGGTAGCAAATGTTGTTTTTGCTCAAAGGCAAGTAACTTAACATGAATTTGCATTTTCCAACGAATAATTGTGCAAAAGGCCTGGCTCTGTAAATTCACTCTCTAGCTGTGTGGTGGGTTGTTCACCAATTCACATACTGAATTCTGACTACAAATTAATCTCCACATCTTCATCTCTCTCAGCAATGCAAGTTGATTACACTGGGGAAGTTTGTATGCCACAGTGGGAAAGTTGTACCAGCAGGAAGCACTGGTATAACTGCCTGGGATGTAGCATTGTATTACCAGCCCCTTTCATGTTGCAATCAATGCAAGCTAATGTAAAAATTGTGTATAGATTGGATCTAATATATATGCTAATGCACAAGGGAAAACTGCCACTCTGCTTAAAATGATAGAGTACTATGCAGAACAGACCACCTCTTCAAGCAAAACCACCACCATTGGGCTTTTGAGTGGCCCCATGATTACCAAAATAAAAATGGACTAAAGTTAATTTGCACTTTGTCACCTTGATAGAATTGACTGCTTCTATTTTGCATGTACCCTGATTTTTTTTTTGTAGATTAAATACAGACTAATTTCCTAAAAATTGATGCATACTCTATGACAGTAAATGAACAAACAGCTAATAAGCCAGTCATTTTTTTCTCACTGAAAAGCAAAAAAATGCAAAATAAATAATTTTCTTTGTTGTTTGAAAGGAGACTAATGAACTGGTTCCTTTCAGATTATTTGGAAGAGAAACAAATAGTTTCACTTTACATACTACAAGTACCATCAGTTTAGTGGTAGACATAGTCCTGATTTCAGCCCTGATGTTTTGCCAGTCTAGCACAATGCTCTCAAATGGAGAATGATAATGTTTTTGGACACCACAAAAAATGCAAAGAGCTGCAAAATGTAAAAGAAACAGTACTTTTACATTTTCCTAGTGCCTACTATACCAAGAAGAGGAGAAGTTGCTGCTAATACTAGCTACAAATATTTATTATACAAAGATATGCCAAGGGTAAAGTGAAGTGCCTGGGAGTGCTGCTCCTGGTGTAGTTCCCACAGGGAAGAGGTGTGAGCATTTACAGCCACCCTGAATAACTCCAGAGAGTTCTCAGTTTCCTGCCCCAGGTGGAGCTGACCTCCAGCCTGACACAGATAAGCTGAGAAGGGGTTGCTCCTGTGGGAACTCTGACATGCTTTACTTCAAGAAACCAGGCAAACAGAGCAAAAAGTCAATGGCAGTGGCAAGTGCTCAGCACCTTTGGCAATCAGGCTAGAAGACATTCTCTTCATCTTCCCACAGGTGGGTTAAATGAGAAAGACACCATGAATAGTTCAAAGCTTTAGAAGGAATGAGTGCACTTTGTCAGTTTTTCAGGGCTGTGCTCTCTCTCACCTTGCATTTTTGACATCTTTTCTAACTAAAACAGTAGGAGAAACAGCCTGCCCTGAAGCTGGTCTCTCTAGTTTAATTAAAAGTTTTATTTCAGCTTTGTAAAGACTGTGTGTGCTAAATGACAGCAATTTGAGCAAAGAAGAATATTGTCTGCCCTCCCACCCATCATCTCCAGGTCAACTGCAGAGGCATGGTCCAGTGGAGGGACAAGGACAATTGAAATAACTTTCCAGCCCCAGTCGCTTGCATCTTCTGTTTCATCATCATATTTCACTTCTTCCTTTTCCCTTTTTTGTAGAGCTCAAAGTCTTTTTGCTCTGCACTTCTTTTGACACCCACTCCCCCACCAGCAGGATCAGTGAGAGAACTGGAACAGTAAAAGTAGGAAGACTCATGGGTTAAGATAGAGACAGTTTAATTGGAAAAGCAAAAGCCATGCACATAAGCAAAGAAAAACAAAGAATTAATTCACTGCTTCCCGTGGGCAGGCAGATGTTCAGCCATCTCCAGGAAAACTGGGATTTGTCATGCATAATGGTGATTTGGGAAGGCAAACCCCATCACTCCAAACACCCCCACCATCCTCCTTCTTCCCCTCACTTCATACATTGAGCAGGATGTTACAGGATCTGGAATATCCCTGTGGTCACTCAGGGTCACCTGTCCCAGCTGTGTCCCCTCCCAGCCTCCCAGGCACCCCCAGCCCCTCACCAGTGTGGCAGCATGAAAAGCAGAAAAGGCCTTGGCTCTGTGTTAGCCCTGCTCAGCAATAACAAAAGTATTCCTATATTATCATCACTATGTTCAGCACAAATCCAAAGCCTAGCCCTGTATTAGTCACTGTGAAGAAAATTAATTCTACCCCAGCCAAAACAAGCACATCTGCAGAGGTGAATCTTGCTCTTCTGTATTTCTGAAAGTTTAAAAATAAATTTACCAAAGGGAAAAAAAATCAAAAAACCAAAAAAACCCACAAACAAACAAACAAAAAAAAAAACCCAAACCAAACCCACCAAAAAACCCCAACAACCAAACCAAAGACTATACGCATGTGACAACACTCCACATGAGCTGTATGTGTTAAGAATATCTGCAATGTTTGCAATGATCACCTCACAAATGACAATGACAATTCTCCATTTGAGCCCATCACCTTCAAGCATGTGCTCCACTGCAGCTCCATTTTTTCCTGAGCCAGTGCAAAGTTCTCATTTTGCAATTCCTAAAGCTGGATGCCAAGTACCATGGACTATCTTCCTGCTCAGATTTGGTATTTTCTCACTCATAAGCATCCAATATTCATAGCTTTGAATGGTAAGCTCACTATACAATCATAACTTCTTTTTTGTCCCACATCTGTTTACTTTAGTTTTCAAAGTGAAAATTTGGCTTCAATAGCACAGATTAATTTGAATAGCATTTATCTTTGGATTGATCTTCTGATGTGCAAAAAAAAAATTGAAAATATTCCTTTGCAGTACATGGTATATTTTATAACAGGTACAAGTGGATTAAAAATGGGCATTTTTTTATGGAATAAAAATCAATGATATGTTATGCAAGCCTTTCTGTTTTGTAACCCATTCAGAAATCCATCTAGACATGGTCCTGAGCAGAGAGGTTGGACCAGATGGCATCCAAAAGTTCCTTTCACCATTAACCATCCTGTTGATGGTGTGATTCTGTTTTGTGCCTTGCCCCTAACAACACTGGGGACACAAGACACTTCATCATATAAATTCAAGAACTAAAGGCTGCTTCTGGGTTTAGCTGGATTAAACAGGCATGGGTGGAGGACACCAAGATTCAAGACCCTTGTTTGAATTAATGACAGAATTAATTCAGAATATCGAACTGTAGGTTTCCTCTCTTACCACTAAGCTACTAACTGCTATGGAAGTGTCTGCTGGTGGGTGGTTGGGTGGAGGGGAATTCCAGGAGACCAAACACCAAATTAGAAATATTTTCCAGCATTTTAAAATGTTTTTTGACATATCAGCATTTTCTGTTTAAAGATTTATACAACATTTTCTAATTGTTAGGTATTTGGGACTTAGGGTTCAATCATATCAGGAGATTGTTACAAAGATCATTAGTGTTAATTACTATCCTAAAAATTAAATGTGGGCAATTACAGTTCAAAACTAAGACAAACAGGACATTTCCTACAATCACATGGTATTTATTTAAGACACCAAACAGGTTAATTTTGGAAGATATTTGAAAATATGTTCTTTTGAATAACAAGTTCTATGGTAATGAAGAACAAAGAAAAAGATTCTCTGACAAAAACGAGATTTTAGGGCAACTGCAAAATCACTAAAGACAGGGGTAGGCACACATTACAAAATTAAACAATTAGTAGTAATTTTTACAATGATTTTGGAGTATCCTTTTCTGATTTCTGATTTCAGAAATCACTAGTGATTTTTCTTGGGGAAAAAAAAGAAACAACAAAAAAACATCAAATAAAGACTGAAGAATCTCTAACACTTGCCAAAATAGGAGAGGCACAAAGGTGACATAATGAGCTGCATCTTAGCAGAGTCTTTTTCAATGCAACTGCTATGGCTGGAAGCCCTAAGTGCCACAGATCAGCAATCCTGTCCATTTAGCCCTGCTGGCAATAGCTGAAAAATAGCCATGGTGAATACCTCAAACAAGAGCACTTACGGTGCCTTTGATGAGCAGGTTCATCCAAGTCTTACCTACACTAAATCATAATTTATTTCAGCTGGTTATTTCAGAAGTCCTGCTGACCACCGAGGAGAGCTGGTACATGCAGTGGGATGTGGTTGTGCCTGTGTGTGCAGCTCCTTGCAGAGCACAAAGGCTCTAATGAAAGACTTTGCTTTCACTAAAAACCAAGTTATTAATAGCTGCAGGTGCAAATGAAAAGCAGATATGGTTTTTTAGGTAACAGGGTAAAGAGCAAAGCAATTTTAAAATATATTTGTGACTGAGATTGTACCTCACCTCAACAAATTTTGTCCCAGATGTGTAGGTGTGTTTCAGAGAAGTCAGGAAACCGAAACCTGACACTACAGCTTGTCCTGTCTCCCAGTCACCAGCCTGTCCTCAGCACTGTTTCTGCTGCAGCCCTGGTGTCAGGTCCCCATTTTCCCACTCCAGCTGTGAGAATCTGTTCCAGTTCTACATCCAAGACAGTTTTATTTTTTTCAGTCTCAACATCTCCAGGTGAGCATATCCCTATTTCCCTTCCTACACATCTTTTGTCTGTCCATAGCAGTTTTCATCCAAGGACTGGAAAGCATTTCTCTCAGCACACAGGTCTCCTCAGTGCTATGAAAGTGCAACTGTGAGAGCCTTTCACCTCCCATTGGCTTTTTCTCCTAAGTGCTGATAACATTTACATGTTGTCCTGGAGCACTGCACATATTTTGTGAGATGGATTGATAGTGAGGAAGCTGCTGAAGTCCTCTCTCATCAGTCCCTGCTCTGCACTGCTGGCATAATTAGATACAAGTTCATTCTCTCCCTCCCTATGACACATTTGGACCCACTATTCCTGTTTTCTGGATAAAAAGTTTAGCAAACAGGACATCTGCTCCACCTCAGCCAAACCCATATAAGTCATCTTAGGAGCTGGGAAGGAGAGTGGCAAGATCACTGGACTTGATGCATTGTTCCCAGGAAAGTCCATCTGGGAACGCTCTGATTCTGTGAACACACCGATGCTGATGTAATCAGTGACAAATGAAGACTGGTAATAACAATTAAAATTGCATTCAGTACTATTTTGCTCAGCTGTAGTAAGAAAACAATCACAAATTACTCTATTTAATTAAGTGATTGATTAAGACCTGGACACACAATGAAGATGTGTGCAGCATGCGCTGTGTTGAAAGTGCTGCCTGAAATCACAGAAAGGTCCAGTTCAAGACAAATCACACTGAAAAATAGTTCTGACATCATCAGATACTCCTCAAAGTGTTTGAGGAGATATAAATTACTTTGGACATTGAAATAAACTATTTTTTCTCTCTTTGGAACATAATTTGTTACTCTCAGCACATAATCAATCTAAAGGCTTGTTTGAATTCATGAAGATGTGCCTTTGCTCTGCATCAGAAAAAAATTCACGTTTCAAAACAATTCCTGTTGCTCCTCCCTGCAGGGAGGAAAAAGTGGATAGAACAGCCTTCTCACTGCCTTCTTTCTCTCTCTATAGCCAATTATTTCACATAAACCTGAAGACAAATGATCTGTCTCTTTGTCTCTCTCCTCCATTTCCTTTCACTCTGGACTGTATTTGGTACCTGAATAACACAAAAAGCCCTAGGATGGTAAAGAAAACACACAGGGCTGTGGGGCTGCCTAAATCCTGAGTCTACTCCCATCATTGGTGCAGAGTCCTTTGCACCATATGTGCTCCAAAAGAAAATTAGCTTTGGGAGTAGATATGCCACAGTTGTGTCCAAAGGGTGCTGCAGTGGGGCGAGGCAGCCGTGGGCACTGGGACAGGGATTGTTATCTCATGGTTATGCTCCTCCTCTGATAGCAACCACTGTCTGTGCTTGAGTTCCAAAAAGGCTGCCCCTGCAGGGAATTTCCAGCGTGATCTTTGTTGGTATGCAAATTCCCTAAGTTGTCACAATCTTCATTACTGCTAATATATGTCTATATATTTGTCACCCTGAGTTTCAGCCTTCTGATGTTTTAATTTTTGTGATAAAATTTCTCACGAGGTTTTCTGTTAACACACAGATGCTTTTCTAAGTGTCCTTTTGTTTTTCATTCCTTTCTCCTGGGAGGAGAAAGGTTTGATGGACCTTTTCATTGCCCAGTGTGGTTGGAGAGGTGGTGACCTCTTTCCCCAATCCATGGCTGTTCCCAAAACTCTGTATAATACGTGAATCAAAATGAAGTTTCTTCTTCACCTTTTCCCGGGCTGAAGTTTGCTGTGTCTCTGTGATTTGTGTCATGCTCTATTGTGACATATATTTATATTTATATGTATATATGTATATATGTATATATGTATATATGTATATATGTATATATGTATATATGTATATATGTATATATGTATATATGTATATATGTATGTATTTTATAAAATATATTTATATATTTCTATATGCATATAAAATATGTGTAAATGTACACACATCTCTCTGTACACTTATATGTACATACATATGCATTTGCTCACACATTCATAAGTGTGCATCCTCATGTGTCCTCACATCCTCCCTGTCAGATGTGGTGGTACAAGTAAACCAACTTTATGACCAGTGAGACTATTGAACCATAGATAACACAAACAGAGGTATAACCAGATAAAGTGGAACAAGGAAAAAAGGTAAATTTGCCAATCTGAGAACATCTTACTGCACTTAGTGTATTAGATAGGCATTTTGTTCCACCATCTCTTCCATAATGCAGCTAAGTCTCCCATCGATTTGTACTTGGAAATGTCAGGGTTCATTTAAATAATGATATAGAAGGGAGAAAAAACTTTACAGAGATGGGATTTAAAAGCATTTACAAGATGGAACGAAGGAGAGGATGTCAGTCAACAGGATCTTCTACAGGGAGCTGTAATTCCTGTTCAAACAACACCTCCCATAACTGTGAAAAGAGACTTTACAGAGGGAAAGCGCTTCTGCCATGCAGAAAATCAGTTTTTAAAATTGAAGATAAGAAGTTAAATGTCTTGGTCTGGGAAAGTTCTTTGGTAATGTTTGAGGTTTTCCTGACCTTTACTTGCCTAAGGGAAACCTTAACTGGAATAAGTGCCAACTGTGTATATGTGCATCACCATATATTATGAAATAAAAACTTCTTTTTATCCTTTCAGTTGTGCTTGTGGATTAAACATTTATGAAAATTATACTACTTGATCTGAGGTGTGATTTGTGTCTTGTTTCATGAAAGAGACTGCAGCTCAACTCATGCTCCATAAACCTGCCAGATTTGTTAATAGAATCTGCAAATATAAGACCCTGCTATGTGCCAGCAAATATTTTTCAGTGGCACAGGAATTCGAATGATAAATCCAAAAGAAATCCTCCTGTCCTGCAGGTTCAGTAGACTTTACAAACAACCTCATTAAGTCTGAAGGCCTTTATTCCCATGAGGATTTGTGGAATCCCCAGGGCTTTTCCCATGCCAGATGTTATAAGCAAAATACTGGAAAATGTTGTTGGATGGGGAACAAATCTGCATAGGACAGGAATAGACTGGTAAACTGAATAGTCATTGACAACTCTGATGAGATACTGTCAAAAATCTCTGGAGATTATATGATGGATTTAGAACAAAAATACAAATTTAAAAAAAATAATGAAGGAAAATTTTGTAATGGGTTCCTTAAGTACTGTCTAATTATTTTGGTCTATGGGTGACTGTAAGAAATGAAAGTTTTCCATTGGACAAGAAGTATCATTGTGAAGAATATAATGTGGAAAAGAAAAAAGAATGTCAGATTTTATCTTTGATTTGAGGAATGTACCTTTGTTGCATCTAATGAATATTGAAATCTAAAGGAAGATTTTTATCCCATTATTTTTAGGCATTCTGAAGACTGTGTTAAAGTTTTATTATTTTATACTTATGTTTGCATATAATATCACTTAATTTCTATGAATTCAGGATAAAACTCTTAATGAAAAGCAGAGAAATAGAAAGCTTTCTTGAAGATGAAGGAATGACAAGAAAATATTCCTAGAGAAAAATAATAAGAATTAATTCAACATTTTGAAGATAAAATGTACTCTAAACATTGTGCAAATTATTATTGTGCCTGCTTCCTGATGAACTGGCACAACTGCCTTGAACAAAGCTTGAAGAACTCATGTGACCCACTCACAGGACATCTTTTTTTTCATAATATAAAAGAATTATCATATAAATTCTACTGTAAGGATACACCTTGTATCCTCATGTAGCGGGATCCTTTAACTTTGAAATTGTTCTGAATAACTGAAAGAGTGTTAAACATTTTCTAGTAATACTTTTCATAATTAAAATTAAAAATATCTTAAAAGAATAGTTTGGACTCTCAGGCACATGAGGTGATTCTTGCCATGTCCTGTGCAGGGCCAGGAACTGGACTTGATGGTCCTGATGGGTCCCTTCCAACTTGGCACATTTTATGATTTTATGAAACTTGCATGATGACACATTTTGGATCAAAACACTTAGACAAAAATGTCTATTTTTTTCTCTGTCATAAATCTTAGTACGCCAGTTATTTAAATTCTTCAAGTTTTCAAATGAAAGGAAAATAAATGAAATAAATTTATGCAGAAATAAATAAGAAAATAAAGATCAGATAATAATTAGTTGGAAAAGTTTAAATTAAACAGTGTGGAAGCATTATTTTTAGTTTGCTTGATTTCTCTTAGAAAACACACATAAAATCTTTCTACTTAAAGGGAAAACCACTACAAAAAGTAAAATTTTTAATATGTTTGAAGTGTTGCTTTTCAGCAAGTGGTGATTGATGGGAAAACTATAAACAGTTTTTATGCTACTGAAGTCTGTACTGCTTAGTTTGAATCACCACATGAATTTTACAGATTAGCTGTAAATTGTCTAAAATAAACATTTCCTTTCATCAGTTTAGAACCTGGCACTTTGTGTAAGTGACAATAGAGAAGAGTTTTAAAATTATTTGCTTTATTTACTAACTACATAGGTTTTTATCTTCAGTACATTTACACAAAAAGAGTGTTGATCTTCTTAATTAATCTTTTTGCAACTTTTTTTACTTTTATTATGACTTTTATTACTTTTCATGGAACAGTCACAAGTTATGTAACATTATATTTAGTTTGGATAACCAGAGCAGTGCTACAAGTCTGTGATCACAGCCCACCATTACCCTTTTTCCCTGCTGAAAACTGACTTTTTTTTCTGCTTAGTTTTCTGTCTTTAGCTTTTCTTACTCCCTAACAGCACTTTATCTTTCATTTCATGACAACTTATGTTCTGTACTAGCTTCTTATAATGTATTTTTCCAGAAGTTTTTGAAAGTCTGAGGAATCAGAGATTCAAACTGCTTTCTGAATGTGCAAGGTCCAGGAAACAAAAAAGGAATTAGTAGGTAAAAGTAACTTTGAGTTACATCAGTAAATCATAAACTGACTAGATTGCTTACTTGGAGAAATACTTTGCCTTCTGCAGGAAAGACAAGGACTCTGATACATGACATGGAGTCTTAGGACTTTATTTTGACATGGATATTAATGCACCAAATTACTTACCTCTTAAAAAAAAATTGAAAAATATCCCACCTAAATGTTTAAGTTTTTAAAGTTGCAGACCCAGGTCTGTGTGCCTGATGAATGGTGATGGTGAGGGGATGAAAACAGCATGGACACTAAAGAATGGAGATGAAGCACAGTTCTCACACTGTCTAAGGCTTACGTCCACAGATACTCATGACTGAAAGCCTTTGACAGGAGATTTTTAGAAACAGAATGGGAAATATGATTACTGCTGTGGGCAGACTCTACCTGACTGCCATGTGATAAACTGTTGGTATTTACAGTATGGAAGTGCTTGGGGGGTCCAGCCAAGCTGTATTTCACTGTGTGCCTGCACATAGAAAAGAGGAGTCTTGAGGAATGTTTCAGCCACCTTAGATTTGGAGCCAAACCCATCATTGCCTTCTTCCCTGGCACAGAAGTGGGAGCTGAGTGTCACCAGAAACCTGGGTGACAAATCAAGCTGACTGGGAAACAATTACCTTCTTTCTTCATCCTCTTCTCTCACATGTTAGAAAAACTGTGGCTAAAACCCCCAAAATTTAACAAATCCATGGGGAATTAACATGTAGTTTACCATGAGATGATAACACTGTGCCATCTGACAGTTGTAGTTCATGGCTGTGAAAGTCTAGGTGACCCTAAAGGAAGCAAATATTAAGCTATCTTTCCCAAATCTACTGTAGTTTCCTTACTGTCATGCCTCTGAGACATTGTTGCCCCCAAGGTCCTACAACCAGAGTGTGTGAAGGAGAGGGAAACCCAGCACAGAACTATTTGTTCTGGGAATACACTTGTCTTTCTTCTATTGATCCTTCAGGGCAATTTAAAACTTCTTTTAAGACTTGAAAATTATATTAATTTCTCTTCCACTGTTTCTTTTCTTTTCAATGTTAATTCTGTAATGAGATCTTTTAATACTCCAATTCTCCTCCTAGATTTTTCCCCTGGCTTTCCTGGTATTTATCAATGCAAACTACTAAATTAGAAAAATACAGAGATGGCTCCCAAAATAACATCTGCAGTGGAGAACCTGTAATAGCTGCAGATTACATAGGCATACCCAAAGTAGCTCTAAAATTTGCACATTTGGATGCAGCCAAGACTGATGGAGCAGCTTTTATAGCAGCTGCAGAGCCCTTTGCTGCTACTGCAGGCTCACCCTTGTCCAGTGCTAAAACTGCAGTGAGTATCCAATTGGACTCTGTGACTGCATTTCCAGGAGGTGCAATGGTACCTTTGGCCACAATGGAGACAGAATCGACAGAGATGATAAATCACTGCAAGCACAAAAATTGTCTGTAAGTTAAGAATACAGAATGAAGCTGTTCTCACCTGCAAATTTCCATTACAAGGATGAGAGCTTCTCTAAAACATAATATTCTTGAAGGATAAAAAAGACAGTGGTTCCCATGGTGATGTGAAAAAGGATATTGGAATGAAAATGTGGAGGTCTCTTGAAATAACTAGCAAACAAATTGTAAAGTTGGTAATATGGTGAGTAAACACAGAACTATGGTAATCAAAAGAAAACTATTGAATCAAAAGAAAGGCATAAGATATGGGCTGTTCTGAGGGTCAGGGAACACTCTGTTTTATGGTGGTTAGATATGTATGACTTTTGTTTGTGGGAAAGCTATATTAAATTTTGAATAAAAACTATAAACCTATCTTTTGTTGCTATAGATGATTATATATTTACCCTAAATTGTTTTGGGTTTAAAGGAAAAAAAACCCTTAGATTTCCATGAAGGTGGTTTACATTATCTTATTAAAAGCCTCTTTAACTTTTCAGAAATTGCTAAAATTATGTTGCCTTTACGTAGGTTGTCATATATATTGAATCTGAATTTATATATTCAGGATTTCAAGAAATCATAGTGATGGTATAAAGTTTAAGATCAATCTTTTATTCTTGAATGTACTAACATTTTCAATATAGCACATCCAGACTAAATATCTTTAAGCAGATATGTTGTTAAAAGAGTATTTCTATAACATATTTTCCCCTTTCTCCCAAGAATTTAGTGCATGTTAAAGAATTTATATACATGGACTTTTAAAATAATTCTGCAGCATGGTAAATCCCCAGCTAATTTTTAAGTTTTCAGACATGTTCAATCATCAGATTTGATGTCCAATCGCCAGATTTTATGATCAAATGCCAAATTTGAAGTATAATGAAAGAATGAAAAATCATTCTGTGATTTCGGCCAAAAAATAAGACAAATGAAATATAAGAACAAAACTATTTGGCAGAAGAAATGTACGTCCTATAAAGGAAATCCAAAAATGCTTCCAGTGTGGATGAGAAAGAAAACACACAAGGGGATTGAAGAGAAGAGCAACCTTAGATCATATATCTGTATCCTCAACTGGTAAAAAACTTTATGGATTTATCTGGGCTTTGACAACGTAAGAAAGGTTTGGTAGAAACACAGATTCCTTCTTTAATTCCAACAACCTGGCAAGAGCATTACAGGGGGTTGGGTTAGCATGGGTGTTGTATTATGCTTTTCAGCTGAAGCTGGATCAAAATGTACCCTTTAACAAAATATTAGCAACTTCCTTACTTGCCTTATTATTCCACTTTGAAAAATCCACTCAACTTTGTCTCAGAGCCTGTCAGCTGCTGATGGATTTAACCAGGCACCCTTATTCACATCTTCCTGCTTGTGTGTTCTCCAGCTTTCAGGATCTCATGCAATTCCAGAGAGAGACCATTTAGAACTAAATTTATCAAATGACCTCACACAGGAAATAATCCATTTTATTCAATTTCCTTTGCCATGGATTTAGCTTGCAGACTTGATATGCAGAATCCTTATTTTGGTGTACTAAACAAGATCAAAGATGGCTCTGACTATTCCAAATTCCTTTGAAAAGCTAATCTGAATCATTATGCTTTAGACAACTTCTCTCCTAGGAGGCTCTTCTTTAATGAACCATTATTCACCACAGCACAGGATCTGTTCAACTAAAATAAGCCCAAGCATCTTAGAATTTTACAGCTGCTGTAATTAAGCAAACATTGTCAGACCAAACTTTTCTAAAACCATGGAACTTAATTTTTTTTTGTTATATATATGTATTAAATTTAGTGGATCAGTCAAGAACATTTTCAGAAATATTTTAAATTGAGATATAATAATCTGTTGCCAATATGCAAAAACTGAATAGGGAACCTAACCTAGTTCAGTGTTCATTATGATTAAAAGCACTTTTGAGTTCATTGCTTTGTTCAAGCAGAAAGCAAGAAATGGTCCTATGAAATGATAGGGCTTGATCCAGTGGAACAGAATTAAATAAAACTGAAAATGAAAGTGAGCTGAAATCTTTAAGCTCTTTCTTTGTCTTTTAGCAGGTAATGTTGCAGTCAGAGGTAGCATTAAGGGCATTGGATTTCTTCTGAAAATATCTCTTGGCTGAACAATATCTCTTCAGTACTCCAAACATGGTAGCTCTAGGTACTGAAACATTCAAAGTATTGTCATGAAAATATTCATAAGACTACTGCTTGAAAAGACAAGAATCCATCTTCCATAAGAGAGTCTGATTCCATTATCTGATTTCCTTTAAGAAAACACGTGGATAAGTTTTCATGTTTATTTATAGCTGCTGCTTTCATTACATCTTGCTTTCTTATGTGCTATTTCATGCATTATGCAGGAGCAAAAATGAAACAAGACCCAGTGAAAATTAGGCTACGAACATGCCTAAATCTCACCAACTCAAATCCCCTGAAGTCTTTGAAGAGGTGTGTATTTCGTGCTGCTGGTGAGCGAGGCATGGGCTGGGCTGGGGCACCCAGGAGCAGCTGAGGTCCCTGCCCAGGAGGATCAGGGCATCAGCACCCACCCTCTGCAGAGTGCCCTGAAGAACCCCCATCCTCACACACAGCCAGGAACTCTGGGGCAATAAATGGAGAGCCATGCCTGGAATAGAATCATTTTTACATCCACAAGGGAACAAAACTCAGTGGCTTTCACTCTCGTTATCCAGACAGCCTTAAAGTGTTACTGCATCAGGTCAGCTGGATGGAATTTCCAGTTGCAGGTGGTTGATGTCTCCTTGCCACTGATAAAGTGCAATTGATAGGATGCCTTTGTAGATTAACAGCACTGCATATGACTGACCAATTCTCACAATTCCTTTTACAAGTCTAAGGACATCCTTTGATTTTAACATTGCTTTAAAATATACATTTTTTCTCCTTTCATTGCCTAACTTTTAGGAATTAAAAAAAAAAATCATCCCCCTGAGTTCACATGACTCTGTCTATATTTTTTAATCCATCCAGACTTTGAGATAATTTTATTCTTTTAACATTTTGTTTCATCACTCTTCTTTTCTGTACATTTTCTGTAGGGTTAGAAAGCTCCATAAGGCATTTTATTACAGGTATTAATATGACATCTGATTAATGCAGACACCATTATAATTAAAAAGCCCTTGTTCCAAGAAGATAATTGCATTTCCTTTTCTTTTGATTCAATTATATTAGTGTATTACCCTTACATTTCAAATTTTCATTTCTAAGCTGTTACATTCTTGTAGCAAAGTTTGATTTCTTTGCAATTTTGAATGTTTTTAAAGATTATTATTGGTCCCAAAAATTAGACAATCAAGAGAAAGCACACATCTCTATATAGAAGAAGCTGCTGTTACTGATACTACTACCAAATTTTTTCTTTAATTCTGGACTTCAGCCAAAAGTGCACGAGTGAAAATGAAGTGCTGAATAGATTTTAAAAATTAATCACTTTCTGCTACATGGCAACTAATACTGAGCTTTCTGAGAGAACCTGTCTGAGGATATGGCAACCTTCACTGTAGCTTCTGTGAACAGAACAGATCTAAATAATCATTTGGGTCAATTTCTGTTAAAGATAAGAATATAACCATTAACATTTTAATGTGAGCAAAGTGAAAAAGTTACTGAGAATGACGTCTCATCTTCAGCTGATGTGTTCTAACCATGGCTAGCACTCTCAGGCAAGAATGGTGCTTCAAAAGGCACATGCAAACACTCTATTTTGGGAAAGTCCTAAACATAAATAACTTCTCATGCAATCACAGCGTAATTTAGGTTGGAAAATAACTCAAGATCATTGAATACAACCCCAGCACTGCTAAGTCTACCATAAAACATATTCCCAAGTGCCACAACTACATGTCTTTTAAATACCTCTGGGGATGGTGGTTCAGCTGGTTCCCTGGGCAGTCTGTTCCAATGCCATACAACCCCCTCCCTGAAGAAACTTTTCCTGACATTCTCAGCCTATATCTCCCCTGGTGCAACTTGAGGCCATTTCCTCTCTTCTTGTCACTTGTTACATGGAAGAAGAGACTGACCCTCACCTCGTCACAGCCTCCTTTTAGGCAGCTGGAGACAACAATGAGATCCCCACTGAGTGTCCTTTTCTTCAGGCTAAACACCCCCAGCTCCCTCAGCTCCTCCTCCAGACACTTCCCCAGCCCTGCTGCCCTTCTCTGAAGACTCTTGAGCTTCTCAAAGTCCTTCTTGTGGTGAGAGGCCCAAAACTGGACACAGGATTTGAGGTGTGGCCTCACCAGTGCCGAGTACAGGGGGACAATCCCTGCCCTGGCCCTGCTGCCACCATTGCTGATCCAGGCCAGGTTCCATTGGCCTTCCTGGCCCCCTGGGCACACCTGGCTCATGTCCAGCTGCTGTTGACCAGCACCCCCAGATCCTTTTCCTCCAGGCACATTTCCAGCCACTCTTTCCCAAGCCTGGAGTATTGCCTGGGGTTGTTTATAATCCAAAGGCAGGACCTGGCACTTTGCCTTCTTGAACCTCATGCAATTGGCTTTGGACCATCCCCACAGCCTGGTCAGATCCCTCCATACCTGGAGCCTTCCTACTCTCCAGCAGATCAACACTCCTAATCACCTTGGTGTCATCTGCAAAGATCCTCAGGGTACTTTTTCTCCCCTCTTCCAGATTATCAGTAAAGAGTCCTGAAACAGGACTGAGGCCACTACTGAGCCCTGGGGAACACCACTGATGGCTGGCCCCAGCTAGATGTAACTCCATTCCCCATCACTCTCTGTGCCTGGCCCCACAGCCAGTTTTTTACCCAGGAAACAGAGCACCCATCCAATCCAACAAGCAGTTTCCTGCAGGAGAATGGTGTGGGAAATAGTGTCAAAGGCTTTACTGAAGTCCAGGTAGACAACATCCATGACCGTTCCCTCCTCCAGTGAACAGGCAATGTTGTCATAGAAGGAGATCAGGTTGTTCAAGTAGGACCTACCCTCCATAAATTCATCCTGGCTTGGCCTGATCCCCAGGTTGTTGGACCCATGATGGCACTCAGGATGATCTGTTCCACGTGCTTCCCTGGCAGAGGTCAGACTCCTTCTAGACCTTCTTGTAGATTGGCATCACATTTGCTGAGCTCCAGTCAACTGGAACCTTCCTGGTTATCCATGACTGCTGGTAAATGACAGAAAGTGGCTCAGTGAACTCTTCTTTCAGCTCCCTCAGTATCCTCTGAAGCCAAAGGAGGTCTAAGAGACTGTCCCTTGGGGGACTCTCAAACTGTCTCCAAAACAAGCCAAAGTCTGCCCTACAGAAGTCCAAGGTGGCAATTGTGCTGACCATCCTTACTTCTCTGAGAATTGAGAATTTCTGATCACAAATTGGCCACCAAACATCACGTCACCCACCAATCCCTCTCTCATCACAAACACCAAGTCCAGCAGAGCACCTTCCTCAGGTGGGTCGCTCACCAGCTGTATCAGGAAGTTTTCTTCCACACACTCCAGGAAACTTCTACACAATTTCCTTTCTGCTGAAGTGTATTTCCAGAAGACATCTGGTAAGCTGGAGCTGTCCATGAGAACAAAGACTAGTGATTATGAGACTTCTCACAGCTGGTTACAGAATATTTCATCTTCCTCTTCCTCCTGGGTGGGAGGTCTGTGACAACTGTGTGAGTCAGCTGGGCTGTTGATCCCAACACTCTTTTGAATGCCTAATTGCTCTGATTCCTGTGTGATCTGTCTCAGGCACTTCCACAATTCCTAACACATCAGTAACCCTTGTATCCTTACTGTTTCATAGATCTCCAGCCCCACTCAGGCAGCACACCAAAGGACCTCATCAGCAAAGATCCCTCAAATATTAGTGTGGTGTCCACAGGCTTATCTTGAATGAGTTTGGTTTTATCCCTTTTCCCCTTCAAATCCCATTCCTCTTCAAATCAAACTCCTGTGCAAAGATCCTTTTCTCTTTTTGAGACAGGTAAAACTCATCAAGCATGCAACCTGCATTTAAATCTCACTCACTCATGAGAAACTTCTGACTGTGGCAAAGCTTTGAAAGCCAGAGACCTCATGAGAGTTAGTCTGGGCAGAATCAATGATATCTAGATTTACTTAAATTAGCACAATAGCTAGATGATTGATGAAATTGTGGTTGTAAGCATCACACACAAGTTAGATATTTTTTCCTTTTACAACTTGAAGGTTTTTCCTTTTCCCTCATGCCCACACAATCATTTTTGTTAAAATTCTTCCACAGGAAGAACTTGTGTTTCTGGAAAAACACAAAACAGACATTTTGGAGACATTACTATCCCTGCATGTGCACAGAACAAGGATCAGCACACAAACAAAAATACAGATATCAATGTACTGCCCCAGAAATTAGGTGTCAGTCTGACTCTGAACATTTATAAATCAAAGAGGTATGAGATTGTTATCCACTTGCTCCTTCTCCTTCAAGGTACCCAGAAGCTTGCCAATTCGTGCCAGCTGTGCTGACAGCTATTCATTAAGTCTATCAGGAAACTGCTCTGAGATTTAGGGGTTTCATTAATTCCACTAAAAGCATCAGAGCAGCTGCTTTACTCATAGTGGGAAATTCAAATGCTTCCTTTCAAGGCAGCTCCTATATGCTTCAGTATGGTCAATAATAATGTTTTTGAGGGCTATGAATGGCAGAATGCATTGTTTTCTTTGCTCTTGCCTAATGAAGTAAAGCAGCAGGCACTTACTGGCAGTCGTGGCCCTGGTGCTGAGTCCTCTCTGAGTCTCACCAGGCACATCCTGCACCTGGGCATGTGCTGCAATCTGGTCAGGCATAAGTTCAGAACAAGCAAGCAATAAAAACGACAGTAAAAAAAACTTTCCACTCTCAAGGATTTTCCTATACTTCAGGAAAAAGCAGATGGGATTCTCCTCCCTTCCTGCTCCCCAGATGGGTGCCCTCAGCACCAGCAAGCTGACCCTGTAGAGCCTCCTCTCATGGGCAATATTTGTCAGTGCAAAACCTCAGCTGTTTTCTGTTCTGGGGTCTGCTTTGCTAAGGGAGAATGTATTCTTCCTTAGCAATAGAAATTGCTATGGATTATTTTACTCTTTAGTTTAAGACATTAAAGATGGAGATTTAATGCTTGATCCTTTTTCCTGACTGACACAGTATGGATGTTATTATTATCCACATCAAAATAAAAGTTTATTGCATGCCTTGGATCCTAGTAATTGCATTTTCCTCCAGAAAGAAACTCTTCCAATTTTGTTTTATGAAACGTGAATATTTGTAATGGCATCTACTATTTCATGTATTCCTTTCACCATATATGCTTTGTGTGTATTTCTATCATATAGCCTTTGTCTTGTAAGCACATTTAAAAAGCTTGTCCATTGAAGTCCATCACAAATAATTAAGTTTTAATTTTTTAAAAAATTTATTTTCCCTTAATTACTTTCTTAAGACAGAATATCAGAATTGAAAACACTACTGGTGCTAGGAAAACAACAATAACTGATATAATCTAAGCATCTCCATCTAAGCTCATCTTTATTTTTCTTATTTTCTTCTTCATGTTTGCAGAACCTTAGAGTCAAGACCTGAGACATAGAAAATAGTTTGGCTCTGCAAACAATGTATACTTTTTCTTGTATACTTACATTCTATACAATGATACTTTTTCTTCTTTTTTTTCCCTTTTCTCTTTAATGAAGGCATTTAAATTTTCTTTTATTCATTCAAATACCCAGAAGTGTGCATTGAACAAAATGGTTCCCATATTGTGATTTTAAATTGTAATTTTTTTCAAATCTTTCCAAGTGGGACAGGCATATTCATTATTAATAACTCTAATTTCACATTCTCCCCACTTGCACATTGCCATGATCTTACATAGCTTTAACTGAAATCTGTGTATACACATATTCATATACATTACATGAAATCAAGATCCACCTCATAGTGGTGATGCATTTTTTCCCCTGAAATTTTTAAATGTAAATATCTACCATACTATAATTTCAAAAGTAACTGTGTAGCTCTCCAGGATTCACCATAAAATTCTCACTGACACTTACAAGAGCAGAGTCAGTTTTGTGAGAGCAACACTTCAAAAGCTTTGTGAAGACTCCATGCTGCAAAAAGTGTTTGCTAGAACTCTACGAGGAACCCAGGGCTTTTATTTTCCCAATATGTAATTTGTTGATGTGTTAGACTGTGTTAGCTCTGATGTTTTTCTTCTCTTTTTTGATGTTTATGACAGATTTTTCTGTCACTTTTCCTCAGCACTGGAAAAATAGACAACTTCAGAAAACATTTTACTATTCAAGCAAGTGTAATTGATATCTCTTTTTGTCTAGAAGTTACTAAAGCTTTGAGTTTGCCACATGGCAAATGCCTGTAAGGGTTTGGAATGGGACTATGTCAGTCTTTATCCAACTAAAGGTAACTTCTGCCCTTTTCTTGACTGCATTTATTCAACTATATCCATGTACTCAGGTGACATCATGTATCCACAAAAGAATTTGTAATTACTACACAAAAACTGTGTTCCTACTGGGAAATGTAAAACAGGAACTAGCTCTGAGACTGGCAATGTTTTGTTATAACCCTGAACTTTTCCACTGTAGAATAGTGAGTTTCAGCTGATCAATTTTATCTGTGAAATACTTCCTTATGCCATAAAGAACTATTGGGGAGGATGGACACTTTTTAAACAACCCCTGGGTATTGCTGCCAAAATGTCTTTTACTTAAATAGGATTGGAGTTCACATTTAATGATGAAAGTGCTTATATGTGATGAAAAGGCTTCTATAGTTGCACTGCTTTTCTGATTAACACTTCCCACAAAACGAACCAAAAGTCATGAATTTTATTTAAGAGCTCCAAAATTATGACAGAAAATAAGATTTACAGTGCTTTAAATCTTCCTTTTTCTCCTGAAAGAATTAAATGCTTTGCCTAAAATACTAAAAAAGTAATTTCTTAAGTTCAGTTGATAAGGGGCATGAGAAATGAGGTTTCCAACCTTTTAGCAGCTAAAGCCACGGGTAAAGTGTCTCATCCTGAGGGTCCCTTGCCACAAAGGGCAAAGAGCTGAGAGGAGCTGTCCAAGGCAGCTAAATAGGAAAAGCAGGTAGCTCATTCTGGCTGTGGCTCTCTCTGTAGAGCCTGGTTTGGGATTGTGAGTTCCTGTCGATCCTGTCTCACACAGAGACACGCGTAGCTTTGCAAGGAGAGAGATAAGAGGGGATGGGCAGAGGAATGAGGATTTTAGAAACCCACACCACCATGGTTTACTCAGGCAGGGACCCTCTGCCTGTGTGCCTGTGCCTGACTTGGTGTAAAAATATCTGTGAGAATAACTGAAGTGTCAGACCCTTCACAGCCTACAAGAGGTTATGTGCTGATTTTAATAGAAATGGGTTTTCTGTCAGAACTGGGGAACTTTTTTCACAAATACATTTATTAGGTTGGAATGTAGTTTGCCATAGGAAGTATCAAATGCAATAATGTAAATTCACTTCACAAGCTTTTTTTCCATTCAGCTTCTGCCATTATACGAATATTTTGGTTTCCATTTCAATCAGAGACTAAGAAATTACACGTTAGGTGCCCTATTTGGACAAACTCTGCCTTATTAAATATCAAATATTGCACCAGATTAAAGTATGCAACATTTTCTTTAACAACCTTGAAAATAATGAAAAAATAGGCAGAGTATACATTTAAATATATAGCCACAGTTATCCAACTGCTAGACCCAAATGATAGGAGAGTGTAGTAAAATGGCATTAATATTCTCAATCTTATAGGGAATCATTGTCACATTTCTAAATAAATGCAATTAAATGAAACATTTCAATTAATATTTTTTAAAAAATCAAATTTTTCTGTAGCGGAAGTAATATTTTTTTTTTTTTAACTAGCACTACCGAAAATTTCATTTATGAAGGCCATTAGTCTGACCTCATTTACCAGCAGAGAATTCACTTCAAACTGATTATAGTAGCAACTTATCTGTCATGCTCTTTTGAAATAAAAAGAACAGGAAAAAATGGATCATTGTAGTAATTATATTAAAATATCTACATTTTTCATAATTGGTTTTATATGTTAACAAGAGAGGACGATGTAACCAATGAAGTAATTACTTGCTTCTATCTGATCCCTATTTTTATAAGAAAGAAAGTTAAACCCTGAGCTAATTATTTTGAAATTCTCCTTTTACCCAGCCTTTTTAAATTCTGGAGCCCCAAATTGATATTTTCAGTGGAATAATTAAGCTAAATACTCCTCTCTTCTGCATGTATTCAGGTAATGGGTGTTGAAGAGAGGAAACAACAAACAAGTCAATGAACAGACTACTGTAGAAATTGAAATCCTTCTACTGTTTCCTGTTGTCTTTCCAATTTCAATTGGATGATCTATTTTAGGCTAAAAGGAAATAAAATTCGGTGCCTTTACTAACACAACTTTAGCTGGGGTCTGAAGGCAATGCTCCTGCTGCTCCCTTTAGCTGTGGCTAAAGGCAGTGCAGGATTTTATTGCCTTCACAGCTGCACATACATGTTAATATCAGAGCTAGGTGAGCCCTGTTTGACTTCTGAAGTGTATAGAGTTTGTCTGCATCTCAGGGATGTGGTAGGGCTTTCTGAATTCAGCAACAAGTCAGTGTTCTGGGAAGTCTGGTGGCTTGAATCCTATTTCCATGCTTAACAACATAGACTGCCTCAAAATTACTTCTTTGTTCAAGAATGTAAGGAATTAAGACACCGTAGTCAATTATTCAGGTCATTCAGTTTGGAATTGTTACTGAAAACTAACTTAGATTCAGTCCTAAGTCAAAATTTAATGCTGTGAATACCTACACACATGTATAGATACATATATTTTATACAAATATATTCTATACATATATAGATCTTTACATATACACATGTGGAATCATGCCCCCTCATGCACCACAGAGGCTGCTATTACCCTGGAATGAGAACAAAGTATTCAACCTACTGACAATTGCCTTTGCCCAGCCAGGACCAGCCATGAATTCAAATAAATCATTAATCCCTGCTCCCCTAAAATGAAATCCTAACTCTGAATTAACTGTCACAACTTTGTGACTCCCATGTGTCTCCCTTAAACATTTCTATTGTCACTCATCCTCATTTTAGTATTCGAATTTAGGGTATTTCCCATGTAGGCATTTGTGGCTGCAATCTGCACTGGAGCAGATTACCACAACAGAATACCTCATTATCCCCTTGGCTGATGGCAGTACATCATTACAAACCCTTACTTTTGTCCTGTGGTATTTGAGAAAAAAACTTGGCATTTCAGGTTCTGCTGAGTCCTAACTCCAAATCTAACACCAACATCAACATGAAACTTCCAGAGGTGCAGTAAATCCTACCTGCTGTCAGAATGGTGCCACAACATTTTGCACTTTCAAACAGGCCTCATTTGAGTCCTCCTTCCTTGCACTTCAACAGGAGATTGAGGTCTCTTGCCTTTAACCTCAGCCCAACCCATAATGCAACTTTAAACATAATTAGTCTACAAAACTCCATGGGTAACTAGCATATCCCTGAAAATCAGATTTGGAATTATTTGTTTCTGCTGATGCCTCTGATCCCAGTATTAACTGCTTGAGAGGATACAGAAGTTAATGTACCTGATCATCTGCTGCTTTCAGCTTGAGAACTGATCCATGCTATACCAAAATCATGGCCAAGTTACACCAATACATGTTAGGACCATAAATCATAATCTCAATTCCTCCTGACACCCAGGATCTTAACTCTACACTTTTGGAAGGCTACAGACACAAACCTAGCTCTCAAACTGTAATCTATCTCTGAACACCAATTTTCTCTGCTTTTCTGAACTCTAACAGCCTTCCTTTTCTTTTTCAGGACTACCCCTCCTCAAGTTAAAACTACACCATTGCAGCTCAGCCCAACCATACAAACCTTGTATCTTACTTCCCTCAAAAAGCAAAAACTCTGCCCTTAGCCCAGAGATGATCATATTCCTTGTTACTAAATGTAAAACTTTTTCTGGCCATAGCAATAATTTTAGCTATTCAGTCTTTCCTGCCCTGACCCCTGAACTGAAGCTGAGCCACATCTTCTTCATCCAGAATTTATTAAAAAACATTAAGTTTTTCTGTAAATTTTCATCATCTTAGCCACAAGGATATAAGATGATTTAAGAAGTAAAACTATTTATTTAGACATTCCTGATTTACACTTTAATATATTTTGCTGACAAGTGAACCTGTCCTGGTCCAGACTAAAGGATGATACTTATTCCCTTCTACCAGAGCATTCTCACCAGCCTTTTGTGACTCAATTTATTCATTATTCTTCTTTTGTCTGAACTGTATTCAAGACACAAACTTTACTGCAATATTTAAAGCAGTCCTGTGACCTAAATCCTCCTAAAATATAACCTAGGCTAGTCCTCACTCTGAACAATCACACATGTTCTATCAGTAATTGTCTTTCTCATCTCTGAACACTCTTCCCTCCTGCTTTGGCAAGCAGATGGGCACGAGCTAAGAACAAACAAGGTGTTATAGTTGGGAGGGGCACAATTTGAGTCAGAACTTAATTTTGATTTACTCTTTAAGACAGCAGGGGTTGGGAAGAATGAACTTTAAGATACGAATGCCCTAACCTTCATGTTAACCAGCATTAGAGGCTATCTTAACTAGGGATGGCTCAGAAGATGAACAGGTATAAACATATAATCATGTGTAAATTGGAAAATTCTGTAGATATTTGGTCTTGGTTATGTGTCAAAAAGAAAAATTACAGAATTAGCTTTTTTTTTTTTTNATTGCTGTTCTTATAGCTATTTATATAAATTTCCAGACAAAGTGATAGAAGTGGAAAACCAATGGGGAAAAGTTTATCTAACTAGAAATACCTGTGGCATGCTAAAGAATAAGAATCATTCTTCTGTATATAAAAGACAGAGTCCAATATTTCTCTGAATTGTGCAGGAGCCAAGGGGGAGCTGGGTGTTTGATGGAAGGAAGGGTTCATTGATTATTTGTGAGGCTATAATTTGACAATCCAAACATTACTGTTGATTCATTAAATAAAACTGACTACTATTTCTATGAAACATGCTTCGTTCCTGCCTTTATGAATGCTACCTGTGTCTCTTCTGAAACTGAAAATCTGAAAGCACAAGTTTCTGGTCTAATGCCCTGCTTGATTCTAAAATGCCAGTATGACTGCCTCCAGGCCATCTGTGGCCTGTGACCAACATGAAGTCTGAGGACTGATAGAGGACTGGAGATATTGATGATAACAGTAGGATTATATCCAGCAGAATTTGTATTAGAATTTATGATTAAGACTGATGCTCGTGACTGCTGTCCCTGAGGGTGGAAGTTGGTTTTCCTCCTGGAGCCTGTCAGAGCAACAGGCAAAGACTGATATTATAAGCACATAAAAGCTACATCCTAACTCTGTGCATCTGTCATGATATAGATACATTTTGTTCTTTAAATCCTGTTACTTCTAGTCTTAACCCAAATGAAATTACAGTGCCATCACTCATCAATTCCTAACAGTGTTAAAACATTCACTAGTGAAAAACTCCTACCCCAGCCTCACAGGAGTGAGCAATAATTCTCCCTGTGCCTTCTTGCTCTCCAGTCCTCTAACTCTAGTCTTAATCTCTTCTTGACAGTATAGAGCAGAATCTGTCACAGGCTCAAGAATTAGCATTAAGCCGCATGTTGGTACTGTGGCTGACTGCTCTGAAAACGCCCGGCCGGGGCACTTTGTCAGACCAGGAGCTGTCAGGAGATCCCTGCCACCACTGCTAGAGCAGCAGTGAAATTTAAATCAGTGGAGACACCTGTATATCTTGGTACTGCTAAGAGCAATAAAGGTTGTTGCTGACATGGGCAAATATCTTACAGAGAATTCAAGATTAGAAGGGTTTTCATTGTGGCTGTGGTGAGGTGTGGAACAATCCCATGCTTCTGCCTGAAAGTGCTGCATGTCTGACGGTGGTGAGCAATTCTGAAACAGGGAAGGTGAATCATGGGGTGTTTGAGGACTTCCAGATCATCCCTAGGAGAGGAAGAAAGGCTGGTCTGACCCTGCAAGATGCAGGGGAGGGGTTATTTTAGCCCAGAGTTAGATCTCAGGATAGAAGAGGTTGAAGGACTAACTCCTGGATTAATTCTGCCAGATTCAACGGATAATTTATTCTGAGACTGAGTGCTTTGTTGTGTTAAGGCTTTGTTTAGGCCTGTAGTGGAATTTGGGGCAGCTGAAGAATAAGAATCAAGTATGAATTCTGCCTGGCACACAGAGTGGGGCTTTTAGACACATTTTGTTCTGGTCCCGGTTAGGTGGAGCTAACAAACTACTATGTTAAATATAGGTTTGGCATTAGGCTTTAGCAAGAAGAATTATTGTACTTTATTGTACTAAGTAGGAGTGAATGCCAACAAAGGATTGCTGATTGACTTTGTTAAAGGTAGTGTTAAATTTGAGTCACTTAATGTCAGTCTTTGGGAAAACTGGCTGAATTTATCTGGGGTTAGCTTGATTGCTTGACTATATGAGAATAACCTAGCATGAGGTAAAAACCATGTTTTTTCTTTAGATCCAGATATTGCCAGTGGAAGGAAGGTATGACTGGAAAATAACAAATCAAGTGAGCTACACGTTTGTGATTATTGCTTGAGTTAATCAAGGTCATTACAGTATCTTGTTTTTATACCAATGACAGAATCTAGTTTAGAATTAGAAACAAGTCTGACCACTGTGTTTCACTGAGAGATCCTGCAAAGCCTGCAGAGATAAGATGAAGGTCAATGCTAGCAGTGGCATTTGGCATTTGATTGATATCAGGACTGGGGAAGGTCACTGCACTTGCATTTACTGGTTGTGTTACGGCAGGCACCTGAAAGAGCAGAGCCAGGAGATCGATTGAATTTCCAAGATTAGCAGGGCTAGGATGATACCTTAAATAGGTCATACTAAGTGCAGGGACTAACAAGAATTGCTGCTCTTCTGAGTTAAGTTTGTGATTAGAATTTGCTGTGTCAAGAACGAAAGAGCTGAGGCCAGCAGGCTGGAGAGGAGTCAAACTGAGAAGATAGGCTTGTTGTTTGTTTTGGATGTAATTATCTCTGGGCTGTGACATGCCTGATAGGATAACTATATAGATTAAAGAAAAAAAAACAAGGGGGATGGATAGTCCAAGTAATGAAGAATTCTCATAATTCCATGCTTTGCAACTCGTTGCATAACCTTACTTTTATTACAATTTATAAAGCTCAGGCTACTACGAATCCCTTTCCCTTTGAAGCTGGAAATGTTGCATAGCTCAAATAAATGTACCAAGAACAGATTTATCCTGCTCAGATACAGCAGTAGATTTTAGCTAATAAGCATTCTGAAATTTAGAGCACTGGACAGCTCTGGCTGGGCACAGACTAATTCTGCACCTGAGGCACATCAGGACTTATTATTTCAGATATAGATGAGATTGCCCTGAAACACTTCACTGTTTTAAAGCAGATCTCAGGAAAAAACAAAACAACACAAATCAAACATCCCCCTTAAAGGATTAAAGGAGTCCAACCAAAACACACAAATCTGGTTATACAAAAGTTAAGAACATAATTGCAAGAAAATTTGGAATTGATAATCTTTGTGTTTCCCTTCCAACTTAGAATATTCTGTGATCTGGAAATAAGGTTAAGAATGTGCTCTGTTGCAACCATGGTGTGACTACTCTAAATGAAATATGTGGGGTTCAGAGTTTTCTACCTATATGGATTTTCCTTTCCTAATTTTTTTTTGAAAGTAAACAACAACTAGAAGAAATTATACTAATAATTCCACTGCTGGAAATATTAATAAAATCACAGAATATCTAGGTTGGAAGAGACCTTCAAGATCATTGAGTCTAACCCTTGCCCTAACACTTCAACTAAACCATGGCACTGAGTGTGCCACATCCAGTCTTCTTTTAAACACATCCAGGGATGGTGACTCCACCACCTCCCCAGGCAGACCATTCCAGTACTTGATCACTCTTTTTGTGAAAAGCTTTTTCCTAATATCCAACTTGTATTTCCCTTGACGCAGCTTGAGGCTGTGTCCTCTGGTTCTGTCAGTGCTGGAAAAAGAGCCCAACCCCACCTGAGCACAGCCACCTTTCAGGGAGTTGTAGAGAGTGATAAGGTCACCCCTGAGTCTCCTTTTCTCCAGGCTGAACACCCCCAGCTCCCTCAGTTGTTCTTCATATGGCTTGTTTTCCAAATATAACTATTTACCTTTGTTTCAAGTGGAACTTGCAGTTGAAGAAAATGAAACAAGTTTTTCTAAAATCCCAGAAATTTTAATTTTTATTATGACATAAATATTCAATATGTAGCCATATAGCAGTTGAAAGGATCTAAATTAATGTGTGAACTCATACAAAAGCTTTGCAAAATGGTCTTGAACACTTGCTTTAAAGGGGGATAGACTGAATTAAATGAATTTACTAAATTTACTAATTTTCTCCATGAAATAAAGGAATTACTCTATATTCAGAAATCACGTGATGTAATTTTGGGAAGGATGTACCACCTTCTACATACACTGACTAGGTGAAGCCCTATTTCAAAACCAGGAAAATTCCACTGGCTAATCATGAAAATTTCCTTGCCTTTGGTTCTGTGATGGGTGAGAATGTACACTTGTACTGAAGAGCACAGGAACCTTCATTCCTACCCATGGAAACTCTGGGTAAGCACAGGTGTCACATCCCAGGTGGGGCAGTAGGGTTTGATACAGGGCCCCAGCCAGCAGCAATTACACTGATTTTATCTTCTCACTGGCACCCACAGTGCTGCAAAGAGGTTGGTAGGGCAATGAAGGTCAGGAAATGCCCTGAGGTGACAATATTGTGCAAGCCACTGCTACCCAATGGCCCACAAAGCCCTGTTTCTTTGGTGATTCTGGTCCCATCCGAGCATCAGAGAGCAGCTGATCTGAGCATTTCTAAGCAGTTAGGTTATGAAACAGCACTGACAGAGATGTTTAATTAATGGAGTCCAGGCTCATTCTAGACAAGGACAATGCTGGAAAGGAAGAAAAGCTGATGGTTAATGGTGAACAGCATTGACCTGAGCTCAGAAATCTGCTCAAACACCCATTTGTGTCAATGGAGTGATATAATATGAGCAATTCTACCCAATAAGTTAAAAAGAGGAAAGAATTAGGACTTGAGAACAGAAGCTAGCATTGATAGAAAGATTTTTAAGGGAATTTTCTCATCTGCCACAAAAATTTTAAATGGACACTGAGAATGGGAATTTCCATACTGAGCTATAGTTATCTAAATAGTCAGCACATACTACATGTTATGCTCCCTTTTCAACTAGAGAGTTAGGCATCTTCAGAATGGGAATAATTCCTCCTATTTTAGCTCTTGAATAATCTTTGGATGGATTACTCTCTGGAGACACTCCAGCCTCCCAAGTTTGTTTAAAATAATAACAGAGTAGGGAAGAAAGTATGTGTTTTTATCTGGAATTACCTGTTTGTCTGTTGAAACTGAACCATAATATTTCAGTTGCAAGCACTCCAATATTAAAATGGTAGCAAGTTCAAAGAGGTCATAATCCTGTCTCTGACATTTGGATACTTTTAAAATTAAAAAAAATCTGAGCAACAGGAAATATTTTTTTGATCTTTAACTTAGAGACCCAGCTAGATCTTCTGCAGTCTACTTTATTCCTCTCTCACATTATTAGTGCATTCATCATCTTACAAGTGCATGCAAGTACTTTTGAAAATACCATATGAAGGTTCATGGGGTCTGCTGTCTGTAAAATCATGCTGTCTGACATTTTTATAAAACCTTCATCAAAAGTGCTCCCATGAGCCTTTCCCCATTTAGATGAGGTCAGTATGTTCCTGTTCCTGTTCCTGTCTGATAAACCTACTCATCTTTCTGAATATGAAATGATTTTCTAAAAAATATCAATTGTAAAACAATCTTAACTGCAGTAATGCAGCCTATGGTAAGGATGGCTGTTCTGCAACCAGCTTTGTATAATCGTGTCCACTTCAGTGAAAAGTAACGTGCATATATCTGCTTTAATCTTGGTCTTTGAAAAATATCAGGCCAACAGACATCAAGCAATTCCTTGTGAAACTAATTTTGTAAACAGACATTTGCATTTCATTACATATATATTAGCATAGAGTGATTGACACTGAGTTTTTCCAAGGTTCGTGTTCTCAGGTATTTACATTTCATAACAACTTTATTTTGTAAGCACAAAGGAGGAAAATGAGGGATTATGTCTCTGTTCTTCAGTCGGGTTTAGCAATGTGAACAGCCCTGGTGAGCAAACCAGAGAGTGCTGGGCACCCCACATCCAAACCAGAGTGTGGAGCACCCCACATCCAAACCAGACAGTGCTGGGCACCCCACATCCAAACCAGAGTGTGGAGCACCCCACATCCAAACCAGAGTGTGGAGCACCCCACATCCAAACCAGACAGTGCTGGGCACCCCACATCCAAACCTGACAGTGCTGGACACTCCACATGTGTTGTTTTAAAAGGATCTGTGCCTGGAAAGCTGTTTGTTTCTCTGGGTTCTTGCATTGGGTGCTGAATGAGGCTCCTTGACTCCAGTATCAGAAGGCTTATATGATTTATTAGAATGACTCCATTATTCAGAAGGTTTTAGGGCCAAGATGCCCACATTCAGAGTTACATGTTTCCTCCACCATGTTCAGAGCAAGACTCCCTAATGCTTACAAAGTCAGAGAGATTACAACCTCTACATCATTGGCTGAGAAAGAGAAAACTACATCTCCTGTATCAGGAGACAGAGCAAAGGAATGCATCTGTTGTCCTTGAATCCACGCACAGACACAGGTTTGTTTTTACAGAAATCTGCAGAGAAGTCAGCTTTCCCATGGAAGGAAAAAGTCCAGCAAGTTTCCATATAAGAAACTTATAAAATGGCTGTGACACCACATCCAAACCAGAGAGTGCTGAGCACCCCACATCCAAACCAGAGAGCACTGGGCACACCATGTCCATGGTACACACATTCCAAGCAAGGGGAGGGAAAGGAGGTTTCAGACCAAGTCTTCTCTGGTTCCATGGCCTGAGCCCCCACTCAGTGATGCCTGAGGAGTTCACTGAAGTTCACTCCATCCAAAGGAAATTCAGATCAAGCACCAAAGCATCATAAATAGGGGGCATTGGAGAAACATTTTGAAATAGTATTCCTGATCCAAGTAAAGCAGCGATGCAATGCTCAATGAGAATAGGCCTCAGCAAAGTATTAAGGAAAATAAAACAAATGTTGTTTTCACCTGCTTTGAGCTTTGAAGACACAACAGTCAATTTACCTCTCACCATCACCAGCTGGCAGCTGAGATGAAGCAGTTTGATTCCTTTCCTGTTTGCTTATAAAAATTGAATTATCTTAAATTCTGCTTGCTGGGACTGCAACAGGAAATTTTGAGACTTATACTAACACTGCTAATTGCAGACATGATACCAAAACATATCCAGGTGTGGAAATAAAGTCCTTATTAAATGAACAGCTGTTGAAATAATCCCTTACTTATTGAACAAATTGCTGATTCAAAGAGTCAGGTTATCCTCTTCTTTCATTAGCAGCAGAAGTGTTAAGGGCAGCAAGGCACTTCTGGACAAAATTACCAGGCACCCAAGCAAAAGTTTTTCCTTTGTGAGCTGTTGAAAAGATAAAGCTACCTATTCTGTCTGTTCTCACAAATCTTTGTGGAAATCACCAAACTGGTAGCAGCTAAAGAAATGTGTGATATAAGAAGCAGATTGTCCTTTGAGATTGATATATAATATATGGCCTGAAAAAAATTAAAATATGAGAAAATGAATTAAAAATGACTTAAACAGACTAAATAGAGACCATGGAAAATGTCAATGTGAAAAGGCCTTTTACTGATTTAAAATTTAATTGAATTTCAAAATCTTCCATTTCAGTCAAATGCTGAGGAAGCTCTGTTGTTGATGCACAATTTCCTGGATGTCCCAGAACTGATTGATGACAAGTGTGTTATCATTTTGTCACAAGAGACAGTTATATATGAAATGAAAAAAGAAATATTTTCTGAGCATGAAAACTGCAAGTGTATTTAGCAAGAGACTTGTTTTTAATATGGTGTCGTTGCACTTTCTTAATAGGTAAGACATCTGTGATCTATCACTTGGGCCTTAACTCTCAAATAGATTTTGAAAGGTTGGTATTCAGCAGTTTAGCCCAAAATTACACCAGGGATATGAGTTTAAATACTCTCATTTAGATCACAGTACCATGTTATGGTTTAATCAATACACAGAAGCAATTGTTTACTGTTTGTGATAGTTAACATTGTTTAATTCTGAGAATTAATGACTTGGATAAAATGAAGAGTAAAAGCCATATTCTAATTTGTGAGTAAGGCAAGTTTCAGTTTCATAGAATTGCAAACTGTTAAAAAAAATGAAAGACAAGAAAATACCACTGCAATCACTACAAGTACATAATTTCAGCTTGGAGAGCATTTTTTAAGTACTGCAATAGGGGAAAAAAATATGGAAAGAAAATTTGTGTTAGTCAAAGCACAAACCAGGTTTTTAATGAGGTATAGAAAAGTCTCATAAAGACCACTGGAAGGTTGTTTAAAATGCCCAGCTTTGGTTCATAAAATTTACAACTCTCAAGGGCATTAATTTTAAAGGATTTCACATGACTTACAAGTCATGTACCCAGACATAGTCCATCATGAAGTGTGAAGTATTAGCATATTTACCAGTTAATATTGGAGACAGAATCATGGGGTTTATAATGAACACACTGGGGTTTGTGTTCGTTTTTTTTCCTCCCCCTTTGTGGTAAGATGTGCTGAACAGACCATAACCTCAAATAAAATAACCAATAGTATTACTGTTTTTCAACTACTGAATCATACTTGCTACTTCTCTCATTTAAACTTCCATTTTCTCTTCCACAACCTACTGCATTCACTTTTGCTTTGCTATGAACTTAGTTAGCTATCAAAATAAATCAAATGTGATCATGTATTGGTACTGTAAATACAAGTTAGAAGTCCTGGTTTTAGTTTTAAAAAAGTAAGTCAATAAAATCAAACTTTATATGCTACAGAGCGTCCAGAAAAACAGGTTTATGTCTCTAATGCAGAAGAAAAATGTAAGGTGCCACTGTGTTTAGGGATCTTCTAATAGACATTTAGACCTGTGCTTTTCAGGAGCTAATAGATGTGAACCTTTGTGTTATTTTAGATTTAAACTTTAGAAGAATAAAACCTCAGGGAACTTAATCAAGCACTGAAATTGAAAGGATCTTGATTTACTTTCTCCTCAACAGAGACATTAATCTTTCTTTACAAGTGCTCCATTGGAATATTTTAAGTCAGGTTCCTGCTAAGAAAAAGCTGATCAGTGCCACGGTACCAGGGTATGTTCTCAGTGTCATGTGTTTCATCTGGATGCTGTTGGGTGTCCTTTCAAATGTGAATGGTCATAAATAATGAATTCCACTGGAAGCTGCCTACCAGGGATAGGCTCTAGAGCAGGACAGGTGGGGCAGCCCAGGCCAGGACTGCCAGTCCTGCTGAGGTGCACATCAGGGTTTCTTCAGCATCCTCAGCTTTTACACAATACCCAAAGGCTAGAAATAAGGGTTTCTGAAATTCACTGTGTTCCTAGAAACTAAAGTAGGTACCTTTCCAACTTCCCATATATGCCCCAAAGAGCTAGGTATGCAAAATCTAGAAATGAGAACATATTAAATTTTTTCAAAGCGTTATATGTAAACTCTGTGTGCTTACATGCAAAAGCTGTATAATTATTCCCATCAGTTTCGTCTTCAGGAGGAAGAATGAAGTTGTGAAAATCAGTAAGCATTCACATGATTGCATATTTTCATGATGATCAGGTTATTGTGTTTTTAGAGAATATCTGTACCTACAGTGGATGGAAATCTAAGTTGAGGAGGACTGTGGAAAAGAGGAGAGGAGGGGAGGGTAAAACTGCACTGCTGCTGCCACTCTTCCCAGCACCTGCCCACATCAGGGAATGGCAGAAACAGGTCTCTGCCTCTCCAAAACCCTTAGGCAGATGTGCACTGCCTTGGCATGCAGGGAGAGGCCTTCCTCAAGGGCCACAAGGAAATCTCTGCAGGCTTCTGAGCTTTCAAACCTGGATGCTTCCACTCTAATTCCTATGGATGAGGGCAATGGGTTAAACACAACCTTACTGTAAGTTCTCTAAAGTGAAAGCAAATCTTTGGCCAAGGATTTGAAATGAAAAATATTTATCCTTTCTTTGTGTCTAAATTCCTGAAAAAATTTGGAAATATTTTTTCCCCCCATATATTAAAGAGAAGATAGTCCTGGAGACAAAAACCCAGAGGAGGCAAACTGAAGGGGAAAAAAAAAAAGATCGTGTGGAGCTGGATTTTCCATTCTTTGCAATATATATTTGTGGCTCAGCTTATTTTTAGCCACTTTTTCTGTTGTGAATGTAAATGTTCCTGTTATTCTTGGTAAACCCAGAAATGTAACTTTTGTCTCAGTTTCATCATTATCATTAAGTGTTCTTGAGGGATAATTCTCTCTCTGAGGTCTCCATATCATATAAATGGAATGCTACTGTCATTGAAGCTGAATTATATTTTACTTAAAAAGTTATTTATATTTGATCCAATTATATCAATGATATAATGTATATCATGTATATTAACCAGCTATATATACAGCCTGATATGCAGAGATATTAAAGAAAGTGCTGCTGTGTGCCCACTGTTGGGTGTGTTCCCAAAAATCCCTGTCACATTCAATCATTTGTCCCTGGCACAGAGCCTGGGTTCAGCTCAGCTCCAGCTGCTGACAGCCCTGATGTTGCTGCAGCCAACACCAGGGGGTTTCTAGGAAAGGCTAAGACAGTCTCCTCCATCACGTGCCATCTCTGCAAGGGCATCTGGGATTTTTAGAGTGCCAGGAGGATCTATTTGATAAGCATGTGCTGGAAAACATCTCAAGTGACACAATATGCTGTCAGTTTTAAGGAGCCACTGGTATGGATTATTCCAGAACGTGGCCCCAAGTAAGTAAACCTGGTATGTATCCTGTCTGCAGGAAAATTCACAGCTTTTCCAAAATATGGCCACGAAAGTAATAATAACAATCAACTCCCCCTGCACACACCAGAGAGCACTCTGCTTTGGAGACCATGACACTCCATTTCAACTAACCCAATGCAATGCCTCCTGAAAAACATAAGCAGGCACAATAAAAATTTAGTCCATGATATTATGTACACGTTTTACCTGAGCCACATTTCCTGTTACCTGCCTGCTGTGTTGGGCCCTGAAAGGCTGCATAAGCAGTAATGTGATTCAGAATGAGACCCACTGTGTTTCACACTTAGCATAATTTTTATTGTTGTATATATGGAACAACAGGTCCATCTGACAGAGAAAGAACTACTCTGTTAAAACAATCAGCAATTCATGTCTGAGTGCAAAGCTAAATGACAACTGCAAAGGAGGGTTTAGTTTGTTGCTGCTTTTTAAAGGAACAAATGCACATAAATAGTTAATATCTAGTACCCCAGGTCATTTAGGGAAATAATTTTGAGAGCTATGCTGTGTGAGTCATTTAAAGTCACTCTGGTTTTAGTTCCACTTTCCTACATTGCTCAAATGAAGTTTGGATTCTTTATTGTTATTGAAAACAAATCATTGATAGACAATGATTAAGCTATTTGTCTAGGGTAACTTCATGTTTCAGAATTTTAGAAGGTTCAGGTTTTAAATAATGATACAACTTCTTAAAATTACATAATTATGCTTATAAATTTCTATTAATATTTAAGTTTCAGATTCTAAAAGCAATTAAAGTATATTTAAAAATTAATGTTCTAAACTCTAAGCACATGAAGTTTGCAGTTAAAACAAGTGGGACTATTGAAACTTTTAGGTCACATATGTGTTATAATTTGGTAATTGCTGAAAAATTAGTTTGAGACACTCTATTAAAGATGTTGCAGAAACACCATGTACTGCTCATTCATGTGATCACAAGAATGAACACAGAATGAACTTATGACTTTGTTTATATTGCTTATGAAGGTGATAATTTAGGTTATGCTTTAAGGTAGCTGGAGAATGACTCTCCCTGTGTTACCAAAATGGATTTTTTCTTACCAGCAAGATGTTGATATTGGAAGATACAGAATAGGGAGGGGGAAACAAGGGACAGATCAGCGTTATATGAAAAATCATCCATCTGAAAAATGAATGAACAAAATTCTCAACAATAATCTCCTATGAATTACTTTCAAAGTATTTTGTCTGTTGTGAAATTTCTCTCTGTCTGTCCTAGATGGCAGACTCCAATGTCAAGCTTGCCCCCAGAAGGTGCATTGATATTCCTTATTGCAAGAATAAGGAGCAAGAACCATCAGATAGGAGAGGAAATGTAGATGATGAGCCTGAATGTAAACTATGAAGATTAGAAAAAAAAAAAAAGTTTGCATAGATTTTTTTTATTTAGTTTTGCAATGACCTAATCTAACAAGAAATAATGTACCCATACATAATGTTATTTTGAACTGCTTTAGAGGTCTTTATAACATTCAGACTGTTACAAAATGACCATTTCATGCCTAAAATGCTTTAGGTTAGTGCTGCATTTGCCCAAATGAGGGTTTATTCTTTTATTCCCTTGAGAGTTATTTTTTTTGTGAACTTTTCATATGCCTGCTTATGCTGGTTTTGGCTTGGCTAGACCCAATTGGCTAGAGCTTGGCTAGAGCTGATTTTGGCTTTGGTAGAACTGATTTTCTCCATAGTAGCTGGTGTGGGACTGTGTTTTGGTTTTATGCTGGAAGCAGTGCAGATTACACAGGGATGTTTTGGTTATTGCTGAGCAGTGTTTGCACAGGGTCAAGGCCTCCTCTGTTTGTCACCCACGCCCCTGCCAGGAGGCTGGGGCTGCACAGGATTTTGTGGGGTCACAGCAGGGCCAGCTGAGCACAGGGACAGCCCAGACCAGCTGGTGTATATGGCTCAGCATACAAGAGGGAAAGGGAGGATGTTCAGTGACGGTGTTTGTCACTGCATGATGGAGCCCAGCTTTCCTGGGATGCCTGAACACCTGCCTGCCCATGGGAAGCACTGAAATAATTCCTTCCTTTTCTCAGCTTTGCTGGTGTGAACAGCTTTTGATTACTAATGAAATTGTCTTTATCATGAGTTTTTCTCAAACCATGAGTTTGAGTTTTTCAAACCATGAGTTTTTCAAACCATGAGTTTTTCTCACTTTTGCTCATTTGATTTTCTCCCCTTTTTGACCAGGGGCAAATAAATGAGTGACTGCAGGGGGCTTGGCTGCCTGCTGGGGCAAACCATGACAGTGCCACAATAAACTGTATGTTTGAGAGGTGTGTCATGTATTCTGCACCCAATGGATGCCAGAGGGCTCCAGCTGAAAGATGCTAAGCTTGGTGCAGAAAACATTGATGAAAACATTGTGCTTTTTTCAAGCTAGAGGCATTTTCAGACATGACCTTGCTTGATGGCACAGAGCTTTGTCAGAGTGTTTACAAGATTGTGTACAAAAGGTATGCAAAGCCTAACATGAGAAAGTTGAGCTTAAGTACAGACTTTACTCAATTTTCAGGTCTCTGTGGGACTAGTGCAGTAGTTGCCATCAGCATCAGTGCAGCACTACCAGGAAAACAAGAAGAAAAGGACAGCAAAAACAAAGGTTTTTCTGAAGATGTTAAGTGAGAAGAAAGAATTTTTGCTCTGTTTTCACAGTCTGTACTACTGTCTTCTTTATTGCACCTGCCATCTGTATCATGGTAGACTTCAGTAAATTTAAATTGCTGTGTTTTCTCCATGTATCTGAACCCAATAACAATGAAAGCCCATTAAAATATCTATCTGACTCACAATACATTGCAAATTATTATGAAGTCACTTCACCCACTTTAATATATCAGTTATTTTGTTTGTTTGCATAACTACTCCTGTCATATATTTATAAATTACTTGTTCCTGTTGGGCACACTTTTTCTCGTTTAATCATTCAGGAAATTCAGAAAGGGAAGGAACCAACATTAAAACTAACCATTTAATTCCATCCAAAGAAAAGGGCTAGCAGGAGATTCTGAAGCATTAAAGGCAGTCAAGGAGAGAACAGGAAAAAGTTTTTATTAATAGATGTGAATCATCCTTGAAGGTAGGTAGTCTCAATGCAGTTTTCTTTTCATGCCTAAGAAACAACAGAATTTTTCTCAACTTTAGGGACAGTAAATTAATGAATAAGTATGTTTTCAAGGTTTTTATGAAAACCTTCAAACTTCACAACAATTCAAATAAATTAAATTGAAGAAAACACAATAAAGTAGTATAAGGAAAAGAGAAGGACTCTGGGGACTTTCTAATCTTTAATCAAGGCTGTAAGAAATCAGTTCTGTTAGAGATGCTCTCAGACATGCTTCTTGATAGCCAAAAATCCTACCTAAGTGGTTTTCTGGATACTCACCTCCCACTGAAATCCTTGCATGGTTAAGCATCTCTTCTCAGGTATTAATCTCACATTCTGTCCCATCCAGGCATATGTTGTATGGATTTACAATGAAGTCAGGAGGGACTTCTGAAAATTCAGCAATAATCTGCTATCAAATCCTTAAAGAAATTGTGTCCAGGGTTTTTTTCTCAACCTCTAAGTAGAAGCAAACTGCGAAAAAAATCTCCAGCAGTATTTTTATTTTATCTTAGAAAAATAAAATTGGATGTTGCTACTTTACTCAATTGCTTTGGTAAACTGTATGAAGCAATATGTCCTGACAAAGAGCAGGACAAAAGAGCAAAGAGCATTGCAAAAAAATATCCATCTACAAAACAAAAGGAAGGCTACATCCACTGAAAAAAACCCAGTATATTCTGAGACCCAGTGCCTTTGGCTGTCTCGTGTTGGTTGGGAAAATCTAATAGTTAATTTGTTGGAGAGGTTGAAGCTGCAAAGTTTAGGCAACATCTGAAAGAAATGAAGAGAGCAGGTATATGAACTGGGACATGTTCCTCATAAACAAGCTGCTTACCCACAGGCTACAAAGTAATTTTTCCTATGCTTTCTTTGGACTGCTGAATATTTAGTCAGTGTATATGAAGTAGAACGGCTTCAATGGAAGGAATCTATGCAGCCTCAGAAATCCTCACCTGATAATGCTTAAATCAGTTCCATTGCCCTTGGCAGGAACAGAGGAGGAAAAGAGAGAAGCCATCACAACCCTTGCACCGCTCTGAGTTTGAGAAGGAGTTCTCACAGACACTGAGCTCAGGGGCTAAATTTCTGCTGGGGACAGACAATCTTTATTGACCTGAGGGAAGTGTATAACTCTGACAGAAAGACACACTTTATTTTATATGTTTGTTCTCACAGTTTTGTGTCCTCTGGCATAAATGCTCATTATTCTGTGTGCTATTTTCTGTGATTTGCCTTCTTTAACACCAAGGTTTATTCCTGTACAGCAAAAAGAACATAAACCCTCAGGAAGGGCTGTGAATGTTGCCAGGTAACTGTGCACAGTAAACTTGGGCATTGAACTGTCAGTCTGCATTTTGAGATTAACTTCTCCTGAGCTGTCTCAAATTCCTCCATAAGGACACAGCACACACCTGTGTTTGGACAGGTGGCAGTGATGCTGACACTGAAATATCCAGCGATGGGCAGGGCATGCTAACAAAATGAGACTTTTGTTTTTCCTTCTCCATCCAACTTGAGGTACCAAAATCAGTCTTTTCCAACCTCCTTCTTCATTCTTTGTTCTCTGGGTCAAATCACAGCCCTGTGTATATTTTTGGAACCCCACTTATTCCCCCATTCCCTTGGTGACAGCTGTATAGTCACATTACCTTCATTTAGAGTCAGTTGTGGCACCTAGGCAACCTGAGGACATCAATAAATTGGATCATTGCCTCAGATTGCACTGGGTGTTATTTTGTTTATTTCTGGGGAGAAACCTTCATTTGAACACAGCTGTAGCTGCCTATAACAGCAGAAGAAATAAAATCTTACATTTTTAACCACATTTACCACAACACTCTGAATAAATAACAGAAATTATCCAGTTTCATGGGTAAAAATGAAAAATTTTTAATTTAGGTACTTTTGCAGTCCTGTTCTCTGCCCCAGCACCTCTTCAAGAATCTAATTTAAGCTGACAGAAGATAAAAAGATTTAAAATAATGCCTGACACATCATCCATAATCCTTACTGTGGTGCCATCTTCTTGGCCTCTTTCAGTTTAGTTCAATACAGTGGCAGGTGGCAAGGACATGTCAGGTGCCTTCACCTTAGATTTCTTTTAGACCACTGGGGTAATTTACATTTCATTGGTATATTCCATAACTAGAAAGGTACTTCCTCCTGTGTGGAAAGACAGTACACACAGGCACAAAGAAGCAAAAAAGGAATTCTAAACAGTGGTATGGGGTTAAGCTATGTAGGAACTAAGATAAATGAAAGATGCTTCCCTGGGTGAAGCAAACCAACATAATATTGAATCATCTGTGCACAGATTTTACAAGGGAAATGTTGAAGACTCAAAATTCAGTTAAAAGTACCTTAATTGGTATTTCTTTGGCTGTGATTATTTGGCTGATATTAAACCTAGATAATCAGTGCTTTCTAGAGAACAGCAATCATCTTTCAACACAATGCTGACTTGAGTAAGCACTGAACCTCTGTAAACTGGCATTATTTTCTGGGCAAATACACGCAATGAGAACTTAGAAGAGAAAACAGGAAAGTTTTCCAGAGGAGGATGAGATGAAGTCCTGGCAGATCACAGTAACTGGATGTGGTGGGTGTAGCTGGCAAGGCTCTGGTGGCAGGGGAGCTGTGACCCCGAGAGAGCCCACGCTGCTGTCACCCAGGCAGGGCTGCTGCCACCCCACAGGGCACCCAGCTGGAGCAGCTCATGAGAAACTGCAGCCTGTGGGAAGGGCTCACCATGGAGAAGCTTTGGGAGGACTGTCTCTCACGGAAGGGACCCCATCCTGGAGTAGAGGAAAAGTACGAGGAGAAAGAAGTGGCACCCTGGGCTACTCAGAGAGAGGAGGCACAGAGGGCGGGAGTGAAGCTGAGCCTGTGAGGAACAGACATGTGTTTATAAATGTGTTCATATTTCTCATTATTCTACTCTGATTTGGTAATTAATACATTAAACTGATTTCCCCAGCTCAAATCTCTTTTGTTCATGACAGTAGCTGCGGAGTGATCTCTCCCTGTCCTTATGCAGTGCAGAAGCCTTCCATAAAATTTTCTCTCCTTCTTGTGTTCAGGAGGGGGAGAGAAAGATCAGCCTGGGGGTACCCAGCAGTCAGGCAAGGTCAGTTCACCAAATGAAAATAGAGACCAAATCTAAGATTCTACAGGAATAGTTTCACAATAAACAAACAAACAAACAAAAAAACAACCAAAATTAAATCACCACAGCAGCATGGATTGAGACATGTGAAAGAAGATAATTATTCAGCAATCCAGAAAATTAAGTTAAAATCAAAAGAAAATATCTTTAGTTGCCTGACTTTAAAACTTGTCTTGAAAGCTGCTAGTATTAGTAATAGTTGCACAAGATAGCATCTCAATAGTTCCACTACAGAGAAATACCTCAGGGGAAAAGAAAAAAAAGCGATAGCTTCACTTTTTTTTTTTTTTCTTTTTAGCTTAATTATTAGTGTGTTAATCCAAATCAGGAACTCAAGATATTCAAACTTCTTTTCAACAGATTCAAATAGAGCTACCATAAAACCATGGCATTTTTGAGACCTAAATCAAGTGTTGGAAAAGCTTGTTCAATAGAACAAAAAAACTCCAACAAAACAACAAAACCCTCAAAAAAAGCTAATCACTGGCTTTTCAAATGTAAAGTGATAGATTTATTAACATGTACCAGCTTTTATCAGCTTTTTCCCTCTCTTTTTTTTCCTCATATTGCACTACTAATAATGTATTTTTGTTTCAATTTGTGAATTAGCTGTCTCACTTTCAGATGGCACACAATAAATCTCATGCTTTGCTTTCTAATTATTTTTTTTCTTTTAGTTGGCTGTTCTCTCAAACCCATAAAACGCACATTTCAAATATTACTTGTGTTGTAATTTTGTGCTTTCAGCTGATCCATAACCTGTCATGGTTTGATATTTCACATCAGAAGTTGCTACAGCTATGAGAAGCATATGTGCTGATTCACATTCCAGCTCTGTTTTCTCCAGAAAAACACTCAAGATTACAGTTAAATTAGTAGTTGGACTGAAAATGCAGAAGAAATTACTCAAAACACCTTTCTTATTTCAGGTATAGAAATGAGAACAAAAATAAAAATCAGGGTTCAGAATCCCTTTTATTGAAAGCCTTGTGTTCAAGTAGTAAGTGAAGTTATTTCTTCCTCAACTGACAAATTAAAACAAATGAACAAATAAACTTTAACAACAAAACAAAACCACCAAGAAACCAAACAAAAACCCAAACCAATCAACCGAAAAAAAAGAAAATTGGGCATTTATTTTTCTACAATGCATAGTAAAACTATTCCAAAATATTTATTTTAGAGTATTTATGATTTAAGAGATACTCCAAAATATGTGAAACTCATGATAAGATCATGAGAATTAACAACTTTCTGTCCTCGTTTGCAGGAAATGTGCAGGAAGAGCTGGGGAACACAGTGACTCATCTACATGAGTTAATTAAACATTGCCTGTGGTGCTCTATTATCTCACTCTCATGCTGTTAAAAGGGTCTCTGGCATGATTTTACTCTGGGCCACCAAGGGCTCTCCTAGTCAGTGCCTAAGCAAGTCTGCATGATTGTTCCTAATAGACAATTTGGATAAGGCACCTCTTTTGGGTGCCAAAAGGGTTTTAATTGTATTGATGCATAAATTGGCCCTAGGACCTACGAACAGGCCAGTCACTGTTTCCTTTGCTGCTTTCAAGGTGACCAAAGTGAGGAAGCCTTGTGAAAATACATTTGGAAAATGTGTAGGGAAAAGCAGTAGAGTCACTGGGAGAATGTCCTCTGCATAAAGAATAAACAAAAAACTAACTAAGAAATATTATAAATGAGATACGTATTTGTAAAGTGAACTTAGGACTCTATGGTCAAATAATATCAACAACGCCAAAAGTGAAGCTGATTTAGAACTTGCAAATTAACTTATACCATAAAAATTGCCATATAAATAATCAAGATGAAAAAAGATGTCCCATCTCTACCCTGACTCCTGGTATATGGTAAGGATAGAGCACAAATTAAAGGCAGTGTTGGCATGTACCCAAATGTAAATTAGAGCTTTGTCTTTTTTCTGGTGTGACTGATGAAAAAGGTTAGTCAGCTACCCACCAAAATAATGGGAGACACAGAAGGCAAGCAGAATTAGTAAGTCTAAGACTGAAGTAAAACTCAGTTTGGAGATATCTCAATTTGAGATATCCAATGTGCTATGTGCTACTAAAAAAAATTAGCACATTAAATCTAAGTCAAATATCAAGAATTCTTAATACATTTATAAGGCTGATAACTGTACCTCTTGGCTAAAGAACTGGAATTGTAGCATCTACGTTTAATAAATGGAGGAAGGGCCACAGCTGAATTCCGTTCTTTATCTGACAAACAGTAGGCAGGGCTTCAGATTATTTAAAAAATACATAAAAGTATTCCATACATAAAGGTATGGAAGCAAATAAAAATGATGGTGAGTAGTGTGGGTCTATCATCTATGCATTGTGCAATACCATCCAGGTAGGACCTCTTAGAAAATGAAAATAAAACATAACTAATTGTAGAGAACCGGACCTAAGCATGTTTTTTCTCAAATTCTGACTGTTGTGACAGGAAAAACGTGATTGGAGCAGAGGGTCCTGTGGAGGTGAGGCAGTGCTGCTCTCAGCTGACTTCCTGCTTTGCCTTCAGTCTCACACTCAGCTCCTGCCACCCCCAAATCACCTCCTGCAAAGGGGCTGCCTGGGCACACACGAGCAAAATTCATGGAAAGGCTAATTTACATTAGAGGTGTGCACCTGGTGAACTAAATAAGGGACTGGATTGGGCCCTCTCCTGCTCCTTTCCTCTCTTCTATTTCTCCTCTCATTTCCTCTTTTTCACTTTCTTTGTCTTGCAGCTCCAGATCCGGATTATCCACGTGGCAGGACCAACATGGGCTGCTGACATTCCTTGTCGTCTGAGGAAAACATGTCTATCATATTTTACCCCTTACTCCATACTGAGCACTGCTGTGGGAGCTGGGGGATTATGGAGGTGTGTTGTGACTTGTGAGCTGGAACAGGTGAATACTGAAGTGTGCTGTACAAAATTAAGGGCTTGTTTGCTTCCACTCTTGGGGAAATCTATTGAACAAATTTAAGGTCTTGTTAACAGGGTCTTTCCAGTCTAAACAGTGGGCTGGTTGCCAAAGCTATGGTGACTGTACAATAAAGCCTAAGAGTTCCCTGACAATGAGGTCTGGTGTCTTTCTTCAGCCTAATCAGAATTTACCAAACACCATCAATGTGACACTTATCAACCCAGATTTCAGTAAAACACCCATGGGAAATTATGACACAATACAGATAAACTGATAAAATAATAGAAAAAAGAGGATTATATTGGGCCATATTGAAAGCAAATCTTTTAGTCAGGAGGGGCTGGTAATGAAACTCTTAGATGAGTATTGAGGACAGTCTTTGCATCCTGCCCTTGCTCAAATCTGGAAAAGTTCTGATTCACAGCTTTGGGATGCACTGTCAATGAGTAAGTCTAAGAATACCACACACAAACAACAGAGGACTTTAAGACTTAACTAAAGCCTGGAAGCTGATGAGGGATTGTAACAATCACATCCAAAAAACAACCACTAAAAATAATGACCAAGACCAAAACCTTATGTATAGAACATTATGTATAGAGCATGTAGTTCATCATTAGGCAATTCTGAGTCATTGTTCTAGACATTCATAAAAAAAAAGAGATTATTTTAATCAGGAAAACTACATGTGAAATAGAGATAGACATATCAGTGATATTTTACAAAGCCTTGGTGGAAGTCTTCTTGTAGATCCTCAACAGCAAACCACACCAGAACCATCATGGAGAAACCTTACAGATGCTGAGGGGGGAGAGAATTATGGGAAGACCAGACTATCTTGTCTTGTTTATCTTAATTTTAAAAAGGCCAAGATGCATGGATGATACGTAATACCCAATAGTTTCTGAGTAAATGCAAAGAATGAGGGAATTAATTGTGCAAAGAAACAAAACTGGCACAGAAACAATATATTCAGGGTAAATGTATAAAGACTTCTGAATGGTAGAAATTGATGGCCTAGAACAATAAATGTAAGAGAGTAATAATAAAAAACTAATTGGATTTAAGTTTAAGAAACATACCACATTGGGTACTTGAGGTACTTATAGTAAGGACTGGACTTGACAGCCAGTAGCATTTTTCCTAACGCAGTATTTGTAGGACTGTCCTTTATTTCTGCTCTGTGGCACCTTCAAGAGCTGTCTGAAGTAGGTATCAAGCCTTTTTTGGACTTCTTTTGTGTAATGTCTTTCTTTTAACTAATGCAGGAGATCTGCATTTCTACTTCACACCGTCACAATTTATTTTCCACAGTGGCCACCATCCTACAAAGTATTTTAAGACAACAAGATTCTCAAGGGAGAAAAATTTTCCCAGAAATAATTTCACAATTGAGGAATGGGCGGGGAAATTAATTCAAAACCGCTATAAATTCATGCATAATTCTGCAAAGAGGGTGAAAGTCTCTCCCTCATATGATTAAGTGACCTACAAGTAGTTGTCAGAAGGAAAACCAACTTCTTTCCTGTTGTTTCTGAGTGGATTTTTTAAAATCAAGAATAATATAGGGATGAACAGTTACAAAAACTCCTGACCTGTGAGAGTATCCTCTTCAGGAACAAAGCTGTCTCTTTCCACACTGAAATAAAATCTTTGTAATTCTATCCCTTGTTCTCCAGATTCTACTGATGTACAAAACATATTAGACACCAAATCTTAAAAATTGTCTACTTAAAGTTAAGCCAGCTTCAAATCACAATAGTTTTTGTAAAATGGCCCATACAAGTTTGAAGACCAGACCTCATTTTTCAGTCCCACATTACAATCTCTGAAGGGAATTGTCAGCAACTGGCATTTTATTTTATTGAGAAAACAGAAATCTAGCATAGAATATTCTTCTGGGTTTTTTACATCTGATGTATTTTGTCACTTTTGAATCAAATCCTTGATGGTATTTAGTATTTGTTTAATATGATCTCACTTCTCCCATTTTAATTAAAAGTTATAAAATCTGGTTTTTACTCAGGAGATTAGATCAGAGCCATTTCATCCTATTTACAACAAAGAGAGTCTGTAATAAGTCCTTGAAACCCCTTCTAATCTTGAAAATAAATATTTATTTAATCAGTTTAAAAATGATAATTATTTACCAGAGAGACTGAGGCAACTTCTACAAAGTTATTATGGATGAAAACATGGTTTTTGAGGTTTTTTTAAAAACATTATAGGTTGAAACAGTCTCTTCAGAAGATGCTCAAATGTTTTTGGCAAATGACTGTTTAGGTTGCTATCTTTTTGTATTTCACTTACCATAACCTAAGGAGATTTTTTTCCCCAGGTATTTATTGATTACATTAATTGTTAATTAACTATTTGATTGGAAGAGTATGTTCTGTCATTTCAATTGTGAGAATAAATGCTGCACTACTGTCCTGGTCGCAGCCTTAAAACCACGACATCTTATGTTGCTACAATTTCAAACTCACTCTCACACCACTCCTATTGGGTTTGCATGACAGGGTTTTGGTAGCAGGGGAGCCATAGGGGTAACTTTTGGGAACTACAGGGATAACTTCTCTGAGAAGCTGCCAGAAGCTCCTGCCATGTCTGACAGAGCCAAAGCCAGCTGGCTACAAGAGACACCTGCCACTGGCCAAGGCTGAGCCCACCAGTGACAGTGGCAGTGCCACCAGCACAGCAGAACAAAGAAGGAAAAAATCCAAAACGTGCAACAAGCAACAGCAGCCAGAGAAGAGAGGAGTGAGAATATTTCAGCAACAGACCTGCAGGCACCCAGGGTCAGTGCAGCAGAAGTGGAAAGAGGTGCTCCAGGTGTTGGAGAAGAGATTCTCCTGCAGCCCATGCGGGGCTGTTCCAGAGCAGGTGGATGTTCAAAGGAGGCTGTAACACCACAGGAAGCCTGTGCTAGAGCAAGTTCCTGGCAGGATCTGTGGACCCTTGGGGGACCCATGCTGGAGCAGTCTCTTCCTGAAGTGCTGCACCCCACGGAAGCGATCCATGCTTTGTGAAGGGCTGTAGCCTATGGGAAGGACTCATGCTGAAGAAGTTCATGGAGGACTATGTCCTGTAGGAGGCAACCCATGCTGGAACAGGATGAGAGTGAAGAGTACTCTCCCTGAGAAGGAAGGAGCAACAGAGACAATGTGTGATGGAATAATTACAGCCCCTATTCCCTGTTCCTCTCTGTGGGAGGAGGAGGAATGATGAGTGGTCTCTCCCTGTCCTTATCTCAACACATGAGCCTTCTGTTATATTTTCCCTCCCCTATCCAGATGAGGCAGGCAGTGACAGTGACTGAGGTGGGCACCTGTTGTCCAGTTAAGGTCAAACCATCACATATCAATATCCTTTCTTTTGTACATTCAAACAAATTTATACTCTTTAGGTTTACAGCCAATTTGTCATAACAAAAATGTCCTCTTAGATGTATTAAATAAAAAAGCAGAATATCAAAATCAAAAACTGAAGACACAAATGTAGTGTATTGATAGCACACAAAATTCTGTGGCCAAGCTGAACATATAATAATTAGTTACAGTTAGGGGAGTTTTGGAAGTTAACTTGGAGGAAGTCACCTCTTGCAGTGGGGAGTGTAAAGGTGGCTGAGTTGGTACTGCCTGGAGGTGTTCAAACATTGTGGCTCAGTGTTGCCTATGGATCTCATTCATTTGGGGCCAGAAACCAGGACTGAGAAAGGCCTGGAGGAGGCAACAAGGAATTTACCTACCATATGGGATGAGAAGTCAACCAGCATAGGAGAAACAGTAATTTTTCTTGCATCTTGTTTTGTACTATATTCTTCCTTTAATGCTTTTGTATTCTTCCCATTCTCTGCAGTAGATGTGGTGCTGCTATCGGATGCAAGATGATGCTCACTGGAGAACAAAAATCTTGTGCTTGTTGTTGGCAGTGTATCCAGTGCTGCTGGCAGAAAAGCCACAGTATATTCCCACATCAAATATTTGGGCTGTGTTGCTTCTGACAGCTGTCTCCACCACAGCCAATACTAAATCTGAAAAGAGTCAATGCCTAATTTCTCAAGACAGAAATGAGAGTGCTATATGAAGTAATCATAAGGGGCCCAGGCTTTGTCCTACCTTTGCCTTGCCCAGTGCTTATTTCCCTGCAGTATAAGTAGGGAGAACATGCTGACCTGGGTAAGGTTCATCAGCATTCAGAGAAGAATAGCTATTTGATTTTGCCATTTGCACATTGATTTAAAAGAATTAATCCATTTTGCATGCAACTGGAAAGTAAAACACTTTAAAGATCTCTGACTAATTTTCTGGAGCCTATTTTTCAATCTCTAGACAATGCATTTGGACATCACTTCTACATTACTGTTTTATCTCCTCTGTTCACATTATTCTCAATACTGCAGTTCCTGTTCTGCAGAAAAATATGTTTACTGTTCATTTTACTTTTGACATTTGTATTCACCAAGCTTTGGAACTAACCTGTGTACAATCCATGAGTCTATTTGAGGTGAAGGTATATTTCCCAGACCTTTTGGAGCAATTTTGAAAACTTAAACTACAATTACAGATCTATCTTGCATCATAATGTCTCTTTTTCTCAGCATCACCTTTTATGACTATCAGGGTGTCTTTTATGTTTCTTGTTTAACAGAAGACCTCCCTTTATAATTCTCCAGTTGAAATAAAACAGCTTTTTACTTGCAAGCAGCAGTTTTATTTGCACTTCAGTGGGTACTGTAAATACCTGATCATTTAATGTTCAGTAATGTATGTATTACTTCAAATGACATTCCTATCTCCCTGATCCAGTAGCTGACATGTAGGCTAGCAGCCTGTGAATAGTTGCATTTCACAGGTCTGTTCATACACCTATATTTCAATTAAAGATAAAACACTAAATCCTTAACAACACAAATTTAGTACTTAAATGACACATTTTTTTATTAAAAACGAAATTCAATTATCTATGCAAAATAAAATTAATATGAAAAAAACCTACTCCCAATTTAAAACATAGGTTGGGTGTCCTGGTTTAGGACAAATTTGGAAGGGAACAATGGGGATACCAGGGTACAACATCATAAAGTCTCCCCAGGCCATTGGGAAAAATAAAAAGTGGAAATAAGTACTCATAAAGAGAGGGAAATTGAATTTAATCAACCAGTGCAATTGATTATAAGAATAAGTGATACAAGTCAGGGGAATCCAAGAAAGATATCCAGAGGTACTCTAAATGTTTTGATCTATATTAGTGCTTGCTAGCGCTTTTTTTCTTTCTGTTTGTCTCTTTCTCTTTATTTATTTATTTTTGAAACCAAGACTCCATCAGTCTTCAAGCAATAGTCTTGTTTACTTACTTTTTTTCCTGTGATAGTCCCTCTTCAAGCATTCAGCCTTATGTGGTTTCCCAGCCTGTTCACCCATGCATGATTTTGGGAGAGAATACCAGCAATTAATAAAATTTTTGTACTTGTACTTGTCTCAGTAATGTGTCTAAGAATTGCAAGGAATGCCGAGTAATGCAGTAAAGAATAGAGAATTATGTTCTTCAATTTTTTTATTAATGTCTGTTAAATAGCAATATTTAAAAAATGTAACTAAATATACATAAATACTTTTTGAATTTACAGTGGATACCATATTTCTGTGCATGTCACATGCTGGTAGTTGAGTAATCATAGCTCTTATGATGTCTAATCAAATGCTAAATGCATTTCCTACCCCCATACCAGGCCAATGAATCATGTTGATACTGCTGAAACCATGATCATTTGTTCAAATGATCTTACTAATATTTTGTATAGCAAAGATAAAAATCTCATGAGAAGTAGATGAAGCAGACAAAGTTCAAAAGGATCACTGTCTGTAGAAACAAAATTTTTTAATATCGTTCACCTTGACTTCAGACTGCAGGTGCAAAAAACAGTAATAATAAAAATACATTTAAATATGAGTTGCTGCAGGTGAACCAATTCAGTTGTCACATCTTAAAGTCTTGTGATACTCATGAGCTACAGAGACACAGGCGTGGCACAGGTCTATGGCCTGGGCTTCTGCAGCCAGAAGATCACCAGCCCTTCTGACAACTTAAGCTGTAGCTATGACATAGAATAGACCTTTGTAAGAGCTGCTGTGCCCTGGTGCCTGTCTCTTATTGCAAGGCCCCAAATTCTTGTGTTACAGAGGTTCAAATCTGGAGCTGAATTCCCCTGGCATCTGAGGAGAATGACGGCTTTAAGAAAGTAATAAAAGAGTGGAAACAAGTTCAGTGTTCCTTGCATCTTTCAGGACTTCAGAAGGTGAGGGTCTTGATAGGAAGGACAAAAAGAAGCTGATTGCAATTCAGTTGAGTGGTGTAACATGGGTATAAACCCATTGCCTGGGATAATGATTTGTGCCACTGCAGTTTAGAAGAGAATCACACAGCTTAAAGTCTGTTCAGAAACCCAAGGATGGAATTTGTCCTGACCCAGGCATGATGTCATATTCAACAAACTTAAGAAAAGCATTCATCCAGGTTTTCAATAATGCCCTTTTTGACATTTTCTTATTAGTTTTCATTGGTACAACGACAACATTGCTGTGATTTGAGCTCCTTCTGTTCCACTACAGTTTCTGTCTCAGTCAGGGTCTTCCATGATGCTACACAAACACACCACACACACACGGAGTGCTAAAAATTATTCCCTACCATGTTGCTCTGTTCCCCCCCATGTTATTCTATTCCCCTGTCACTTGTGGCTCCAGTGGAGCTAAACTGTCACAAAACTTGAGCAGTGCTGTAACAAATCAAACAAGCGTGCACCACCCACACACAAAGTCCTTGCCCCAGAGAGTTATGAGACTGCATTTCTTGCTTTACAATGATTATAACCAAAAACCTTAAAGTTTTTGAGAAAAAAAGAGGAAAAAAAATATAAACTAAAGAAAATATCCTTAAGAAATAAAACTGCAGAACAAGAGGAAACAGCAAGAAAGGAAATATTAGAGGTCAGATTCTCAGCTGATGTAAGCTGGAGCAGCTCCGTTGCCTCCTGGGGAGCTGTGCCAGCTTATCCAATGGATATGGTCTGGCCCAGTATGCTCTTCTAGTCAAATCACTGAACTGGTACCTACAAAGCTTTCCCTACCATGCACTTAAATTTGTATTGCTACCAGCAAAAATTTCTTAAAAAAAAAAAAAAAGTTTGCATACGCAAATTATTCACATTGCTTTATTTTTGCTTTGTCAGTTCACAAAAAAAAGTATTTCAAGTTGTCATAACCTTGCATTTAGTCAGTGAAAGAGTAATCTTGAAAGGAGAACATTGTTTTACAAACTGGACACATACCCTGTTTACTTTTCTCTAAAATTTGCACACTATAAAGCAAGTGGGGTTTTTTTTGTTTTGTTTTAAAACCTTCTTCGTATATTATCATACAAAAATATTCATATGCAAGTAATAAAGATTTTTTTTTAAACATCCAACTTTTTTAAACCTAAATCAAAGTCACACCAAAAGGTTTTTTTTGTTTGGTTTTGTATTGTTTTGTTGGTTTTTTTAAATCTAGACAAAGTACACCTTGTGCTTTAACAAACTTATGGCATCATGTGCTTTTTACAAGGATTGTATTGAAAAAGCTCATGTGATGTTATTCATTAAATAATGTAAAACTTGCCTATTTTCGTGGGTTTTATTTCTCTTAATCCTCTTTTCCCCCCCCATGTGTTACTTGTGTTTGTATATATGTGTGGAAAAGTTAAGGCAAGTGCAATCAAAGTTACAAAAATCAATGTTTCTATTGCTAACATGTGCAGCATTCATATTCAGTGAGTAATGTTTTTTTCTCCTGTAAGAATAAAATTGATGAAAATACAAAATGTTTAATATGTTATAGCTATTACAATAATGTCTTCATTTTTTATACCAGGCTTGGTGAATTTTCCAAAATTAGGATAACATAAACCATGTTCTTTTTAAAGTAACATACACTGAAACTAGGTAACATATTGATCATGAGTCTCTTGCTTCTCAGCAATAAGTATAGTATTACTACAAAAATGCAGTTCCTTTTAGCTATGACCCCTCTAATTTTTTATAAAATAAATATAAGTAAATCTCTTTAGGTAAAATCTTTAATATACAGTAGGCATAAATATAGGTTGACATATTTCTACTCAACTTTAGTGCTTCTATTTTAACTTTAATGCTTTTGAACAAAGTGTATAAAGGAAGAGACATATTTTCCAGTTTATAATCATACCTGTAGGCTTAAAGAAAACCTTGACAAGAATGCATATGTTAATTTACGGTTTGTATGGCAATAGTTATGGACATTTGGAAAAAGCAATGGTGTTAAAACTTCAATCAAATTGTAGAATAGACAGAAATTCATGTTCACAAATTCTGGGCCTGATTCTGCTCTTTATTTTTGCACCAGTTATACAGAGCTACAGTTAATTCTGCTGACTCCAGTAGGAATATTTTTACTACTTTAATCAACTATTAAGAAAATTAAGATAAAAAGTGCCAAAGCCTAGCATGGCATTTCCTTGTTTCATTCCATTAATGCAATAATAAAGATGGTAAGTAGACATTTATATCTTCAGTGTATGTGCATGTATTCAGTAGGAGCTAGACAACAGTTCTGCTCTGCTGGTTCCTCAGATTATGGAAGAGCAGCTGAGAGCTTTATTAACAAAGTGCTTTATCAAGATGCTTATCCAGTTGTTAACTTTGATCAGTGGGCTCCCAAGAAGGGACTATTACTGCTTGAGTTGTGTTGTGCATTCTGCTTGTGGACAGTCAGCTCCTTCTGAGATGACTAAAGGAGCTAAATAAAATTAAAGAAACTAAATCCCCTAGACAAATTGCTTTATTTGTATTAGTTTTGCAGTTCTTTTTATGAAAGAGCAGGTGATGAAATTTTTCTTCTAGGATTTCAACTAGACAGATGTTCTTTCTAATGTTAAAGATCTATGTTAAATATCTTTTTGGTCATTTTGTTTTCTTGGCATCTGAAAAAGGTGCAGAATGTACAATATGCTAATAAAAAAGATTTACTTATGAAATGGTGCATATGCTTAATTTTATGTATTATCAACAGTCTCATGACACTAGTAACTGCACAGAATTTAATAGTGTGCTTTTCTTGCAAAATTCATAAGTGGCTCAAAACTGCCATGAGTGACAGCAGTGGGTATTTAGATGCATTGTTGGGAGATAATTTAACTCCCTTTTACTGTAAAAACTAAGATTAGTATTTTGTCTTTTAGCACCCTCTGCTCACTACTTCACCACTGCCCAGCAGCGGGCAGCTGACTTCTTTAATTTTATTAGAGTGCTGAACATGCATCATTAACAAATCTGCAAACCTTTGTAATGAAGGCAGCATAAATTATTTATGAGTTTTCTGAATAATATAAAAATATCTTAGGTCATATTTTTATAGGACATCTAAAAGAAATTACAGCAAATTACTACGTAGGGCAGAAGAACCGTAAGAGTTACAGGAAGAAGGGGCAGATATCTTTGTTCTAGTAAAGTGTTTGAAAAACCAAATGATAATTTTGTAAATTCCCATAGATTCACCTTGACTTTGAAATATTTTATTTTCAAGACTTTGGAGAGCCTTAGAAAGCCAGCAGATAGCAGTCAGAAGGCTGGAGGAGGAAACCTCAGCTTTTCAAAGGAAGCTCATTTCTCAGTGAGCAGGGGGAATCAGACTCACTGTGCCTGAGACTCCAGGTATAATGGCACCTGAATGTACAATTTTCCTTTAAAATACTTATTTTTTTGATTGGCTATGAAGTGGAGAACTGGCTGAAGTGAGAGCTAAGGAAATCCAGCAGCTCTTTGAACAGCTGCCATGTGCACATTTAGGAGACTTTCAGCCTTGTTTACGCCTATTTTACGTCAGTTCTCTGGACTTCCACTCTATTCTTTCTAATAAACTCATATAGTGCAATGGTATCTCAGTCCTGATGTCTCCTTATGAAAACAAATCAGAACAAAGCAAAGCAAGTCCAAACAAACAAAAATACAATTCAAGGAGTTACAAGGAATGAAAACATTCTTGAAAATTATATGCATGTACCTCTCAGTCTGTGTCCAACTCCTTATGCTCTAGATGGCTGTCTGAGGGGACCTTGAAAGTTGTATATATGGTAAGGTGCCCAAGATGACTAAAAGGGAATTTTTTTCAACATTCCCTAAAGAACAACTTGGCAAGTGTCATTTCAAGCAGCTAGCACTTTTGCTGCTGCTTCTCACTCTTCAAACTACTAACAACACTAAAAAAATGTAGGAATGGTATTTGCTATGTGATACTGAAAGCTATTCACAAGCTCTTTTGTTTAGGAGAGTGAAGAGGTAATCAGAGAAAATAAGAGATGAACTGTACTGACAAAACTACTTACAATACGAAATTTGGCAGATATTCAGGTAGGTCTTATTAACTAGAAAACAAAACATTTCCTACCTCTAACAAGGTTTATAAATGGCTTCAGATAGCAAACAGTTGGTGAAGGAAGTATCTGCTAAATTTGGGTTTCCAGGCAAAAGATATCTGTAATTTCCTGTGGCAGCAGGACTAGATGCATGCTAGTTGTGTTAACCTACCTGGTCACAACATGACCAATAAAAATCTTCCCTATACTTCTCCCAGCCTGTGTCACCCCAGCAATGTCTCTGTGTCACAGTATCCCTAGCAATGGCTTGGTTATAAATTTGTCATCTTGCAGCACATAGGAAATGTCTTGCTATGAAAAAACCCAGATTTTTGGGACTTCCTTGCCTTTTTTTTTTTTGAGTGCTACTTATTTTATTTTGCTGTACAGTTCTATGATTAAATGGTTACAAGTTAAAATACCTATGTACAGGAATAAAATTACATAAAGTGCTTTTTGTGATGTAACTAAGATTTGAGAGTGTTTATTGCAAAAATTTTGTCCCAGACATCTGCAGAGTTTGCAGATTCATGTGTTTTGCTGAGGTAGGCACAGGTTAGTGGTCTCAAAGAAGGAGCCTGGTGTCACTGAACTGCTTTGCTAAGATAGGTGGAAGGACAGTTGTGTCACTGCTCTCCTCACTGCTTTGTGTTTACATAATTGTTCCATTTGAAATTGCCAGGGTGTTAAGATGACAAATGTACAGTGTCTAATGTGATGCTGAAGGTAAACTATAATACTAATAGTTTAAATTTTCTATTGAAACATTCCTAAGAACTCAATTAGGGCTGCAGTCAGCTGTTCACCAGAGAGTATTGACTCTGGCAATCAACTTCTTGTATGTCTGTAAATTCATTGCCACTTGTGTTTTAAATATGCGATGAATAATGGGATTTCCTAAACTAATCTCTCTATGATTTACCTGTCATGCAAAGAATGGAGACAAAATTTGGAAAAGTCTCTTACTTCCTACAAAACATCAGGAGAAAACAACCTTCTCTTGAAAAAGAATTGTCTAAACCCAGGTTTAAAATGATTAAGTAATTGTATTGTTAATTTACTTTTCTTTCTTTATGCTTGTTCTTTAATAAACAAGTTGTTTTTAAGTGTGTGTGTGCAGACTGCAGCTTAATGGAATATCTTGAGCCCATAACTGGCATTTTTAAGACTTTCTTTTCACCTCAGAGAAGAACAGAATAGTATCAGGATGTTCCTTCATATAAGCAGTCTATGTGGATGTGGAAAATGGTGTACTGAGAACAAAAAATACAGTCTTTTCTCAGTCTTTTCTCAAAGCTTTACTCCTGTAAGTCTCAGGAAAGAAGACATCTACTCACCCTAAACATCTCTGCCAAGAGTTTTTGTGTGGACCCCAACCTGAGGCCTTACAACAAGCTTTGACTGCTTGTACTTCTAACTCAGTCTGCAAGGAAAACATAGGAGAGGAGGGGATGGGATGGGATGGGATGGGATGGGATGGGATGGGATGGGATGGGATGGGGTGGGATGGGATAGGATGGGACAGGAAGGATGGGATGGGATAGGATGGGATGGAAATTTCTGCCAGGGTACTCAGGTGTGGTGTTACCTGATTGAGATGTCCATTTCCTGTGGCTTTCCTTTAATGGATTGCACACTAAGCAAGCAGGCTGACCCCTTTCTATGCTCGTTGCTGGTGTTTACTTTGCACATGGAGCAAATGGGAAACATTGCCAGCTGTTCCTGCTCTTCCAGCTGCTTTGCCATAGGGCATCTGTCCCTGGACATCTGACAGTCCTCATGGTTATTTCACTAACATCAGCAGCAACTTCCTGCCCACCTTCCCTGTGTGCTGCCCACAGCAGGTAGGACACTGGGGACACCTTGAGCCCGTGTTCCTTCTGCACCCACCTGAGACAGGAGTAACTGAGGCCACATGAGGCCAGAGAGGTCTGTGCTCTCCTCCTCCATGCACAGGAACTCACTTTCCCCTCTGTGGAGCTTCTCAGTAGTAGACATGTGGTGCAGCTGCCTGTTCTGGCTTGCACTTTATCTGCCAAAAAAGGTATTTGAGAGTATGGGCTCAGTAGGTATTAATTGTTCCTGGATGACTGTATTTTTGAGGAGGGCAGAGAGAGAGCTAGTATTTGATTAACAAAGAAAGAGAAGGTTAAAAAACACATCTATTTTACTTTTTTGTAATTTGTGTGTTCCTTTTGACATGTTCTGATGATTAAGAGATGTCTTTATAAAAGATATCAATAATACCTCCCTCAAATCCCTAGCTCTTGCATTTTCCATCAAATTATTTTCCTAATATTAGTGATCAAGAAAAAAAAAGTGTTTGTACTCTCTATAAGCTCAGAACTAGATCATCTGTTTTATATAACATTTAGATCCTACAGAATCATGTAACTCTTAATCCCCCCAAATAAAAATATTTGAATTAACTATTGAATATTTCTGAAATTATGTTATTTAAGGTATTAGCTATTTAATGTTAAGAATGCTGATAAGCTTTTGGGATGAGTCTGGTTGTAATTACAACTTGAATACTTCCCTTTAAAAACCCACAATAAAAATACACTCATTTTTCAATAATCTGAACAGCTTCAGAATTGACAAGTTTTCCACATAAGGTATCAGACCTGCCTTTATAATTTCTTCTCTAACTACTTCATGACCCTGTGGACTCTAAATCTACATGCAGAGCTTATTAGTCCAGAGCAAAAGTCAAACTTTGTCATAAGCAGAATTAAAAAAAAAAAAAAAATCATAACAAAACTCTTAATAGCTGAAACATTTCTATCATTTTTGCTCCTCAGGGCAACAACTCTGAGTTTTGGAATACCAAGTCAAGGCTGTTTGGTGAAGTGTGAGGCTGCCAATGTCTTCTTGGAGGATAGGGACAGAGCCAATGGAAAATGGCCCTGCAGAATTCAGAATTACATCACAAACAACAGTTCAGCATCCATGCTAAACTCAGTGAATCTGAAATTAAATTCACAATGGTGCTCTTTACCCTCCACTCAGTGGGCTATTTAGGAGGTGAAGAGATGTGTTTATACAAAAAAAAAAAAATCAAGGGAACGTTCAGCCCTCATAATACAAGGAAACTCATTGTTATGGAGTTGCTTACGTTTTTTCTGTTGCCAGCCCGTTTAACCTATTTCTCAACTGGGTTAGGAAAAAGTGTTCTAATAACAGCAAACCAGATAGGGGATGGGAGTGAAGGATTATAGTTACTCTAGTTAATAAACTAAGTCTGCTACAGAGATTTGTTTAGTGCTGACAGATTCTTGCCATCCTCTTTATAACAACAATAGAAGACAAACAAAAATTTCTCTGTGCTAGACTATCAACAAGTACAAAATAATTTGTAACTCTATTAGACATACAGGGACATATTTGTGCTGCTGATTTGCCTGGATGGCCTCCAAAAAAGCCAATTGCTTGATGTAGGTCAGCCAGAGTACAGAGCTTTGCATGACAAAAGAAACTACAACACAGTCAAAAAGCAAGTGGGTATTTTGCCCTTTATTCTCCATTGACCGTTGTTCTATTTTGAGCTTACTTTACTACTGTGATTTTTCTTCCTTCTTTGGATTTTAATTAAACTCTCCTTAGGCTTACTAGCTTGACATTTTCTTTTTTTTTTTTTTCTTTCTTTATTTTATTTTAAAAATGAAGGAATCCTTTTTACTAGACCACTTTTCCCAAATCTCACTGCTCTATCTATAATTTAAATGGGTCATTAGTGCACAATATCCAAATAAAATTTTGTGAATTTTTATCAGGTGGGTATAACAACCTTTCTGACAATTTTGAAACTGATTATCACCCATTATGGTTTTCACAGCTGTGCAGTAATAGAAAAATCTTTGTTTGCATCTAAGCCTAACAGTGTTGAACTCTGAACCAGATCATATCGAAAGTGTTTGATGTTGCCTGCCAGGTGAGAACTGGGTCCCCACTAAAATCCAGAAGGCATTTTGCTGTTCCTTTCCTTGCAGAAAAGATTTCAGATTGTCACAGACTGCAAATATTAATTCCTTTTTTCTCTTTGTTTTTCCAACTTTCTTCCCCCACACAAATAAATTCTTGCACTCATTCAGATTTATTACATTTACTCTCAAATCATAGTGCTGTAACTGAGAACAGAATCAGACCCAGCAATGCATTTTGCCTTCAAAATAATTAGCTGCATTCTATACAATCTCCCATTTTTGTCCAGCTATATATGCTGTCTGGAGAACCTATATACTGAATTTACACAAGCTGTGTAACAAGAGTCCTTTTATAACACGGAGAGAGCCTTATAAAGACAGAGCACCACACTTGGATAATGCACGTGCATAGAATCCACATACAGACCCAAAGTTATTGACCAGGCAGAGTAAGTTTTCTGACCATCACACTGTGCCTTTTTTTAAAATAAAGTGCTATTTGCTTATGGCTAAACTTTAAATGTGGCTATTGCATGCACAGTTCAGGCTGCATTGTCAAAAACCAAAACACCTTCACCAAAAAGGATGGAGCCTAAGCACTGGGGCAATGACAGTTTTTGTTGGTTTTGGTTTGTTTGCTTGTTTGTTTGTTTCCATTTTATTTTGCATTCCAAGAGAATTTTTGTCAAACATAGAGCATGTGAACACACAACACTTTCCTTCACTGTTCTCCACACAGAGCTGTTCACAGAAGAGGAGTACTAAGGAGGAATGTTTCTAAAGCCACAGACAACTCCTCCTCTTACTTCAGGTTTTGTGGTTTGTTTCTCTTTTTTTTGTTTGTTTCTTTGTTCTTCTTATATTTAATATTATGACAAAACATTATAAGAAAAACTTTCTTTAAGAAGTGAGAATATCAAATAGTATTTGTCAATCCCTGAATCATGCTATTCAAAGTGCTTAAATCTACACTAAAAATAGAAGAACAGAAAAGTATTTTCCATGTGGCTGAGAAAAGACCTACCAATAGTCTAAATGTGATTGTGGTCAAATAATTACATCCTACATTTATTCCACATCCCAGTCTTTACACCAGGGCATGTAAAGGGGGAAAAAAGAATGCATTGCTTTCAGAGGATCCTGGGGCATTTGGGACTGTTGTGGTTTAAGCCCAGATGGAAATTAAGCACCACACTGCCACTCACTCAACCCCTCCCCTCTCCCTCCCTCAGCCCAGTGAAAACCAGGACAGGCATCCACATGAATAAAGGAAAATGCCATCAGGGCCTGACAGGTGTCTGTAAGAGCAAATAAATAATAGCTTTCTTAAAGCAAAAGTGCAAAGCTGTCTTAAAATTTTATGTGACCTGGCAGCCTAATTTCCATTTTGTGGATGTTTGGCACATGTCCAGAGATGCTATAATAAAGAACAGGTTGTAGAAAAGGACTTGGGCTTAATCTCAGAGAATTAAATGTTTTAAGCAAATAAAAATCACTGCACTCCTCAAAGGTCTATTAGCTTCTTATGCAGATACTGAGATTTCTTGACTTTCACAACAGGAGCACAATCATTTCCTCCCACACTGTCAGTTCTGGGTTGCTTCCACAAACATCCCCCAAACTGCAGCTTCTCCTCTCACTTCTCATTATGAAGACCAAAATATTATAAGCTCTACTTTTCTCGTTGTGACAACCATGACGAGCAAACCCCACAACATCCATTATATTGGCCAATATCATTCAACTGCCACAAAAATGCCTAAAGCTAATTAATTACATAAATAGACTCTGAGGCCTGTTTGCCAGGACACCAGTTAGGATTCTGCCAAGGTAAATCAAACCCATGACTCTATGACAGCGTGCTGCAACCAAGAACTCTGCTCCAGCTCCTCTGCTTCTGGCAGCAGGGACTAGCAGAGAGCTTGGCCTGAATATGTTGCAGAGCTGCACCACTCCTCTCTCTTTCTAAAACCAGAAAGGACTTTCTGTTATTTAAAACATAAGTATGAGCAAGGTGATTATTCAATTTGTCTCAAAGATGTCTGGATGTAAACACAGTGGTGGACTTTTATTCTTCCCTGTCAGCCATGGTACATGCATTATTTGCAACTCCTCAAAGATGGAATCATACATAAAAATAAAACTAATTTATTTATTCATTAAAGTGAATAAATTGTTTTTAATACTTCCAGGTCTGATTTAAATATTAATTTTGTATAAATAAAGTTTATTCTGAAAACAATTATATTTCTGGTAATCACGTCATTTTTTCTGCCTGAGTTCTTACTGAAATCATGTTGAAATTAATAAAGTTTTATTTATCATTACAAGCTAAAACCAAATGAAAGAAGATTTCTTAATCTTGAATATATCATTTTAAAGCAAATACAGTTTTTTGGAACATTAAAATACAAGGGACTCTGAAATCCACAGGAAAATAATGTTTTGCTCTTACTTTTTCTTTTTGAAAATAACACTTTCTATAATACAAAGTGACAAACCATCTACAATACTGTCTTTTTTATTCCCCTTTGGTTTGGAAGTCATCACTGTACATATCAGCAGGACTCTGCACTTCAGTGTCTATTGCCTCACTTGTCTTACTCGCCTGACATTTGCAAATGTTATTTGCAAGATTTTGAACGTTGAGAAAGAAAGAAAAAAAAAAAGTGTGCTTAAAAAATAAAATCCACAACCACATTAAAACTTTTCCAGGATGTGTTAAAAATAGGGTTGCTTTTATATTTATAAAAGGGATACAACCAACTCATTCTTAAAATAAGAATTAAGGAAAAAAACAAACCCAAGGAAGCAAAAACCAAACCGGCTATAGTTTCTACACACTCTAGTGACTACCGTGAAGCAACCAATACAGATTGGGTATTTTCTTTTGTTTGACAGGTGTCTACCAAGTTACATGTTAGATGATCAGACTGTAGTGTTACCCCAAATGGGGGCCTTTGTAAGGGCAGGGAAGGAGCAGTGCACATTATGGGAGTAGAAAGGAAACTGGAGCACTCAGTGAGCAGTGGGGTCCTTCTAAGAACAAAAACTCCCCAGAAGAGGTGAGCTGCAGCAGGCATGGCTAGACAGGCCAACAAAATGGATGGTGCTTCTGATATCAACATAGCTTTGTCCAAGCATTCCCAAGAGAGGTTATAAACAAACAAACAAAAAGTCTAAAACTATACTAATGAAGCAAAAAAGTTTCCTATCTATACAGCAGTCTCTTCATTTAAAAAAAATGTAAATATACAAATTCCAATGACATATAAAACAAAGTCAAAAATGTGAATGGGAAGAGACATGGGTAAAACAGGAAGACTGATGCTACAAAGAAATTGCAAAAACTTATGTACAAGACCCTGTTTTTCCTCGTTTGTTATCGATTGTAATGCATGTTTAACAGCAGCAGTCGAGGATGTAGTTCCAGGCACCAGACTGCAGACTCTGCTCCTACTCAAGGGGGTCGACAGCCCCTTGCATGTCTGTCACCAAATGACACTTGATATACTGGTCTCCCGCGGCAGGAGGGGCAGTATGGCACTGTTTGTGTGAGCCTCTTCGGGGTTCTGCTCCCTGTTAGTTTTTGTCTGCGGCCGCTGCCCGTTTATAAGTGTCATGGGGATGTTGCAGTAGGTGTGCTGGTTGCCTATGGAGGTCAGCGGCAGGGTGCCGGCGGGAGGTACATCGTACTCGTAGCTCCGGTAATAGTGTTTCTGGCGCATCTGGGAATGGTATGTGTTATGAAAGGTGGAGCGCAGGTCTGGATGGGCAGTGGCAAGAGCAGTGGAGGTGGCAGCAGCCATGGAAATTGCGGAGACTGTCTGCAGTTCCCCAAAGGGCCCCTGCTCACTGACATCTAAAACCTGCTCGTTTGTCATGGGTTCAATCCTCTTAAAAGGCATTTCGTACTGTAAACGTTTCCAGAACTTGGAATTCAACTTGTTGCATTTTGGTCCGTGCCATTTAATGACAGTGAGGAGCTTGATGGTATGTTTTAGGGCCTCAACCTCCTGGTAGTTCATAACTCCTCGTAGTTCACTGCATTCAATCAGTATCACTTTGATTTCTCCCGTGACTAACATATTTCGAAGCCTCGTTTCCAGTTCAAAGATGCTCCAACCTCTTCTTACCACGTAACTCGGAGTCATGACGATGATCAGTCGCTTGCTTTGGTCTACACATCTTGCCACGTCTTCAATGTAGGCTACAAAACAAAACAATTGCTCAAGAAACAATCTAAGAAAACAGTCTGCTCTCATTCTGGTGAGAAACAACAGAGACAAATCCCTGCTCCCAGAAGATCTCACTGAAATATGCAAAAACATCGATTGTAAATGTGCCAGGCTGGCCTGGCAGAACATGATCTTGAGCAACCTGCTGTATGTGGATCTGCTTCAACAGGGAGGTTGGAAAAGATGACCTCCTCAGGCCTCTTCCAACCTCAACCATTTTGTTATTCTGCAAAACATCTGTTCCCACACGTGCTACGCATTGTGAGTGTTTCTTCATGAGCTGTGGCTTTGTATCATCTATACCACTATTGGAACAAATATGTCCAGCATGATTTTTACCTTTAAAAAGGCAAAGTCACCCAGTTAGACAACAGAGCAGCAGCCATGTGCTTCAAGACCTCAGTCTCAAACCCAAATGATACTCTAAGTTTTTTGGTAGGCTTAGGTTCTGATTTTCCTTCGTGTCCCTGCCACACATATTAATAAAAAGTGTTGTCTCCTGTAAATTAGTGTTTAGTTTGCTGTAGATTTAAAAAAATATCCATTAGATTGTTTGATGTTCTCTGTTGTTCTTTGTCTATACCAAGTATCCTTTTATTTTTCATTAAAGGTATTGAACTTCGTCACTGTCTATATGGTTACACTGAAGTCATGAAGATTATTACAACAACTGACAAAATATTACTGCATTTATGTTGGAATATGTGAGAGGAACGTGAAAAAGATCTACTTGTACCAGCTGGAATCAATTCTAGTATTCAGTCTCTGAGAATGATCACGTACATGCACAACACATTTGTCTACAGTGGACACTGACAGAATTCACTACTATCTTCTGGTGTAGAAGTTACTATTCAACCATTGCCTTAGTCCAAACACAACTTTTTCCTTCCTGTGTGAATTTCTGTAATACTTAGAATCATCGATATCTTTCCAAACAAAATCTAAGGAACTGAAAACAAAGAACTCGTTATTCATTCCTAGAGATGCAAGTTCTCAAAAAATCTGAAAAATGTTAATATTTTTCATTTCCTTTACTTGTGCATCCCATTTCTGCACTGTTTTACCTTCAATTAAAACAATACAATTAATGAATAATAATCCTCTTGTCTGGGAAATGCACATTAATGTTTGGTGGCTTATCCTCACCATTCTCTAAGACATGGGAGAAAAGATGATATTCTGAAGGAGTAGGTGTAGAAACAAGACTAAAACAATCACTGCAATCACTCATTTTCTCCTTCAATATCACATGAGAATAAAGATATTACTTACTTCCTGTGGGAATCAAATCTCTGTCTGGTATGAACAACTTGTATCCATAATGCTTTTCCAGCATATCTGGCAGAATCTCAAGAGCAAATCTTTCTTCTTCTCCGGTTTCTTGATTCCACTGGTCAGGATCCACTTTGGTATAAGATAGATATGCATCATAGTCTTTGTTGTCTAAGGAAAAAGGGAAATTAAGTTAGTTGATTCCTTATTCTAGCAGTTTTCCCAGATATTTCCCCAGGTATTATTTCTGGGAGGATTTTCCAGGAAGAAGAAATGGTTTAGATAAAATGGCAAGATTTCACCCGGTCTCCAGATATGCATCCATTTATCTTTCCTGTTTCACCTGGTAGAGATAATCCTTAGTTACACAGATGCAAGGAAGGAGGGCTCCATATCCATAGACAGAAGTCAGTTTATGTAAGAATCTGGATGAAGGAAATCCCTTCAACAGCAGGGTGACAGCTCAGGAGCATAAAAGTCAAGAGTCGCTGAGAAGAATTTGCATTCTTCTCTAGCATAAAAGAAGAATGAAGAGGATGGAAATAAATAGGCTAATGTGTAAATGACTCTGCTGCATAGTAAAAGCATTTCAGTCCTGCTAGAATTTTACTATAAATTTTGGACCCGAGACTGAAATGCTCTAACTGTACATATAGCATTCCATGTACAACTCTTTAAAGCTCAGGTCTGAAATTATTGCCATGCTTAAATCTTTCCAGCATCACCTCCTGATAATGCAGTTTAAGTTTCTTGAATTCCGTGCACTTAAATTTGCAAATTTAATGTTGCATTAATGTACATTTCATTACTTAACAGGGTGTTACTTCAATATGAGAAATAACCATGCCTGTGTTTTAAATGTGCTTGGTGTGCCTACTTGAAAGACTGAATCAAAAGAGCCACTATTAATTTTCATTAGGAGGTCAATAATGCCAAGTGTTCTGGAACTAATTTAGTGGAATAGGAGGTCACATTTTGACTTTTGTTGTGAAGAAAGCAGAGGAAAATCAATGACAAGAGTAATGAAATGTTAACATTCTTCTAACTCTCTTGACAACATTATGAACAGACTACCCAGAATATCAATTGCTTGTAAAAGAGATCTGACTGAATATTCTAAATACCGTGTGTCATAAGTAATGCTATATTCAGTCAGTGCTGACTTAATTTATTTATTGAGCTGCTCCTTTCTTCATTTTACACCTTTTTGTAGTCTGGTATCATTATTCTGAAAAATCTGCCAGCTGTAGGCTGGATGCAAAGAGTGTAAATGAAATTAATGGAGCGCTGCTAATCTTGATCAGCCCTCTCTGCCTTCTGAGGAAGCATGTGCACTGCGCTAGCTAACATTTGCAGATGACAGAACAAATGTGGTTGTACTGTTACTACTTTTAAACTTTCTAAACCCATTAAATGGCCACGTGCTCATTCTGTGCCCTGCACATCTTTTGTGGGATATTATCTATTGGATTGTTATAGCCACAGAAAAAACAAACAAACAAAACAACCAAATTAAAACAAAACAAAACAGAACAAAACAAAAAACCAAAACAACGGCAGAAAAGGAAACTAAGAAAAAAAAGAAGCACTGCCTTTTATGGGTCACAAGGTTGACTTTTATGGGACTTGGGACTTTTATGGATCCCAAGATTTTTTGGGAGTATTTATGAAAATATGTCCTTTAAAACCAGACAAGCAGCTCCATTTGACAATGCCTTAAAATAAGACTGATTGCATCAAGTATGATGTAGAGGGAAACACACTGCTGGTTTTTGTTTCTGCAGTAGCACAATGTTAACCCAGCAAAAGAGTTAGCACACAGTGAGATCAACAAATATATGGAGAAATTATAACAACTGACAAAATGCTGGTGCTGCAATGACATATTCTATAGTCATCTCATTAATGGTCATGACCATGGTACGTGCTTGAGACGAGTGCTGCTCTGTTCAAAGTCTTTGAGTAAAGATGGGTATGCATAATTTCTCAAAGAGATAAATAAGAAATGATGCAGAATTCAAACTGTTTTAAAGGCTAAGTATTGTCTGTTAAGATACAAATGCACATTCTTACTTGGAGGAGAAATTATTTGTGCTATGACATTGTTTTATTGCATTTGCAAATATTGCACTTATGCATTTATTCAAACTACACCTTTTTCATATGATGGAGGCTCAAGCATCTCCACTAACTATGGCTGCATCATCCTGTATTGCAGGGAAAATATCTTTCCCTCCTAGTTTTGTTAGTATTTGTAGGGCAAAGAATGGTTGAGGTCTAGGGTATATCTGCAGAGATGTGTTGGAGCATCAGGCACGGGGAAGATCTGGGTCAGTTCAGCACAAGGAGGTCAAATGCAGCTTGTGCTCAAGGTGTGACGCATTCAGTCCACAAATGTTTCAGTCTGCTCCAAACCACTGGTACTGCACAACTCCAGAAAAAACAGACTGTGAGTTACAAACTGTCCTGTCATCTCAACCATTCTATGGAGCTGGGAAAGAGAAGTTTGTAAGTGAGCAATAGTCATGGAGCTACACTCAGCCATAGGTTCAGATAGACCTTAGGGGTAAACACTGAGGGTCAAATCTCATCTTCATTAATAACACATGGAAAAATTACTTCACTTGGGGGCCCAGGATTCTAACCAAAGCACCTGTTGCATCATTGGAACAGGCATTCTTTCATCCTGCCCACTCCTTTTGGTGCTCATCTAAATGCAGAGTACGCTGTCATACTCCTGTAACTTTCTACAATGTTAATCCAACAGAAGTGATATAAATTTTTAGGGGATGAAGCTGTAAATGCTTCTTGTTATTCCAAGGATGTGCTCAGCAGCAGTCACTTAAAGGCTCAATGTAAGCATAAAATGAAACCCAGACTCTATATACATCTACTTTTTCACATGCAAATGGGATATTTGGGTAAGTAAATTGCTATCAGACATCTAAGAACTCATCTGTATGCATGCTCTCTTAACAGCTACACATGAAGAAATGATAAGCTGGTGCCTACAGAAAGAAAGATAAAACTTCCTCTTCTACAGGGACCACCAAACACATTTAACATCAAATTTGCATTATAGATGTATGTGTTTTCTAATGATTTCCATGTTGCACTGCAAGAAGTCAGCAGTTTGGGCCTTTGAGGGTTTATTAGACTTAAATATTGAAGATATTTCTGCTAATGGAGGACAGAAAAATCATATACATGCATGAAAAATTAAAAAAAAAAAACCAAAACCCAGAAAATTTTCTAGAGTAATTTTTTTTTATCAGCCATGTTCAAGCCAGTGACAAATTCTGACTTTCAGCTGGCATGAGGCAGCTGACCATGCACAGGGTCACCACAGCTCAGTGTAGCCAGCAGGGTTGGGCAGATCTTCCATTTCCAGACCAAGAGGGAACTGGGCAGTGATTCCTCTCCTCCAGCAGAGCACCTGCTCTCCTCCCAGATACTCAGATACTCCTGGATACTCCTCAGATACTCCTTCAGGAGTTAGGAGCAATGCTCTGGTGTAACTCAGTGTTTCAGGATTTCAGGGGGAGCTTTGGAAACAGGAGACTGGATCCTTCCAAATGCTGCAGGGAGCTGGAGTCAAACTGATGCAGGAAAATTTTGTCTTAAAAAAAACCACGCTATGTTCAGGAAAGGTTACAAAGAGCCTTTCAAAATTTCTCAGAGACTGTAGTTGCTTCAAAATTATGACATTTCTTAATCTGTATTTGCTTCCCTATTTTGGGGGCCACATTTAATATATACATTGGGATAGTGGTTATCCTTAATATAATGAAAAAATGTCATTTAATGCTGAGTTGAATGAAATGCTCAAATCCTAGGCCTTTCAAAATACTTATACTTTTCCTCACACTATTTACTGTTGCTGATGTAACATTTTCTATTATTTTTAAATGTCAAGCCCTTTTAATGTTAATAAAAATTAAGAACTATCCACACAAAATTTTCCATGGCATAATATTTTTTAAATGTAGCATTCCTTGTGATAGTTCATATTCTTGTGCAAGTAAGCAATGTTGAATTGTATGGTAGTCTCTTTTTTTTTTCTACTTTACATCTGAACTTTTTAGCCTATAACAATCTCTTAGTTTGGAATATAAGGATGATATTCGTAATATTTAATTTACATATATATATATATATATATATATATATATAACATAAATTACACATACACTTCAGATGCTATGAAATAGGAAGAGAGAAAAAAAGAAGGAATTTTCCTTTGAATTAGCACATTTCGTGCACAGAATCTAGAAAATCCCATCATCAGTGGAGACATAAATTGAGTTTTTATTGTTTGAATTGCATTTCAGATGTAAATAAATAGCATAAATAAGAAGAGTTAAAAGAAAGAGTTTTCCAGCAATAAAATTGTAATTAAATAAGAGAAAAATATCTTTTTCTAACCAGTTATGTTTAGAAAGAAGAGAGCATTTTTCTAAGGTGATTTTAATAGAATTTGGAATTGATATTCATAGAGCAGGATTTCTTATCGTCACAATTTGCCAATAGCCAATAAGAATATATAAATGAGTGGTGAGACTGCTATTGCAAACTTATTTTGTGCATCCCCAGGGAAGATTCAGTAATTGCAAAGTCACTAACTTCAGCAGTAATTTCAGTCTAGCTATACCTGCATAGCATAATCATTAACACAAGTGCTTTGGTGGTGCTTAAACCAATGGTAAAAGTTATATTTGAAAGTTAATAACTTAGTAATAACTTAGTCACACAGAAAGCTGAAGAATCTCAAAGCATTGCCATTCCTTGCTGCTCAAGAGTTTCACTGGGATGAAGCCCAGGAAACCACTAAGAAGTATTTCTTACCTGCTCTTGTCCTGGACAGTTAATGAGGTATTATCTGGGCATTCCCATAGGTTCATCCATGAACCCTGCTAGTCTTTTGCAGCTAAATAATAGCAAAGACAAAATCACGACTGCATAAGGACTCCCAGGTGCAACAGGAACTACAAAGAAGAACCAGTTTCATCAGTCTCCTAATTTGAACATTGATCTGCTTTCCCTCAGCAAGAAGCAGAAATTCATCTCTCATGAGAGGGCAAACAGCCTAGCCAAGAAACATTACAGATGTCATGGACCAAATCCAAACAAGATTTCCGGAACTGAGAGGGCTCAGCAGTGGCACATTTTAACCTTGTTAGGAGCACTTTGCTTTATTTCAGCAATGTGGTGGAAAACAAACACAAAACCAAACAAATAAGCAAGCAGCCACTTTCCCTCTTGCAGAACTGGAGCTCCCCAGGCTGGGCCCAGGGCCCTTCCCTGTCACAGAGCTGCACCGGGGCCGGGGCTTCCTGCAGGTCACCAAGGTTCCCATGGCAAGGAAAGCTGGGATGAAGATTGAGGACACCACAGTGAGCTCCTGTCCAATATTTAGAAACAGCTGATGGAACCTAAAGGCACCAAGGGTCATTGTGAAGGTCATCATTTCAGCTTTTACAAAAAGCTCTCACTTTCCAGCTATCAGCTGCCTACAGTCTCTTTTTTCCTTGATCCTAAAGCCTGACTTCTTGTCAGCATAGAAGTGAGAATGGATATTTATGTAAATTTCATTAGAAAACTATTTACAACACATTTGGTCAGATTTTGTCTTCAATTACTACTTCTTTTTGCCAGCCTCCTAGTGTAAAATTTCTCATTTTCTCTTTTTTTTTTTTTTCCTTTAAGATTGTGCTCACCTTTCCTTATTGATTCCTTGATAAAAAACTTCCACCAATTAAAAATGTTAAAAATCTACCCAGGTAATGGTAGCAGCAGATACGTGCAAACTGTTTCTAGTATTAGCTGTACCATATGGTCTTGCCTCTGAAACCAGAATCCAAAACACAAACACATGTAGAAGTTTTTGAGGACGTTTGCCTATCTGACCATGTCCAATGGTTTCTAGCCTGTCATCCATACACTTCTGGATTTATCCATAATGTAAATTAAAACTGGCACACAGTCATCCACATATGCACTGGAACCCCTCAGATCTTGAAATGGCAAGAAAAAAAGTCAAAAACAGCTGTTTTGGTCACTTTGAGCCCCCTGTCCACTCTGAGGCAGGATCATAACTGCACTACTGAGAGAAGTGACTCCTCTCCACCCTCACTGTGGCTGATGTGGCTGTCATGCCTGGGGACTGATCCTTGCACAATTTGATGAGCAGGAAAAGTAAAAGGAGAAAGTTGTCCCAGGTGAAATATTGGGAAAATTTCTACTGATTTTAGGGTGCCTGGAAGTCAGCTTATATCTCGATAAGGAGCACATTTCTATACAGTAGTAATATTTCTTCTGATAGAATTAGCTTTTAAGGTCACAGAGTACAAGCTAGAAAGAAGTCAGGGCATGTGTTGATTGCATGTACTTGTAAATGGTTATTTACATTTTCACTCGGTCAGTTAAAGTACAATACTTCTGTTCATAAAGTAATTAAAAAACTGGGAACAACAGCAAGAGAAGGTCCTTGGAAAGTAAAAATATATGAAAAGCCACTGCTAAAAGGCTACATAGAGAATGAACATGGTATAAAATCTCTTTGTTGGAGCTTAATGTACAATAAAACAGAAGAAATCATCACTTTTAAAAGAAGCTTTCACCAATATCATTTTAGTCCCTAAAGTGTGCTTTATGGACAAGGCTTTTTAAAATAAGCTTTTGGGTTTAAAGCTGCAAAGCTAAAAAGGTTACCTGACATTTGACAAAGATTAGCCCTCAGAAGTTCCCAGTGAAGCATCTATTTCTGAAAATGTTGTTGTTTTCAGAACAGTCAGGACATTTCTTTGTTTGCACAGCACTTCAAGCTCTCATCTTTACTGTGTATGCAGAGAGATCTTGAGCTGGATTGTTCCTCTTAAACAGATTTGGGAGTTTCTGGGCACCAAATGGGTAGTGGTGAGTTATGGCTCAGACATGCAAGGTCATGCCAAACACCTGCAGGGTAAAAAGCTACTGCTTTGCCAAGGGTCAGAGTGTTTCTCTTGCCCCACTGTGCTCCAGGGGTTGGGGGAACTGTCAGACATTCCCAGTGAGGTCCCCTGTCTGGACAGGGCCACCCTGTGCTCCTCTGCACTGAAGGGCACATTGTGGTGTCCCTCACGTCATCCCCTGGTGTGGAGCCAGCTCCCATCCAGTGGGAAAGCACAGGCATGAGTGAGAGGAGAAGGAGCAATATTGCTGTATTCCACATTAGTAGGAAAGGCAGGGAATCAACCACAAAAACATAAAAGGGGACTTCAATTCCCATTCCCAGGATTGAGCTGCAGTGTCTGCAGGAGAGAAAAAAACAGGAGAGCCTTGTTCTTAGGCTGAGGAAAAACTTTGGGAAATTCAACAGTGTAAATTAGAAATGAGGAGTCGACAGCCGTGATCACTTGTTTAATCAGCAGTATCCCTACAGAAAGTAATAAATTGAGTTGCATTAGCTGTATGGGTTAAATACTTTGTTTTCAAATACTTCTCACAATTTACCCATGCCTCCCACAAAAATGTGTATGTTAGTTAGCCTCAGAAAAATGGATGTGTCTAAGGCTTGGAAAGGAAAAAGGAATCGTGATGAGATTTGACATCCTGAAGGGCTTGTTCTCTGATCAGGGAAGAAATGAAGCATTGAATTTTAAAAGAGATTTCCAACTGAAAATTTTAATTGGACCTCAGCCTTAAAGTATTTCAAATCCTCTCTGGGTACAATACAATGCACATAAAAAAAAGACTGTGATATTTTGATGTTTGCTTATCTCCGTGCTGTCCTGAAGTATGACAGAACATGGTGTAAATTATGAATAGAACGTGGGCTGCTGCTGCACTGCAGGAGATGTGGTTAGAATAGGATTTTGGAGTTCAGCATTTTGAGTCTGTCAATAACAAGCTAAGTCAAGGAAGGGATCTCAGTGTATGTCTGCAATTTATTTCTGCACAAGCCATGTCTTGGACTTCTGTGGAACATTTTCTCTCCATCTTGCTTTTTTTGCATGAGTGTAAGTGAAAGGGACAGAGTGAAATGTGCAGCTGCAGTCACTTCATTGGCACAATGGGTTCTATCCATGTTGCCAGCATATTGAACATGGTAGAAGCTGCATGTTTTCATTAGGAATTTGTAAGTAGTATTTTTCTTTTTATATTGCTGTGGTTAAGCACCCAAGCTATCAGTGTTTGCACTGATCTTCTAAGGAAAATCCATGCTTGACCTTCTTTAACAATGACCTTTGCTCAGAAGGATAAACTGAATAGATATTGGTTTTCCTCCTTTTGAATCACAGAACAGTATCCTTTAGAGGTAACTTTTTTTGAAGTTTAAAATCCATGACTCAAGTATTGCAGTTCCCAAGTGACCAATGTTTGGGATGAGACAAAAGAGAGAGGTAAGAGTGTAACACCTCGCAGAGTGTCTGCAAATAAATTGAAATTATTTGAGAAAATGATAAATGACAACTATAAAAGCAAGAACTACTGATACTAAGAGAGAAAAAATTAAATTACATCTATCTAAACAGTTATTATTTGAAATATCTATTTCTGCATATTCTAATATGACTATTATTAAATTCACATAATTTATGGAAGTAAACATGCCCATTTAAACTGGCAGCTGCTTTGTGGATAGAAGAGGATCTGAGCTTCTGAAAAAAAAAGGTGTCTGTCAAAATCCTCCATGACTCACAGTCCCTCTGGGCCTCAGTTTCCTCCTCAGTAAAATAAATAGAATAACCTGACTTTTTCCCTCTGAGCTGCTACATTAATGCATCTTTTTGTAAATCCCCTAGAAGGTTACAAAATGTTCTGATGTTCCTTGGCTTGTTGTTCTGAGCATTTTCTATTTTGAATCCTTGTGCATTTTTAGATGGGAGGCAAAAATGGGTCATTCCCTAGTGATTTTATTATGGAAGTCTTATATAAGGACCTGTAATTCTGCAACTGCTCTTTTCCTTATCAGTGACAGATTTAGCCATCTCTTGTTTATCAGTATATATTTATTTTAATATATCACAGTGGCTTCTGTCTACAGGCTATTATCTTGACCTGTAAAAAAAAACTGTTATTAGTATTTCTGTAGAAAAAAGATCCTGTCACCAAAGATATAGTGGTAGCCCAAAACATCGGGAACTCTGACCCAAGAAACCAAATCTAATTAATCAGAGCCCGCAGCTCAACCCAGTTTGCTGTTCAACAACAATTTGGATTAGTAAGGCTAGAGGCAAAGAAGACCTGTTCCTTCAGTCCTTAAAAAGGTAAAGATGAAAATGCATGTATATGTTTGACAAAGCTGGTGCATATATTGTGGATTATTTTTGTTTAGGCTGGATGTCCTTGAATCACAGAACAACTTTAATGACCATTTGCAGCCTACCCAGTGATTAAGTAAATGAACTCAAGCAAATGAACTACTGGGTACATGCCCAAACACTCAGTATAGTTTATTGAAGCTGATCAGTTTAAACAAGCAGTAAATTGAGATTCACTTCAACCTCTACCTATTTGTTGAATACAATTACAGAAAACACCCCTTTGCTCACAGAGAAGTAAAGCTGGCTTTCAGTACTGGCAGGAAGTGAAAATCTTTAATGCATAGATATTGGCAATTTACATACAGTGTTGGGAATAAAAATCTAAAAGGCACGGATGTCTTCTGGAGCTCTAGAGAGCAGCACAGACATCAGCTCAGCAGTGCCTGCGCTTATGTGCTGTATGAGGAATGTATATTCAAGTCAGCACCTAAAATTGCAGTTGTTAACACATCTTGAACTGAAATGAAACTTGGGCCTTGGTGGAGAGAAATAAAAGACAGATATTCTTAGAAAGTAGGAAATGTGCTAAGAGTCTGCCTTACCTCCATCTAGTTCTTCAGCTCCAAAATGATTTCTGTAGAAGAGCATAATCTCTATCTTGTAACACTTGTAGATAGTCACTAAACAAACAAGCAGCAGCAGAATAGCACCAAGCCCACCAGCAAGCTCAACTGTGTACATCAGCTCTGCAAAGAATTACAAAACGCAGTAACAACCACATTCCAAACCACAGAAAGATTAGCAGCAGACCTTGAATTTCTGTTAAACATTAAAATAACATAATGAATGATGGGTTATTTATGTATTTATTTCATATATTCATATATTTTTCATATGAATATATGAAATATATGAATTCATATATTCACTTGAATGAATACCTAATTGATGGGTTCTTTATTCTTCAATAAGCTGTTTTTTCCCTCTGATACACCACATGAATTACTCATTTAAAAATAAATTTTGCTGGGGATATTTGTGTGTATGTGTGTTTGCCTATGAGTATGTGCATATGTATGATATATTTTAAAACTATCTTCCTTTTTTCTTTCTGTAGATAGATCACAGTTTGATTTACCTAGATAATTGTTGCCATTTGACTTAGAGTGAAATCAAAGGTGAATGTTTCCTTTTTGAGGACTATAATGCAAAACCAGCTCTTCCCTTATTCCATATACAAATAGGATGTGGGAAAAGATGGAGGATTTTATTATTTTTTCAATAATAATAATAATAATAATAATAATAATAATAATAATAATAATAATGATTTAAAAACCTCACAAAACACTTGAGAGATGTGAAGACACATTACCCAAGAAAGCCTGCAACTTCCCATCTCCGTTATATATGTGTTAATATTTTTAACAGTTTCTGAGGGGCCTGCAGTTTATTCTCACTTTTCCCCCAGTGGGCTTAGCTAATGTGTAGACACAGCAAACAATTCTGGTTTGTCTGTTGTGATGTTCCCAATCAGACTGACCCCTTGGTGTCTTCGCTGTCCTCTGCTCACAGGATGGATTGAGATCATCACCATGGAGCTCCGTTCCCAAGGACAGGGAGTGTCAGGGTCAGTTGTGGCCACCACAAGTGTCCAGTGGCAGCAGCAGAGCCACTTTTCAGGCCAAAGGTAATATGCCACCATGGACTTTTGCCTCCCCCAGTTTGAAAGAAGCGCACAGAGCTTTGTTAGTTTTCATTTGCTTGTTGACTGAAAACTGGTAGTGCCAAAAAAGGAGGGTCAGAGAAGAGTTGCTAACAATTTCGTAATTTGAAATCACTAGATGGCAAGTCTGAAGACCTTCCATGCTCCCAAATCACTCACTTTTGAGGAATGACATAATACCAGACCTTGGAAATCTAAGATACAGAGTTTGCTTCATAAAACATCTGTGCTGGAACAAGTGTTATTTTCATAGTGTCCTCTTCTGATGGGCAGTTTCTGTCAGAGTGAAGTAGTGTGGACCTGGAGTAACCTTTTTTGTGTATGTGTGTGGTTGTGCAGGTTTGATAATCCAGCACAATACAATTCAATTAGAGAAATAAAAGGTTAGAGGAAAAATTGACAATTACATTTATTTGACAGCATCCACTGAGAATCACATACCTTTTTTTTTTTTATTATTATGAGGCAACTGTAAGAAGATTTCATTGCTCTCTAGAAGATACTAAAAATGTAATAAAATAAAATAAAAAGGCATTTATATTCCATGTCATTCTTTCCAAAACTGTGCTGGAAACTCCTTTGTGTTAGATATGTTTTAAGACTGATGTGGTTATTTCAAACTCCCAATACTTTTCTGGTCCAGAGAGGGAAATGTTATTAAAAACATTCGACAAAATATGGTTTGCATAGACAAGTAATGCAGTATTTTAGAATATAAATGGAAGTGGAAATTACTCTGCACTGGCTTACTATACCCTGTTTATCATTTTGTAATACAGGTGATGCAGCTGTTCTATGGTAACTAGAAGAAAGGCTGTAATATTTTGGGTTGCTAGGTGCAAAGTACTCTATTTATGTGCCTGCTGTTATGACTCACTAAAGGCAAAGAAAAACTTTACAACTGGAAAACAGAAGTTTTTTTCTCAACTAATGATTTTTATATTAAATGGAAAGAAATAACTGCAGGTATTAATCTTTTTTCTGTCATTGTGCATGAAATTGGACAAATACACTTCATCACTTTGGCCATCAGAGTGCCCCTTAGTTATATGTTTACCCATAAAGTAAGATTATGCCTTTATGTTTGCTTCAGTAAAATCTATTTGAAAGCACATGAAACTGTCCTTAATTAGGCCATCAAAGCAAACAACAAAATTCTCTAGTCAGTCTGAAACATATTAGCAATTACCTTTTCATGTGCTGCTGCTGAGCCGTCGTGACCGTACACAGATAAAGTGATTGTTTCTTAAACAGATTTGTCTGCAAAGGAAGTTTCATGGTCTATTGATCTGACAGAGCCAGCTTATGCTTTCCTCTGTGCTGGACAGCATTTATCAGCACATGTTCACACTGTGTTTTGGGTGCAGTTAGTCAGGGCTCAGAGGCAGAGAGGGGCAGTGATTAGCCCAGAATTTTCCTGCATCCTTCCAACCTGAGCTGGTCCCAGAGTGATGGAAGTGGGACAGCCACATCCCTGCAGCACCATGGAAGGCAGGGGGCTTGGCCTGGGCACAGTGTCACACCAGCCTGATTGTTTTCAGGCCTTGAGTTTGTGTTTCTGCAGGATGCTAAATTCTGCCCTAAAAGGCCACTGGCTGGCTCTGAGCTGCCTCAGGGATTTTAGGAACAGTGTTACTCTGTGTTGAGCTGAACTGAAGGTGCAAGAAGCAGAAGGCTCAGTCCTGCCTCTGCTGTTGGTCGCTGAGGTGACTGAAGCCATTTCACATTTCTGTGTCTCGTTTTTCCCAATGTGAATTGGAGAAGGTGCTCTGGCTCCCCTCTAGGAGAGCTTACTCCTGAAAAATGCTCTGTGAGTGCCAAGGGTTGGTGATGTGTCTGTAAACAGCTTCAACAGTGATGTAGTGACTGTTAAAGGCAAGCTAAAGAGCAGCAGCAAGGTTGCAGCTCATGGTTACCTTCACAATAACATTTTTTTGTGCTGCTTTATTCTGCCTTTTACAGTGTGATTTGAGCACAGCTGCTGCAGCAGGCATTACACTCCCTTTGAAGTGTGATCTGTTTTTCCTGCTGAAATTCAAGTTTCCTGTAGTGGCTGCATACTAAAAAAGATTCAATTTCATCACAATTCCACATGAGAAGCAAAATATGAGAAATACAAACCTTTTACAATCTATTTAACCCCTGTGTTGCGTTGCTCAAATTACAGACCTGTCCCTCCTTAAGGAGCTGAGACTGAATGTAGGAAATAGCAGAGGAAAATTGCTCAGCTAACCCTTAGGGTGACAGGCATTCTGTTAAACACAACAAACGAGCAAATGCCAGAGAGTTACATCCAGAAGCACAGCAATCATTTAGTTACAGGCAAGTAACAATAATCTTCCAGTAGCTCAGGAGTAGTTCTACTCCAAGGAAAACACATTGATTGCTGCAGCAGTAGTAGATTGGTTTCAGAATAAATAGCTTCAATTTAAAACAAGATTTGTTACAAGCATTTTTACCAATGGCTACAATTTTTTTCCTTATCAGGAGGCTTTGGCCAAGCAACTCAGTGAAAGAGACAGCTAATTAAAGCAAAGCATGTGTCCTCTCCAAATATCTAACATATATGACTTGTAATAAATGCACTCATTTTATACCTTTTCTTTCCTAATTATTGGACACATTTGTAGGTTATATCTTTGATCTTCACCTTGCTCTAATATTTGATAAACTTCCTTTCACAGTGTCATGCAGGTATGATACTTATCATAGCTGAAGTTGTAAGAAGAAAGTAAATAAAAGTGTTCTGTCAAAGATTAATATCTTTTGACTTATATGACATGCTTCAGGGGCTTTGCATTTAATAATCTGTAAAAATTTAAAATTAACTTTATTCATTAATTAGCCCTAATACAGCTGAATTGCTAAGAAAAATAATTATATTTGAAACATTCTTCCTTTTTTTTTGTGATTTATAACCCTTTGAGCACATGTGATTTATAGCTGTGTATTCAGTTTCAGCCTTTTTCAAAATCCAATTACAGTCTATCTAAGGTTTCAATTTTGCAATCACTTACACAGATTGCTCAACTTCATGGACTATAAGTAATCCCTCTGAAGCCAACAGGACTATTCACAGAGCTTCAGGTTAGCACATAAATAAATCTTTCCAACTTTGTGGTCTAAACTGATTTCTATTCTCAGCTTGTCTTGGATGATTTAACTCACAAAGAGATAGGGTTTGGTTAGAGGCAGTTTTCAGTCTGTTTAGGTAAACTTTCATAGACTTCAATTATTAAAGAAACCGTAAAGATAATAAATATAATTTGGAAGGGGAGCAGGGACTGCTGTGTTATAGCATGCAGGTTTGGTTATGAACAGGTCTGTTTTTCTAAAGGAAGAAGAAAGCTGGCTAACACAGGAACACAGGTCTGAGTCTCATTTCAGAGATCAGCCATAAAAAGTAGGCAGAGTTTATGCTAGCAACAAAGAAATCCATACTCACAGTTTTAAAATGAAGAAGTATGCTTTTTTTTTCCTCTTTTTTTTTTCTTTTCTTCCTCCCATCCCCCCGCCCCCCCAACTTAGTACATTTTTTGTTATGGCATAGCTGTAAAACAAATTATCCTCCCAAAGTATGTGTAACCACAGCTTTATACAGCATGCACATATCCAATACATGTATGTATAAATCTATTCTGTGTTTTAGGACTTCTGTTCATTTCCTTCAAATTGCCAAACAAAATCTGGTTGTGCTAAAGGTACCTAGATGGATATGTGTGAATATCCTATATGGATACTGTTATGAATAATTACTGATTGATTCTGTAGGTTAGGACAATAGTACTTCTGATAGCAGTAGAAGCAGATTTGGGCTACTCATTAGCTTGATTATGAAATAATTTCTTAGCACAAAGTGTATGTTTTCTGCCAGCATGGGCCACGCATGCCTGTGGATGTCTGCAGAACTGACAGAAGCTGGCTGAATTTAGTTATGGTTGTCAATGTGGTTTTCAATGCAGTAATTTCATTTTACTTATTAGAACTATTGGGACCTGGTTGTCTTTATTTTTTATAACAATAAATAATATATATTCCTGATTCCCTTATGAAAAGGAACTAGACAGGTTTGGGATTATATATACATAAGCATATATGTGTGCAAATGCAACACAGGGATCTTGTTAATCTATTCATTAGTATGGCAGAAAACATATCTGAGCCTTGGTGCTGCTGGATTTCCAGTGTTATTAGACGAGAGATAGTAAATTATTATAATAGAAGTATATCCTTACTGATGGCATTTTTATTTCTGCTGAGAAGTGCAGGATACCTGTTCCCAGTAGGAGAATAATTACACTGGCTATCTCTGACAGTATGTTAGCTCAGAAGAGGATAAGGTTGGGAGAATATAGATGCTGCCATGTTACTGAAGCTTACTACATTTAAATATGTAACATTACATATAGTAATGCATTTTAAAGGCAGTTTATGATATAGATTGAAGGGAAGAAGTGTCATGGTGTGGAACTGCAGCAATCTTTGGTTATCTTCCCCAAATTAATCAATTGTGTATGACCTGAAATCTTCCTCATTAGGAGAGCTTCTTGTTCTGGGGTGACTTTATGATGCTTGTATGCCCAAAAATAAGTTTTACACCTTTAAGACTAGTTCCAAGAGCAAAAGAAGGGAGAGAAGAAGCACAGAGTTTGTTATCAGAAGCTGCTCTTGCTCCTCCGCGTCCTTCTCCCGGACTGTGCTGTCTGCAGCACGGACAGACAGTGGGACAGAGCTCTCCTTTGCTTTGAGTTACTTTTTAGCTAACTAAGACAGAGAAGTTCCCTAGACTATGGATTTTCTTTTTCTTAGGATTGATGAAACCTGCTCTAGGCTGAAAACCCAGAGGAGGACCAGGAGCTGTGGCCCACAGGCCTGGGCCTGGGCCGTGGCATTTCCCAGGGCTGGAGGGACTGGTGAGCTGAGCTACAGCCCACCAAGGGGACTTTCTGAGTTTGTCATCTCTTCAGAGCAACAAGAAGTTTTATTGTTTAATATTGTTAATTTTTTGTGCTAGTGAATATTTTTCCTGTTAAATAAACAAGGTTTTTTTCCATTTTTCTCCAAAGAAATCTTTTCCCGAACAAGTTGGGAGAGCAGCTGCTTAAATTTGCTTTCTCAAAGAACCCCTTTGAAAATTTTCTCCCAAATTTACCCTAAACCAAGACACTTCTATTTGTTAATTGTACTACAGAAATCAGACAAGTCCACACTATTACTTCATCTAGATCTTCTGAAAGAAATTAACTTAAGAGACACCAAGGGGTGCTAAAAATGTGGGGAAAAAATTGAGTACTGAGTTCTGAGGATGTAAGATGATAAAATATACTCTTTGCATTTTTTTTTCCTGCAGATAGCATTAAAGAATAATTTAGCTATGCATGGATTATGGGAACAATTTGTGAAATTTTATTTAAAAATATTTTTATCTTTGCCAATCAAGGTTAGACTTGCACTTAGACATTACATAAAAGAAAGAACTATGATAAAAGTGGTACAAAACTTGTTTTAAAAAGTAATCTGTTAAACAAACCAACTTGTTTGACACATTGTCAGCACTAAGATTTGTCAGAGGAAATTTAGATTTAGGCACATGCTGAGTAATCTTCCAAACTTTTTTTTACTGGAGTTGCCTTAGTCCAGTTTTCTAAAGGATGAGAAAAACCTGACTGATTAAAAGAGTGATCTTATGAAGAGTTTCTTTTAGGCAGAGGCCTTTAGTGTTCTATTCCTTGACTGATTTTAGATGAGGCTGAGTGTAAAAGGACAGTCACTTTTAGTTAGGTTTGGGAGAAGGAGGGAGCTGATATTTGACCTTTGGCCCTGTGTCATGAGCTTCTTGGGAGAATGAACATTTGCGCTGCTGAGCACAGTGACAACTTGAAGACTTCTTCAATGGCCATAGGTGAATGAAAAATCAACTTCCATCAAATCCAATCCAATTTCAATTCCAGTTCTAAAACCTGATGAGGGTCTTGGAAAAGCTTTTCCTGCAGTGCAGAATAAAACCGGAATACATAGACTTGTGTAAGATCGGAACTGACCAAGTGGGTTGGAGCTCTTCAACAGTTTTGCTTCCACTGAGACTCAGAGATTCACTGGAGTGAACAAGTACTCAGGTCCAACTAGCAGAAGCTGAAATATAAGTCATTGTTCTCATATTTCATATGATGAGTTTCCTTTCAGAAATTTCAGAAGCATTGTGAAGATTTTTGGTAAAAGGAGATACAACACCTGGGGTTTCTTTGCAGAGGTTAGAAAATAACTAGTTTCTTTTCTCTTTTAACTCTTAATTGTCACTCATCACTACTACTGTGTGAAATTGTATCCAACTGACTGAAAATGCAGAAAACACATTCAAGTCTGTAAGTAATAAACCAGATTTAAACTATTATGTGAATGGCACTGCAATGCAAGGTGCTTGTCAGCAATTCTATTAACATTAATAACCATATGAAGATGATTTGGAATTGCTTTCTATTCAGAATTTGCTATTACATAGTACAGGAAATATTATTATGATGTTTATGCATTAATAAATGATACATTTAAAATAAGGTAGTTTTAAGGTGCATTCCACCTAGGAAATATTATCTTGCATATTTTTCAAACATATTTTTTCATGGGAAACTTTAAACACACTCTTTCTCTAAACAATTTATTTCAGTGAAAATATTTTTTTCTTGACAGCAAAAAAAACCCCAAACTTGTTTTAACTACCCCTTATTAACTTACAGTCAACAAGATTCATATATGCCCACTGAGAACATCTATGACAGAGGAAAACAAACTGAAACCATAAAAGAGGCTAAGAGTAGGAAATGAAATTATAATACTGTGTAGATGACAATGGGAAGAAAGGGAAGTAGGTACTTTGAAAAAATGTATGAAAGCATGTTACCTTAGTTCTGGTGTCTGTCTCAGGAAAACCACCAGTAATATTATTAAACTTTTAAAATAATATCCATACCACTTAAAGAATAATGCCAAGATAGAATTCGAGATGATTTTTGCTGTGGAGTTCTACTTGTAGACATACAGAGAGGACTTTCAAAAAATAATCACATAATTAGATAATAACCTGTATTTACAACACAGTCTGTGATAAAATAAGACTATGAAGACTTTGATCCTGCATTAAAGTCATACTTGTCAATACATAACATTGCAGAAGAGCATTCTTTTTCCTTACACACTGCATTTTTATCTATTACATTGATAGACTATAAGCTGGTCTTGTTTAATTTTTAAAAATTACAAAAAAATGGAATTGTCTGTGATCCACCTGTTATATCATCTGCAATCTGTGGTCTGTCATTAATAAATTTCTGCTTAGCTGCTGTCACTACCACTCTCAGAATAATTTCTAGAAGGTTCCTCTACCTGTCTGAATATTAACCTGTAATTGCTCTGGATGATCAATGGCACACATCACCAGTAAGTAACAAAATCAACCTTTGATTATAACAAGTGGATTTTTTTTACCACACAAGAGAGAAAATAACTTGATTATTGTAAGGGTGACAGAGATTTGGTCAGAATGTGGAGGAAAGGGATGTAAGTTAAATCTTTTGGGTTCTGATTGCCCTCTTTTTCCTTTCCTTTTTACAAATTTTGTTGGAATGAAGGAGAAAAGGAAACAGCATTGTCATTGTCATGCTTCAAATACTCTACTGCCTTTAGCTTTGAGTTAAATGCTCCCTATGCACAGCATCTGAGGAAATTTAGGACTCTAAAATGGTTAGCTGGCAGCAGAAAAACATAGATCATAGGCTTTCTCCACTGGTGTCAAAAAGCAAAAGAAGTTCAGGAGAAAATAGGAGCTGGGCTCCCTGAGATAGAGAGCACTGGTGTCTGCACTAGAGGGAGGTACCAGGGCCCCAGCTTTTCCCAGGGCTGGATGCTGAAGTTGGGTTCACTTTTCCTGCACAAGTGGTGTTGGAGTCCAGGGGCACCGTGTTCTGCTCCCCTCCTGAAATTAGTTCAGGCTTTCCATTCCAGGGCCATGCCAGGGGAAGAGCTGAAGCCCCCTCTCCCTGGCTGGGGGTGCCAGGCTCTGGTTTGAGCCAGGACCTCCCTCTGACAGACCCTGCTCGGGGTTCTGTGGGGTGAGAGCGTGTCTCTGCCGGGCTGTCCAGTGGGAATATTAAGGAAGATGCATCCAGACTTTCTCTTTGTTCAGCAGCAGAGTTTTCTGCTTTGCTGCCCCTTCTGATCCTGGTGATGATGTCCCACACAGGAAGTTTAAGAAGGATTATAATTTCTTTTTCAGGTATGCAGTGAACATTCCAGATTCATCATTTTTGTACTCTTATACTGCTGGAAAAAAATATCACTAACTAGAAAGCCAGCCAAAACTTATACCTCTGCAAATGTCTTGGTGTTCAAGAAGCAAATTTACCTAATTGTTAGGTCCCAATTGGTCTAAGTCAGCCAAATAATCAGAAATTAATAAACAGCTAACTCATTCCTAGCAGAGACTAAATATGGATCTAAACAAGGAAACCTAAACTGAAAGGTTGTCATGGTGATATACAGGAGACTAAGCAAGCAGTGCAAAACTCCCCTTCCTAGGAGACCTGAGAGACTAGCTCAAATTTTTATCTGTCATGCTTAATTTATCATTTCACTGAAACAGTTGTCAACATGCAAAATGTGTAGAAGGCTCATATCTGGTACCTTTTGTCTTTCGAGGGCACAACAGATTTTGCTTCCAGATCTATTTCAGATTCAGCCTTACTTAAAGAGGAAAAAAATATTTCTGGGAGTTTTTCTGCTATTTTTGTCCTTTTACTATTTATAGAGGCAATTAAATATTGGGATTACTCCCTCTTAAGCATGTCATCATGAGGCCACATACTGTGGTATGTTTGACTTACTGAGTTCTCTAAGAAAGGGAGCAAGGAATGTAGATTCTTGCAAAATTCATGCATGCACAAACTGCAATTAGAAATCTGGTGGTCACAGAATAAGGAAGACTTATATGTTTTCAGTCTTGGAGTTACTGCTTGTATGAAAGAGAAAATAAGGACTAACCATCAGCATGTGGCTTTAGGTGTCAGCTAAGTAAGTATTGATTTTAAAGTAATTTGAGCTTTAAAAGTTTTTATTTTCAGTATTCCATAAAGTAATTTGATTACTTAGAATAAGCTTTTGGATTTCAGTGTATTTTTGGGTTAAACTCTTGCTCTGGGTTCAAATGTCTCTGAACCAGAGTATATGACTACTAGCTGGTATACTGATGAGGTTCAATTAATTAATAAGTTAATTTCTCATCTCAGAAAATTCAAGAAAATATGAAAAATGCCAGGCTAAGCAGAACATCTGGGAATTCACATCTGCATCTTTTAAGAAGCAATGACAAAAGTTCAGAAAAATGGCTACAAATGAAGTTCCATTCAAGTAATTGGAGGTGCCCAACAATATGTTAAAATAAATTGTTCACACCGTCTTGATTTATGGTTTCCTTCTAAGCTTAGACAGACTTTGCATGCTACAAAACTAATTTTAGGGAAGATATCACTATTTTGATATAAATTGAGATGCCACAAGTACTTCAGCACCGCAGTAAGATCCTGGTTTACTCACTTTTACAAACAGTCTAAAAAAAGCACAGGAATGTCAGCAAAACGCAGACACTGCTCCTGTTTATTCTTTGCTTTCTGAAGCCAGCAGGAAGCTGTGTGAGTGTGGGGAGTGTCAGTCCCAGGGATGTGGAGCCCCCTCTGGGAGAGAATGTGGGCAGAGTGGGTCTGGAAGCTTTGATCTGCAGGAGATTCTCCACCTCCCTGTAATCATCCCAGTGGGAGCTGGCTGTGGCCACTGGGCAGGCTGGAGTCATGGCAGTGGGGCAGTGGTGAGGAGAAACAGGAAGGTTCTTAGAAGCTTCTGTCATGATGTTTCACTTCAGAAATGTGGATGCTGAACAAAAGTGTTGGAAGGAAAACATTCACATCAGGCTATGTTTGAACCCCCCTGGTGTGAGGTTTAGGTGGCATTTCTGGTGGAAGTGGAAGGCTTTTTTTTTTTTTTTTACTTTTCCTAAAATTTGATTTCTTTTTCTTACAGAAAATTATTACATTTCTTACATTTGTATCACCTGTGGTTTCCTACTATTCTTTCTCTATTGAGCCTTTATTAATTTTAAAGTTAATGAATTTTTAACCAAAACAACCATTGAGATCTAATTAAAAGGCCTTGCTGTATTTTTTCCAGTGACAGCCATAATTAACAATATCCTCACTCTTTTGTTTTGCATGTCGTACAAATTCCTGGGGAAAAAATAATCATTGACTATTAATTCTGAGGAAGCTAAAATTCATGCTTGCATCAGAGGGAATCTCTACACGCTGACCACCCCTACATTTTACCCTTTCATGGAGAAAAGCTGTGTACTTACCCCTTTTGTGTAGGAGAATACTGGCATGCCGGCGTCCATTCCCATTCTCAACGTAGCAGGAATAATTCCCTAGGTCTGCCTCTTCAACTGAGTCAAGAATCAATGAGATGGAAACCTCCTGTTCCCCAAGATGTTCCTTGAGAACCCTGAGAAAAAAAAAACAAAACAACCATTGCTGGTGTTCTGCTTGTACCACAGTGAAGCTTTAGATAATCATGACATAATAATGTTACTTACAACTCACAACTCTTTGGGTTTCAAATTTGGTTATGGTTTGATGCAATCTTAATTTAATTATATCATGCCCTTTTCTTCCTCACTTCTAATGAGGAGGTTTGGCTTTGTAAATGTTAATGACAGCTGCAGTTCATTGTCTTTTTAAAGCACAATGATATGCACATGGATAATATATCATTGCAAACGTTGATGGAGATTCTGATCCATGAAGTCTTGGTATGGTAGAAGAGAGAAAACTGAAAACAGTTATTCTGGGGTTTTAGAGTCCCACCAGGAGTCTGTGCCAAACACAGTATTTGTCCTTTTTCTGAGGCTCTTCAACATGCCACTCAGAAACAATGTGTTCATGCCATGGTCGGAGAGATAATTTCTAGAATGCATTATAAAATTTGATAATGTTTTATCAAACAGTAGGAAGAACTGGTACACCAGGTGCTGCTAGCTCATAGAGATTATAAATAAAAGGCTTCCTGTGTAAGACTCCACCTGTCTTCCCATTACTTTCTTTCCCTCTTAACAAGACCATCAGTGGTTTCAGGAACTCAGGAAAGCAAATGACAAATTATTCCAGGCCTGACAAATGAAGTGGAAATGAACTTTTCTGCTCCTTCCTCCACAAAACAAGAAAGTTGTAACAGGTTTCTTGTTGCTTTTTCTGTCAGTCATCAAATGGCTAAGTCACTGGTTGAAGGACTCTGGAAAATTTTAAACCCAAAATATAGCTGATCTTATTGTCATGTGCCATTCAGTGTATTGGTCTTGACTTTTGTAGAATAAACTTGAAGTACATCAGGGTGAAATACACTTCCTTTTTGCCCATATCTGGGGATGATGACCTTGAAAGTCTCTGTGATCTTGATTTTGCTAATTGTGATTGTATTGTGCATAATTTCCTTTTCTTGGGTTTTATTTCTCTATGTCTCATTTTGATTACAATTATTATTAATAATATATGTTTAATATTATAATTTGTATCATTGCTATTATTATAATTCTTATTTTGTCAATTATTAAACTATTCTTATCTCAACCCACAAGTTTTATTCTGGTACTTCTCCTCATCTCAGGGGGATAATAGGGGAGTGAGTGAGTGGCTGTGTGGAACTTATTTGCTGGCTGAGGTCAAACCATGACATGCATGCTAAGATTTTCCTGAATTTCTGAGTTTTAATTTCTATGATACATAGAAACAGTGATATTCACACATACAGAGTTATAAATTAAAAAGGATTCTCTTCAGATCCAAGCAGATACTTCATATTGGATAGGATTTAGTATGCTATGTCAAGCACATAATTCTCAATATGAATCCACTTTTGTCCTTAATTTCTAAATGAGGCAGCACTTTTAGGAGCAGTAGAAGTACATGGCATGAATTGCCAGATCCTCTCCAAAACAAATGTTTCAGCAGATACAAGCAGCCCACATAACAGGATGCTTGGCTCTCACAAGCCAGATAACATCCCAGGAAACTCAGGGGTTTTTTTAATGAAGAAATCAAAACATTCCAAAAGGAACGTTCCAAAACATTCCAAACTTCACCATTTATTTAAGGCTTCATGTTTGAAAATACTTTCTTGAGCTGATTTTCTGAAAATATTTATTTTTCTCTATTTCATCTTACTAAGTGTCCTCATGGTTGTTTTAGTAGATTGCCACATTTTGAAAAAGTCACTAGGTAAATTCCAGCTGGTCAACACTACAGCTCTTTTTTGGGTAGCTATTCTGCTTTTGCAAGTCTCTAACATCAGATTTGGCTGAGGAGGACATTTTTCTGTTCTTTACTGATGGAGTCAAAAAGCAAAAGGATGGATGTTGCATAAACAAAGATCAGACTCAATATGCTCCTTAGTTATTCTGTGATAAAAAGTATAACATTAACTATCAAAAAAATGTAGAGAAAAAAAGAAAGAACCTTTTTCTTTTACCTAATGTCACTTTCCCAGACTCGATTATCATCCAAATCTTCAATGAACTTCTCCCCTTTCATCCAATAGATTAAAGGACTGACATCTCCACTGTATCCAAAGAAAGCTCTGCAGGTTAGATTAGCAGAACTGCCTGTTGCAAAGAATGTAAGAAAACATGTTTATTTCAAAGTTTAAAATAAGTTGCTTTTTAAAAACCAAAATATTCAGAGAGCTCCTCAATCTCTAGCTGCTGTTGAAAGTTTCCAAGAGATCTGCTTGTCTTGACACAATACATTTTCTGACAATAAATACAATAAAAATTAAATTAAATTATATGTAAAAACAGGATTAATTTTTTTATATATGTATTTTCTGTTTGGTAAGGATATCAGAGACTATGTCTTTTTAAAAGGAGCTAACTTAACAAAATATTTCTATGTTTTCCCTGAAAAAGATAAAAGTTAGGTAAAATAGACATGTAATTACATCTGTGTTAGTTTAGCCTTGCAATGGTTTCTGCAAAGAGGCTGGTGTATTCCTGCAGAGTTCCATTCCAAAGGGATATCTGGTAGAAAGCCGTGTGCTCCTTGCTAAACTACTTCAGCAGGAAAGTTTAAATCACTGACACTTGAGAAAACCATATGTGAAACTAATTCTGAACATTATAAGCCATTAGAATGGGAAGAACCATTAGCAGAACACGCAGCAGGGAGCAGAAATTTCATGTATATGTACAGCATTACTTATTTAATCATTATAATGAGGATTTAGAAAACTGATATGCCTTCGCTTTGTTTATTTTCATACAGAACCTTACATCGTGTTTATATCACTTGGCTTTTTGCTTTATCTCCAGCACATGCAGGGATCCAAATGGCAACTTGCAACTTTTTGTGTGTTGGTAAGACTGGGTAAAGCAAGAGGACAGACACAGCTGAAGATCTCCCTCCCATCCACTACTGTAAAGAGATTTGTCTCAACGTGCACCAGCTCTTCTAAACTAATACCATGTGCATTCCTTTAGGGGGTAATTACACAGTAACTTAGGGAAGTGTTGGGATTTAAGAAGTGGTCTTCTCCTCCCTGAAGAGAGTATTTCCATGGAGTTTATATTACTGCTGAGACCAAATTCATATTTTATTGACACTTTCAGTTTTTGATTTTTGGACTTTAAAGCTGACTGACCACAGATCTTGGACGAAAAATAAGAAAAAAACATTGTTGGCACTACTTCATCTGTACCAAGATGCCATAAGCCAATCTGGGTTCAATTAATTTCCTCAAAAAACAAAAATGTTTTGGGTCAAGACCTGGTCCTTCTCAAGCATACAACATTAATATTTGAATTTCATATTTACTTTTTAGCATGAAAACAAATGCAGGATTCTGTGTAACAAGAAGACAACTAATTATTAAATACATGTCTTATAAATGACTCCCCTGTCTAGCTTGAACTCTCAAATCCATGCCATGAAAGGTACGGACTCAAATATTTTTGTTCCAAATGTGCAACACCAAGGCAAGTACCATCTGCTACTTTCACAATCTGTTTTGGAACTTTAGGAACTCATTTTCTTTTAGTTATTTCAGGAAGGTTTGGTTGCTACCATACCTCTTGCAAGCAATGCCTGCTAAGGAGACAGGAGTATTGTAGTACTCGAAACTAGGATGGAGGGAAGGGTCTCACTCATAATCAAAAAGTATGAAATGGAATCTCTGAATAATTAAAAGTTTTAATAATCTCACATATTCTAGAGCAAAGTTGCCAAATGTAATATGAGTATCTTCAGTGAGAGGGCAAAACCTCTTTCTAAAGACAAGCAAAGCTCCTGTTTTCACACCCCAGGGAGAGGTGGTCAGGACACCTCCCTGGAAACTCAATTTCTCAATCTCTTCATGGCTCAAGAAGTGCAATTTGGGTTCACTGGGGGAAAGATTTTTGCAGTCTTGGAGCCATTTTCAGGGAATGAGATGAGCATAGGGACACCACTTAATGTGGGTCAAGTGCATGAAAACCTGCAGTGGAACGTGATAAATGTCTTGGTTCCTTGCCATGCCATGCAAACCTGGTTTCTTACAGCAGTTTCATTGGAGATGTGTACAATTGGAGAGTGGGGGTGGGTGGGGTTCTCTGGTTTTGGTTTTGGGTTTAGTTTCGGGGTTTCTTTTGTTTTGGTTTTGCATCAAAATTATGATACTTGAACTTGTGAAAATGGAAATATGAAACCTATAAGGATTATGAATGTCTTGGCCACAGTGGAATCTGTGCACTCTTGAAATGGGAGAAGGTACCTGCACAGGTAAAGGCTCAGTAGGCTTCTGGGATAATTGGACAACCCCTGTGGCATTATCTACCAGACTTGGAGAGAAGAGTGCTACCTAATGCATCACTGCCACTTCTTGGGCTTTTTCCAGAGCTTTCCTACCAAGCCAAGGCTTGGTTGAAACTTTATAGCTTTTAAGAGCTGGCAAGATCACAGCTAGAGAGACTGTAACTTCTGGCCAATTTATCCATGATTCACAGAGATTAGACACCACAGGTGCTGAACCATCAAGGCTCTCCAGGCTCCTGCAGCTAGCAGGTACCCCTGAGAGATTTTTTTTGCTCTCATTGGGATTTTGAGCCTTTTATAGAGGAATATTATGGTCATAGATTTGTTTTTTAAAAATAAACATCTTCTGATAAGGGAAAAAGATGTCAAAAAAAAAAAGTTTTTAAGATTAAGTTTGTTTATTAAATTCTTAAAGAAGTTTCCCCCCTAAATAACAGATGCAAACATATCTTTAAGTATAGAATCTGAAGTTTTCATTCAACATGAAATAGTTGCAACTGAGAAATAAATTAGGAAGAATGTAATGCCACTTAGTAGTACTGTGTTGATTGCAGTCACTCAGGGAAGGCCATTAACATGCTGGGGCTTCAGCTATCAATTACCTGCACTGTCTCTCTTGACCAATCTTCACAATAAGCCAGTGGGATGTTCATTAGCTGGCCATCAGGGAAGGTTCAGTGACCAGCTAATGACCAACTGTGGCCATTAATAAGGGGCTCTGTTACTCCAGGACTCACAGCTCCTGGCAGAGGGCGTGGAGCTCCCCTGGTGAAGCAAAGAGGATTCCAGCTGCAGACACATGTAAATAAAGGCTGACTGCAGGGCAATGCCATGAATGGACAGAGGATTTTGGGAGCACATCTTGATCTCCGCTCCAGAGCTGCCTTCATGAGAGTGAGTGAGGGTGTGCTGTAGGAGGGGCTGGTGGTGGAGGAGGGGCTGCATTTTTCCCCACAGTTCACCTTTTAAGTGAGCAAACAGAAAATCTCTATTTTGGCACCAAGCAGCTGCTCTGCGTGGACAATCTGCTTTTAAAAGTCTTGTAGGATTTGCAGGAAACATGAAATATATAATACATACAGAGCTGCTTTGCTTCATCTTTAAGCTATAAACAACCTGTCAATCAATTAATAGAAATCCCTCACAGTTAACCTTAGACAACTGTTTCTCTCCATGTGTTTTCTGTACTGAGAAAAACTAGAGAAGAGATCTGAAAGTCATAAAAGTTCCATGGAAGGATATATAATGCTTTCTATGCCATCAGTTTAAATTTTTCAGTAAATGCTGGATTACTACAGTTTTCCAGTCTGTTTTTGAAGGATTTTAATTTCATGTTTTAAATTTGCTAAATGTTTTCAATTAAATTACCAGGGAAATTCATCTATTTCTCTCCCCTTTGCTGTAAGATGCCAATTCAAGTTACATCCGGGTAAACTGCTTTGTCTTGCTTTGGGTTTGTTTGTTGTGGTTTTTTGTTTTGTTTTGTTTTGTTTTGTTTTGCTTCATATTTTTAATGGACCTTAGAAAAATCCAAAGGCATCAGAATAGAATTATCAAGTGAAACTCATAATGTTGCTATTTTTATTGGCATCCCCTCAAAACAACAAACAGAAAAATCAAAACAACTTAAAGAAAGCATAAAGAGAAAAATAACACTTTTGACTTCTCAGTATAATTATAAATTTTTAACTGTGAAATAATGCAATAAAGACATTCAAGAGAACGCATAAGAAATAATTTCAACTGCATTTTTCTCCATCACCCTTTCTTCTGATGAATATGCTCTTACAGTATTGAGTTTGTTTTTATAAAAATTAGAATGTATAGCACTACAAGCTCCTGCTGCTCCCTGTGATAAAGCCACACAGCTCAAGCCAACTGGGTTCAAATTTAATCAGTAAAAAGCTCTTTGCCATTCGAATTGAGACCCGTTTTTGTTGCACAGTACACTTCCAAGTAGAGCACAATGAAAGAAGGGACCACAACAAGGTGTTCTTCCTTTAAATCAGCAAATATCTTGAGCAGAACAACACAGATTTTGGGTTCATTTTCCCGAATTATCAACATTTGGGGCGCTTTGCAAACCCCTGCTATGGAGCTTATGCGCAGCAGAGGGCACTGTCTAACTTCCAAACATTATTTAAAAAAAAAAAAAAAAAGGAAATTCCTAGCGAATAACTTCTCATTAAAAACATCAGCCTGCTTGCTAAGAACGTGCTAGTTGTAATCAGAAAACAGGGAATGTTCTGCGATTGCTGAAATGCCATCTTGCATGGCCAGTTGAGATTCCACTTGCACCTTTACTGGTACAAGTTACCACACAGCACTAGAGCAGCTTCCTCACCTTTGGTCTGACAGATTCTTCAGTGAAGGGCAACCACTTTTTGTTGGCAGCAATTATAATAATCAAAAATGCTCTACATCTTCTTTTTTAGAAGATCTCTCAAAGACATGCTATGGAAGTGTTTGAGAGCCATGTTCAACATCTAGTAATATCGAGGGCCAGAAGTCCGAAAATAAGTGCACTGAAATGTGGGACTTTATTTTACTGTGCAATGTAAACCCCTTATACAACTTATGCACAGGTAATACCTAAGCAATACCTACACACTTATAAGTATGCCATTTATTTGTAATGCTAACATCTCAAAATGAAATTATAAAAGGTCAAGGCAGATGCAATCAAAATCTGGCACACAGGAATTAAATACTATTCTTTCCATTCACATTTGAGAAAAAAATACTGCCAAAAGATCGGTCTCCCAGTGGAGGGCTGAGAAAGCTGGTAACTTCCTAGGTGTGACAGATCAGCATTGACAGAAACAAGTCAGTGACCCACTTGTTTTGCCAATGTCATCTGACAAGGCCAGCGGGCAGGTAGGTAGAGGCTGCTCTCATTTCCAGAGAAGTCTTGTGTCCTAAAACAATTCAACGGTATTTGAAAGCCTTCATGTAAATGTGATTAAGAAAAAAAAAAAAAAACAAAGAGAAATGAGGTACCATAGTTTTCAGCCATGTGACTTAATCATATGGTCATCTGCCCTTGATCTGTAAGGATCCAAGGATCCTCTCAGCAGAGAGTGAACTGCAGAGATTCCTCTGGATTCCTTCCTTGCATGCACAAAGCACCACCTACTGCTACCTGCCCTCAGTTTCCACACATATTCTGTCATCTTGTTATCTTGCACTCCCTTAACATTATGTAAATGCCCTGCTGCATGTTTCACACAGTGAGTTAGGAAAAATTAAACAAACAAACAGCCAAAACAAAATCAAGCAAAACCAAATATTTTCTGAAACATAACTGCAACCTGGGAATTGCAAAATTCTAATCTCATCACTGAACAGTAGCTTTTTCATGCTTTTGGCAAGTCATAGGTGTTGCATCCATACAATTGTGAAGATACAATGTGCAAATGCTGTGTATTTTGAATTCAGTAGATGTAAGTTTGAGAGGGTTGGACATAATCATTCACTAAGGGTTATCATGCAAGCATCATACAAAGTGCTGAATGTGATTACACAGCTATATTTCTTCATTAATAGGCCTGTCTATATTTTGCCATGCTGCAGAGTGGAATTTTGATTGCATCAGAATCTAAATCACATTTTGAATATGTCCTTCAGGCCACAATGGTGTGAACTTAGAGCACACACTACATTCCTCCACAATAAAAAAACATCAGCAGAAGGTTCTCAACAAGACCAGAGAGAGATTGTAGTTCTTGAACTTTTACAGAATTTGTAAATATCACTGTTTAGGAGAGAGGTTAAACAAATCTCTTCCTTCAATTTCTGATTTTTTTTTTTAATTGGAAAGAAAAAAACAAAAGCCTAATTCTTGCTGTTTCATTTTTTAGTAAGCAGATAGTCCTTGTTCACCACTGAGCTGAAGTCATTCACCTGTTCTCAGTTACCATTAGCATATGAAAAGCCCTTTCCCTTCCAGGGCTTCCATCTGCTGGATGACAATTCAACAGCAGGACCCCCAAAGGAGGTGTCTGTATGTTCCTGCTGACCAGCCCCAAGATCCTGGAGTCTGCAACACTTTATAAGGTGCTGAACTCAAACATATATGGCAAGATCTAAGATTAACCTATGAGTATAAACATTTTGTAGTGGGTTTCCTCATAGCTTGTGAAGGAAAAATGTGGGTACGCTCAGCTCAGTAGAAGAAAGAACAGAGATAACTGTGAAACAGAATTCTAGACTGCTGTTATATCTTCTTGTAGCCATTGTTTGTAATAGTTAGCTAATGTTTATAATAGTTTGTCCCTCAAGGAATGATATTCCCTATTCACCAAGGAGATGAGAGATGTTCCTCTGTATCCAATTGTAATTCACTTTAGCGAGCATTGTTATAAAAGGTGCAGGATTTGTATTATACTTCCCTTTTCGCCCTGCTGCCTTCTGAGAGTTGGAGTCTTTCTTCCTCATGCCTGGCTCAACAGAGACAGAAAAAAACCCAAATCCTTTCTGCTTTGAATGGGCTCTTTAGCAGCAGGACTGCCAGAGAGAATCAATGAAGACAACAAACACCAGAGCAGACTGCCGAAAACAAAGTGATGGGTGGAACTTGGGACTCAAAATTTCCAGAACATCTCTCAGGTGCGTAGATTGTCAAACCTGCCCTCATTTCACAAGAGGTAACAAAACCCCTGAACCAATAATCTTGATTTTCCTAACAGCAGGCCTCTCCTCTTGATAGATGGTAATGTCAGGCTGATAAATTAGCTGTTCAGCAAGAATTTTTCACTCCTTCCTCTTCAGAAGTAGAGGCTGGAGTGGGAGACAACTATCACAAGCATCAAGCGAGTATTGCTAAAGAAAAGGAAAGCCACTGGAATTGTTTTACAAGCTTGACTTAACTTTTACTCTAGAAGTTCATATTTTCCAGTTTTTTTTAGAAAATGCATTTATAAGCATTGTTTTACTGTGCCCTCTCCGTGAGATCAAAGGATAATTTGTTTCTTAAAAGCTAGGCTGTTTTTAGATAGAAGTTACAAGAAAATATCCTAACTAAAAAGTATCTCTAATGAAAAAAAAAAAAAGATAAATAGGTGGCTCTAAATGTCAAATTTCACGTTTGTTACCTCTTACAGATTTGTGTCTTGGGAGCTTTAAATCTGTTTGTACCATGCACAGCTTAATATTGTTCAGTGTTTTGTTTCTTGATTCTCTTTAAACTACACTGCCTTTGATTATGGTGTTGTAGTATTTTTATTTTAATGCTGTTACATGGTTAAAAAAAAAAAACAGCCTTTGAGCTGACAGCTCAAAGTTCCCATTGCACAAAGGAGTCCAAAAGGGCTCCCATAAGGGATCATATGGTCTCTTCCTGTGCCTGAAAAGAGTCCCCAAGTCCCACACCCAGGACTGACCCTCAGTCCCCCACTCTGCAGGTGGCTGAACCCCAAAAGGGCCTTGTGTCTTTAGCTTTGTGAAGTCCTGCTCTGAATCATATTTTGGAAAACTCCTAGAAAAGCAGACAGGTTCCCTGCTTAAGGCCTTCACATTTTGGAGGCTGAAAAAGAAAAAAGAAAAAGAAACAAAAATTTCAATGCATGTCCTTCTGGTAAGGAATATTTACTGGTAAGAAATGCAGTAGGACCTATAAGCTCCTGGAGTTCTGTAGGTGACTCTGGGCCTTGAGAAACTACAAAGCTAGAATAAGTTCTCTACTAGTTAGGAACGACAGTTTCAAGCCATTACAGTTCTCAGTACAGATTTCTCCATCCCAAACAGAACCCGGAGGTAAAGCAGCAGTGAGCTCAAAGAGGGACTCCAGTGTCTCTCCTGGTCAGAGCACAGCTGTTGCTAAACTCCTTGTGCTGAGGAACTACTTGAACAACACACAACAGCACAGCTCCCTTTCCACTTTATTTTGCTTGTGAAAACTGTAGATACAATAGCCTTTTTTTCTTCCTTTTTTTTTTTTTTTTTTTTTTTAAACTGAAGAGTGTCGTTCCAGCCAATAAATGCATTCAAATGTCTTGCTGTGGAGGTTTTTTTTACGAATCCTGTTTTTCTCTTCTTCCTGAACAGACTTTAATGGGTTTGCTTAGGCCTCTTGTGGGATGCTGGTCCATGTCAAAAAACTCTGCTCATAAATCATCTCAACCAGTACCTTCTCCCAGCCTCCCTCTCAGGTGCACTGCACAATATGTTCTGTACAAAGAATAGCAGATGATATTCTGGATCCTAGATAATGATAAATGGCATACTTGTTTTCTCAGACTTTGCAAACAGCTTAATATGTCAGATCACACTTAAATGTAAATATCAACAAATGTAAATATCAACAATCTTAAGGAACAGCCTTATCAATTCAACTTCTTGTGGCTCTTTCAGCTCCTAACTGTTCATCCAGTTGGTGTCTTTGGACATAGAATTTAATAAACAGTATTAGAAAATGTGTTTTACTGTAATGCCTTATAATAGCTGCTCTTTAACTGCTTTGGCGAGAGGGAGTGCAGTGTTTGTATCATCATTAGATAATCTGAGTGCATACATCAAATTCTCAACTTTGGAGTCACACATATATACTAAATAATAAATTGTGGGTTTATGTTCCATTGGTCAGCCTGACTATTTTCCTCTCTTTGCTTTATCTTCATGAGCACGTCTACCACGGATTGAGTAGGCTGCAGGGAATTATTTGGGTAAGGAGGTATTCTGAAAAAATGCTGTAGAGATGAGCTGCAAATTGAAGATATAAAAAAAAAAAATTAGAGCCTTTGAAAGTAGCATGCACAGTGTCACCTACACTTGGGTTCTTATTAAGGAAACTGGGACTCCAAATTGCAAACAACAAATAATTAAACACTATGATCCTCTGGTGATCTTTCTTTTCAGCACACACTGCAAATATCACCAGTTCTAAGGTTTTCATGAATTAATCTGTTCTGTCAGATCAGATCATATGATGGAAAATGTCTTTTGGAAAAGACCCAGACTAGTTTGGCAATCATTTGAATGGAGAAAACTACTGCTCCCATGAAGCAATGTGGCACAACAGGATAAATACAATTGAAATAAACCACACCTATTACGTAAATCAAAATGCTTCAATTTGGTTCTAAAATATGTGACACCACTAGTCTGTTCAAATTTTCACCAGGAAAGCCATTAAGAACCACTGAATATTGGAGCCCTAATGAAATTAACTTACTGATTACTAATAAAACAGATAAATAAAATCAGCACCAACTTTCAGTTTACTGCAGGAAAGCCTCTGATGGTAGAAAGGGATTTTATGTTTATTCATACTGGGTTTTTCTCCTTGAAGAAAAGAATGAAAAACTGAGATATATATATATATATATACATAGTTTAAATGTGCTTCTACTTTAAATCAAGAAGATGCAATGCAATGGACAGAGAAAATACTAATTCTTAGCATAACCTTAGAAACAATTTGCCATTTAATTAAATATAATGTGGACTAGTATCTCTTTAAATAATTTTAAAATCCTAGCACGTCAAATGTTTCTTTTGCATAGAAATGGAAATGCATGCTGTTCCTAAGAGCACTAGGCACTGTGCTTTTACACAGTAGTCATTGCATTATGTATTCTTTCTACCTCTCTTACATGTGTTAAGAAATTAACCTTTAGTTAATAAGTGCTTTCCTAAGAAAACACTGAAACAAAATCCATTAGAACAAAACCCTCTGGTTCACAAAGATGCAAATGGAGAAACTCATTTGCTTCTCAGTGACAAATGTGCTTTACTCTTGGACCAAACACGTGCTGGAATAATCCACTACTATTGAACGGCTTCCTTTCCACATGAAAGGCATGCAGGCCCTTTTTGGATTATACCTCAAGAAATTGCAAATTGATAGACAATGCTTAGTGAAGGCAGCTGCACAAATACCACCAATGGAATTTAAAAAATCCAGCTAGCATATATGCTATCTGACTTTGTAGGAATCAAGTTTCCTTCCTGTAAATGGGAGCGAGCGTGAATTCTTGATGCTGTACTCTGCTTTCTGACCTGTGAAGCAGAGGACCTGAGTTACAAGAAGAATTCTCAGAGGGAAAAATATGTGTCTGGCCAAAGGGAGGATTCCTGCCACACATTCCTGGGCCACACAGCTCCACCCTCCAGGTCCTCACTCCGTATGAAAGCTCCTCTTCCATGGCAGAGCCTGCCCACTGCTCCCAAGCCCTCACATCACTCACTGCTTTTGACATGGGTGAAGAGCAGTGAACTTCATTGCTCTTTGCAAAGAGTGCTGTTCCTGTATCTCACAGGCCAGAGGGGGAGAGTTTCCCTGATATAAATAACACCTGATCAAGGGCTGGCTTCACTTTGGCTGTTGCCAGGAAAATGACCTGGCCAGACTGGAGGCACTGCAGGAAGAAGCAGAGCCTCATGTCCCCACCTGTGTTTGAAGTAGGTGCAGTCCTGGGCATCATAAAATGGGATTCTCCCAAAACAACTTCCTTCTCAAGAACAATTGGTCATTAAATTATTTTGGTTTCTTGCATACTTTTGTCAAGAGGAGATGCTCTTCAATACTGGAAAGTCTGAACAGCAACAAGGCTGAAATGATTTATCTGCTTGTAGCAGCCCTGTGGGCCTTGTTTCTCTAGTCCATCTTCATCCTCCTTTAGCTGAAATTTCCATGCTTGTACAGCACAGGGTCCTGCCAGCAAAACTTCTGAGAGGTTTAGGGCTCCTGTGTCTGAAGCCAAATGCTTGAGGTCAGCAAGCAGGATATTAATCCTCTTTACTTATGTAATTGTGGATTTCCTGAACAATCTACACAACCCACTCTCCTCGTGCTGCATGCCCACCAATGCTGTAATTTCTCCTTGTTGTGTTTTTTGTTTTGTTTTGATTGTTTTTTGGTTTTCTTCTTTTCTTTAATTTGTTTGTTTGGGGTTTTTTTTGAGTTTTTGTGTGGGTTTTTTTTTGTTTGTTTCGTTTTGTGTTTGGTTTTGTTGTTGAAGTTTGGGTAATTATTTTCGTTGTTGTGTTTTTTTGTTTGTTTGTTTGTTTTTGTTTTGATTTGTTTTTCCTTTTTATATTTCCTAAGTTTTCTGAGAGGCTTTGGAATTATGGCATTTCTAAAAAGTAGAAGAAAATTAAGGAAAATTTCACCTTGTTCCATTCAAGCTCTGGGAATACAGGACACTGTCTGCAATCTTGTTTGTGCTTTTAACAGTTTCTGGAGGTCTCAAAGCAAGGACTAAAAGCAGGATTTGAGTGACAATAGAAATATAAGGTACGACAGCTGCTGGCTGCAGGAACAGAGACAAATATTCATCGTGCAATTTTTATGATACAAAATGTCCAAGGAAAGAGGTGGCAGGCTGTGCTGTAGCAGCACAGCTCTCTGCAGAGGTGTGTGTGCCACCACTCACCCAGTCCCCTGTCCCCCCAGAGCAGAGGCTGCCTGTCACCCAAGGTGTGTGATGGCTTTTTAATGGGGACACCTGTCCGTCCACAAGGGACCAGAGTAACCCTGCAAAACCCATTTGCACTTGTGGCTCAGAGCTAGAAATTTAGTCCAAGTCTGGGGAAGAAGAAGAGGGTGTGTTAGCCCTTGCACTACATAGCCCATCACCAGCTCTAAAGAATATAATTGCAGCTACAGGCTTTGATTTTTATGGATGCAATTATTTGCAAATGCTGTTACAAACTGCTGGAGAGTAAAACATTGATGGATTTTTAGGAAGCGCTTATTACAGTGTTTGCTTTCAGTCCTTTGCCATCTAAATGGCATCCATCCCTTTAAAAAAGTGTAAATGCAGACATGAAAATTAGTATTATTTATAAAACAGTCCAAAATGGATGGCCTTAAGCATTAAGCATTGCATGATCACATATCCAGCAAGTTTCCTGTATATATATATAGGGTATACTCTCAATGGAGTTTAAATCCATACTTAAAGGAAGTCATATGGATTATCTGAGATGAGAATAGTGAAATGAAAAAAAACCCTTTAAGACACTGTAATGGTAATTTACAAACACAAGGAGTGGGAAAGAAAACAGCCATCCATACTGAATCAGAGCAAAGATCTACAGCATCCTGTACCTGTACCATTCAACAGCATGAGAGGCAAATATCTAGGTATGAGTGTCACAGTCCCTGAAAACAAACCAAATTTTATGATGAAAATTTTGACAGACTTTAACTACAGCAATGCAAATAATAAAAAGAAAGGTCATATATCTGTCCTTTGTAAGCAGTTATTCTGTCTGTTCTAACAGTATGTGCATATAAAATAGGACCAGGAATAAGCTTCATTAGCACTGGTTTAGAGAAAGAAAAAGAAAAAATAGACCTTCTGATAGAAGTTCAGCATTGTGCTTTTTAAAAAAAAGCATGCATTTATATGAGAATTTAAAAGATGTAAATTTATTGGTACAAGAAGAAGCTAAGTGATCTTATTCAATTGAGTGCTTTGCATCCAACTTGTTACCATTTATTTTCTCCACCTCTCAGTATAATCAAAGATAGCTAAAATGCAAGTTTGGAGAGAGCTTTTTAGGATTTTTTTTTAATGCATTAGATTTTGGATAGCAAGTATGTTAAACTATACTTTACATAAATTGTTGTCCTGAAACATTTTGTAGCGTGAGATGCTAAAGTTCAACTGCTAAATAATGAGCTCATTTAAGGAGCATGAAAAAACAGGAGGAAAATAATAGAAGTCAGAGGGAAAAGAGGCAAAATTGCTCCTGTTCTAGGTGGTCATTTAAGATGAAGTGAGGATTTTTTTTCAAGACTGAGATGGCAGGCAGCAGTTCCTTTGTGTCAAAGGCAGGTAATAAGATGACAAAGGGTGTTTGGTCCTGTATCTTTTCTATTTCATTTCAGCCAGTCTTTAAAATGAATACCTGTCCTGATGAGTATGAGGAAAAAGGTAATTCAATTGGAACAGCAATAGCTTTTCAATGACCTGCTCATTTTTTCCCCCTTATACTGCAATAAGGAATTCTTCTAAAAGCTATTTCCATCTTGAATGTTTAGGTCAGTATTGTGTGGAAGGAGTAGCTGAGAAGCAGAAAAGGATTGCTTTTGAGGTTAGGACCTGAGCTCTTCAAGGGCATGTACATGTAAAGCTGGATGATGGCAATAAGGAACCTCTCAGAGATGGGCTACTGGCACCCACCTAGTGGCAATGCAATGGCCTAAAACCAGGTTACAAAAAAGGCTGAGCTGAAAGAGACTGTTGTTTCTCCTCAAAACAAAAGCCCTCAAGTCTCCTGTTGTCCTGTTCCCACAGCCAACCTGTCTCACCCCATCCCTCCTCCACATCCCAAAGGTGTCCTGCCATCTCCAGTTCCTCCCTGCCTGGAGACAGCTCCAGGCCTTGAGCCCCAGCACCCAGGACAGGCAAGAGGCAGCCTGAACCCTGCTAATGTAAATTCACCTTACACCTCTGTCTTCACACATAAAGTTAGGGAGGCTGGAACCTGCCATTGTTGAAATTACTTTGAGGTATGATAGTGAAAAATAACAAAGTCAACAAAATAAAACTCTGCAGAAGACATGTGGGAAAACTGGCTGAGAACAGCAACCTTCCTTCATCCTTGAGAAAGGTTCTTCTGCTGTAAGCTTAGGAGTGGCATTACTAATAAAATAGCTAAGAGCAGCATTTGCCATCAGATAAAATGAATCATTCCTAATATGATCAGCACGTTACATATTAGAATGAATATGAAATTTAAGTTTGAAAAGAGCACTTGTTGAAAAGGCAGAAGAAAAAGGTTGACATGACATTTTCTGCATAAATGAAGACTTAGAAAGAAAAAAATCTCTGCTTTCTATATTCATTGTAGAGGTATTTCTATTAAAAAGCTATTAGTTACTCAAATGTCACTTTTATGAATAAAAACTTATCTTGGTGCCATAGGAGATATTGCAGATGAGTTCTTGTTTGTGTAGAGAACTGAAAACCCACAGATTTTCACTGAGAAAGACATAAAATGCAGAGCTACTAGTGTACCCTGTCACTGAGTGGGAACACGAAAAGCTCCAATAGATTATTTAAAATTACAAAGGCAAATTGTTAAATTGGTTAGACAGGAATAAAATAATCTTTGATAGGATTTTTTCCAGTTTTATTTATCAACTGCTCATAAATGAATAATTCATAGACTGGACACACTGGGTTCAACAGAATTAATTTTCTGTGGCTTAGACAGTGGTATGAAAAGCAGAGATTTCCAGGAGACAGGATTTCTGATAAAAAAGATTTGCCATTTTATTTTATTGATTCTTTTTTTCCTGTCTGGTAGTTTATTTAATTTGAATAGATCAGCACCTTAGAGCTGTTAGATCAGGATAGTCACAAAAACAAGTCTGGCCTGCTAAACAAGATTCTGGGATCTCTCCCGGGGCTTGCAGAATCTGAATTCAAGTGATACAGGAAGAAGTTTGGCAACCCAGTTGGATCTTGACCACCCATTTTCTCAGAGTTTTAAAATTCTTTTAAAGAGAATAAATTATGTGAGGCTTGGGATCCCAGAGTTTTCCTGCTAGAAAGCTTCATGTCAGTGGTCTTGGAAGGTTTCATATGTCTTCTTGCTCGGAAGCACAATCCTTGAAAGTCCAGCTGGAGCTTCTCAAAGCTGTAGCTTGTGGACTGCCTCCCTGCTGACCACCTCGAGACCCAGGATGCACCAAGACCAGACTGGCACACTGGTCATGTTGGACAGGAAGGAATCTTCCCAGGTGACAGCTGTAGCCCACAGGAAATTCAGACTTCCAGCTGTATTGATAGGTAGAAAACATCCTGCATGGCTATCAATATTCAAGACCAGGGCTTTGTAGGCTTGGTGAGCTTTACTGACTTGCCATAAATCTAAGATGTTTGTTGTACCAAAATGCTGTGAAGCCCATTTGTTCTGGCTGAGACGATCTTTTCCCAAAAATTACTTACCTTAATGTTTAGGTGTAGTTCCAACTCTACTGCATGTGTTCTGTAGGACTTTGGGATACTTACAGTCACTTGCTGTTTCAATTTACCTACCACCAGGGCTCAGAGAAATTTGTCCTCTAATCCTCTGTTTAGTTTAAGCCAACTACAAGGGCAGCGAGTCTATGAGATTCCACAACAGAGACCCTCCAGGATCAACTGAATGAATGGTAGGCCTGAGTATGTCCCACATTAAACCAATATTCAGAAAACAATAGCTAAAATCCTGAAAACAAAACAGCTGTAAAATGCTGTATTGGATCACCTACACTGCTTCTGTACCAGAGCTTATTTACTCTGGACCCCATTGGTGTTATAAGTGTAGCATGCACTGCTTACTGTAGGTCTGCAGACACTGTTTCTTCTGTGCAAATTTGATTTAAATTTCAATGGAACCTCCTTCTGGTGGAGGCCAGTAAATGTCACTGTGGTAACAAGCACTGCCAGTTACATTTGTGGTTGCTCATTTCTTCGATCACTATTTCTTCATCTGTTCCTCAAAGAGGTCATTTGTTTTTGGCAGGCTACTTAAACAAATGTGAAGAGAGGGGAATATTTATTAATGCATTCATATAAAGGGTGTCAAGTTAAATTCAGTATAATCTGTAGGGCAATATCACTTTCAACTTATTAGGAAAAGAATAAATAAAATCAGAATGGCTAGGCACTGGAAAGAGATCTGAACAAATTGGTAGTGAAACCTTAGCAAAGCACCCTTGTTATCACTCCTGTCTAGGCTACACTTCTGCAATGAGGAAACTGCTTAGCACTCTGTGAGCTCTGAGATGGCTCATATGCTTCAAATAAAGCATTTACATAACTGTTTATAGGCTGGGGGCATTGCATCATAACCTCCATGGGGGAAGAGAATAATCTTTCCCATGCTTATTACACACCAAAAATTTAATTATTTTTCTAGAAATCTTCCTGCTTCTAGTAGGAATATCTTTGCAGTTTAAGTTATAACATCCCAAATATCTTTTTACTTTTTTTTCTTTTCACTTCTGACTTGTAGTAAACATAGTGCTTTTGGGATGCTTTTGTAACAGAAAGGCAGAGGTAAAATGAAAAAAAGGCAAAGTAGTAAAGATGCAAATCAGGCAAAACATTTTGTAAAGTAATCAATTGTATTAGAGAAGGAAATATATGTGGAATTAAAATGGGTGCTGGTCACTGCTCTGTCTTATATTGATATTGCATGGCATTAACCTACAATTTAGATTTAAAATGTGATAGAGAAATAGGTATATGTTCTTACATGGATATTCATGTGCTGGTTTGTGGCTCAGGTATTATTTGAATACATCTTTTAAAATACAACCTGTATGCATAGTTACTCTTGTGAGTGGTATTGTAATAGTGATAAATTTGGACCCAAACACTATAATCTGATGGGGTTTTATTGGTTAGAGACAATATTTGCTAGAAGATGAAGATGTGAAGAACTGGAAACATTCATCTCAAAGTTAGGACATTTGCCTTGTTCACCTGTAATTAAAATTATTCTGACTTCCATGCTATAAAACTGGTGCGTCTCCCATATTTTATTAGTTTGTAGAATCAGAGCATTTTGTGCTAGAAGGGCCCTCCCAAACCCACCAAGTCCAACCTGCCTACAATGATGAAGGGGGTTCCTATTTTTTTCCTGGTTTCACTGTTTTTTCCCATTTCTGCAATCCACTGGGAAAATGTGGGTCTCCAAATTACATAAAAATTTATCTTTTTATATTTACAAAATGATTAGTTTCACATCTTCTGTGGATAGTATTTTGTATCTCTATAGTGCCTTTATATAGACCACCTAAGGTATTCTACAGTGTTCTTAAATAGAACAACAACTTTTCTGATACAAATGGTTGGGTCTATATTTTCTGTTCAGTTGAACACAATTAATACACTTTTATGGTGACTGATATTGTGAGAAACCAACTGCAGAAGAACTATCTGGGCTACCAGCAGAACTCCCATCCTAGGCTGGGATTTCACCCACTGTCTTCACAGCACCACAGCATTTTGCACAGTAATGCTCCATCTGTTTATGGCTGGCAAAATAACCCTCATCATTACCACTGCCCAGCTCAACAGCTGTAATAGTGTAATGAAATACAAAACCATTTAAGGCTCATGTTGCTGTGAGATAAATGCATGAGTTCAATCCACTTAACTCATTCTATGCAAAGGTGCATCACTTTGGAGTCTTTTATATTGGGTGGAAAGTAGAGAAATGGAATCTGGGTGTTTATGTGGACTAAGAACAGGGGGGTTTAGTCAGTCACTCCTCCATGGGTCTCTGAATCATTTTCACTGTTCACAAGCCTTGCTGATGTGCTTTTTGTATTTCTGGCTCATGTTACCAAGAAGAGTCCTGTCCAGTGCTGTCTGCCCCACCAAATGCCATTGTGATGACCACAGACAAAAAAAGAGTGTGGTGAACTGGGAAAAGAAATATGACAATAGCTCCTTTGAGAGCCAAGATGGATGATTAAGTCTTACCTGGAGAAGAGGCCAATTGTGAAGAGAGAGAAACAAAATCAACTCATACCTTGCAAGAGAGGATTTTATTTCGGGTGTTAGGGGATAAACATTTCCTGCTAATTCGAAAGGAAGTAATGGAAACACGATGGCTGCAGCAAAGACCTTTCAGACCAAGTCCACATCCCTCATGCAGGATATAGTTTTCATACTTCTGACATACTCAGTATGTTTTACTGGAGCCTAGCCAAAAGACACCAAGAAAGTTGTATAATCTGCAAAAAAAGCCAAGACAAATGCTTTTCGATTAAATACTATATAATTAGCTTTAATTTGCTATGAAATTCTCTAGAATTCATCCCCTTTATTGGCAGATTGAAATACACTCCCTTTGGGAGAGTTTTAGTAGGAATATTTGCCCTCATGAAGTAAATATGTGTTCCCATTCTCTTTCCAGCTGCCTGATAAAACAGCTGGGGCAGTGGTTCCTTTGACAGCTCTGCCAGTAACCTCTGTGGCTTGCTGGGATACAATCTATACCTTCTTCTGGGGGTATGGGTAATAACTCTGTTTAAATAATAATTCTGTCTTCCTCTCCTGATTTAATGGAAAACATAAGGTTTCTACACACTAAAGATATGGTAAGAAAATCCTTTGCTTTTTTTATGCATGAAATGGAGGACTATTCAGAGACTATAACACCGTGGGAATTGACCTATTTAGTAATGCTTCATAACTAATTCTTATCCCCCTAAGAAAGGCATGTTAAGTCAATTAAAAGGTTCATGCATATAAATTGCTTGGAGCTATTCAAGGATGATGATAAAAATATAGAGAAATTTGTAATCCTGTTGGTAAAGAGGGGAACTTCTTTAAAAATGGAAGAAACTGGAGTGGGTAAAAGGCAGAAATACCCACTATAGACTCATTTGCAGACACAGTCCAAACAGGGTTCATTTGCTCTCATTTAGAATTGTGACAGTCCCAGTTACTCAGGAGGTGGCAAAGAACAGAATTCCTGGTAAAATACTGTGTAGACCATGACTATGCCTCCTTCCTCAGATGTGGACAAAGCTTTTGCAGAATTTACTTTGCCTTGACAGAGGTATTTTTTTCAGTGAATGTCTAGTTACAGAAAGGAAGAAAAATGCAAAATTATTTGTGAATTGAGATGAACTTTGGCAAAGAAGGGTAGAAAATATCAAGAGAGGTGTTTCTTACATTTCCAAAAATGTTTTTTCAATGTTTCTTACTGTAATTTATTATATTTTGGGAAATGACCCACCCTGACAAAGGAAGTGGATTAAAAAACTGGAAAAGGAATTAAAAAACTGGAAAGGAAATGAATATTCTTATTTTGTGCCGAAAGACATAGTTAGCTTCTCCAAAATGAGGCACTGCATGACATCATTGTTACACCAAATATTCCTAAAAAGGTTATTTAATTTCAACCCTAAAAAAGTGCACTCATTTCTTATCCAAGTATTGATCCTTGGCAGATTCAAAACACAGGGGTTGAACTGTGCTAATTATTGTGAGAACAGACTTTTTGAATGTTTTAAGTTCCCATGTCTAAATTGTCCTTTCCAACCCTCATGCAAATAGCATTTTTTACAGCAAGGAGGAAAGGAGAGGCATTGCAACTCCAGATGAGATGAGTTCTGAGTTCTGTCAAGGGGTGAGATGTGTGAACACTACTTAACACTTTATATTCCTTCAAGCCCTTAGGCTCAGGTTAAGCTGTCTCCAAAGCAAATTTCCTTTGAGCTATGCCACAGTGACCTGTGTCAGTTTACATGTGTGTATGGTCACTGTCATCTTGTCTCAAGGAAAAGCAGTGTGGACACTGAATTACACAGAGCCTAAAATCATGGAGGAGCCTGCATGGATTTTTCTCGATTTCTCAGTATTGCAAAGACAACAGACTGAACCCAAGAACTTGGAAAGATCACATGTCAAGAAATTTTCTGTAGATCTTTCCTGATTTTTTTCTGTGCAAAATATCTCCGCAGATGAAAAGAATTTTTACACTAAACAGGAGCTTACTGTAAGAATTTTAACAGATAAACAGAAGTTTATCTGTTGCCACCTATAACACAAAATAATCCATAAAAATTTTCTTGGTGGTATATCCAAACTAAAATGGAATATGAATCCTTAGGCCTGGAACAAAATATGCCTTTCCAGAGCATTTTCTACACAGGTTACTGTGCTTCCAGCATCTTAGGTAAAGGTAATTTTGACCTTTGTTTTAGTACTTCCATTCTATATAAAGCCAGGAGAATTGCTTGTAAGTGTCACAAGAATAGACAAAAGGTGTTAAAATCTCCTGAACCATTGAGACAATGGTTTGTTTAGAGTTTGACTTGAATTCCAAATAAAAAATTCTTTTCTGCCATATTCCATGCCCTTCTGTCATTCAGGTGTAATTGTCTCAAGCAGGGTACTAACTCTCATGAATGACTAATGCCTGCTGTACCCACACTATATGAGCTAGGTAGAATCATAGTTTACAGAAAGGTTTGCTTAGTTGGTTCTGGGGGTTTTTTGGTGTTTTGTGTTTTGTTTTGGTCTGTTTCTTTTTTTGTTTGTTTGGGTTTTTTTGGGGGGGTTTCTGTTAGTTTGTGTTCTTTGTGAGAGTTTGGTTTTTTTTTGTTTGGGTTTTTGTTTGTTTGTTTGTTTGTTTGTTTGTTTGTTTGTTTGTTTGATGTACAGACTAATTTGGATTCATATTACAGAAGCTGGGGTGAAGAAATGTCCCAGGCTCTTGGAGGACATGCTGGGAATTCTGCCCTGTGTTTCATGTTTTAAGAGAAAACTCTTAACCACAAGAAGGCCTTTACGAAGAAGTTGTCAGTGTAACCACAGAAGTAGCCAAGGACATATCAGAACTTTCACATATTCTCACATAAACAGAGGTAACTTACTGAACCAAATGTGCAGCTGATATTTCCCCATTCCAAGGGGCTGTGAGGATAACCCAGGGGTCTGGTGAAAAGAGCCACAATTAAGCACAGATATAGGATAACACTCTCTCACATTGATCAAGTCTAAATGTTCTGGAGATTAACTCTTGTTCTGTATCTGATTTTGGTTTTGATTCAGCCCTGTGGTGAAGAACATGGATTACCTGTAAACATTCCACTCCTCTCTCTGCTGCACTCACACAAATAAAATAAATTCACAGGTTACAATAGAAAGTGAATAATTAAGAGCTAAATTGAACTAGTATCAAACTGTCTAGGGGGAAAAGATAATTTCCATCCACATCTCAGTGATGGTGTAACAAACATCATAACACTACCACAGAATTACTGAAAACTCATATCACATTTTTATCCTTTCTTGTGATGGTCCTTATTACAGGGATTAAATTAATTCATCAAAAGATTAGATATAAATTGTAGAAATAGATTACAGACGTACACAGGTGTATGTGTTTGCTTAAATTTAAGCTGCTCTTACTGTCTCATTCAGATTCTTTAGGTTGAACAAAGTTTTTGTTTGGTTTGGTTTGGTTTTGATTTGTTTTTGTTTTGTTTTGTTGACAAGTATCTCACAGTTTTGAATTTGTGCAGTAGGGATTCTCTGTAATTAAGGCTTCATCAGGCTTTTCAAATTCAATTTTTAACTTCTGGAAAAATCCTTTCATTTGTTTCTAAAATTTTTCCAAGAGTGGTCTCAGTCTCACTCATGACCATTTCCATTGCCTAATTAAGAATAAATTAACTTTATACACAAAGCCAAAAAAGTTAATCCAATAGAATAGTACACTTGACAAAAAAATTACAATTTCCAGCACTGTGAGAAAAAAACCCCTATTTTTAAATCCAACACAAAAGCTTTTATTCACGAGCATTTTCATAATTTTTCATTACAGTTTGAATTCATATAGTGGGAACATAATCATGAAAAACAATTCTTAAGCATAATTTACCGTGTTAGACATATCATATATCTGAGTATTGAGAAGTAGCACAATCTTTCCAAAAAGGATGAATGATAAATATTTGGCAAAAGTTCATTTTTATGATGATAGGATTAATTAAAAGAATTTCAGGTAATCAAAATATATAGAATTAAATATGTAATCTAAAGTAGAACACACTGTTCTTTCATAAACCATATTTAAGTTGTACAGGTCAAGAAAATAATGAAAAATACAGTTTCATATTTTATGCATGGGCTTTCTAAATACAGATTTTTATAATAAAAGGGGAAATCTAATAAAATTTCATAATAAAATTTCATAATAAATTGTGCTTGCCAATCACAAAGTCCCTCCAAATCTATGTTATTAATATCCTTTTTCTTGATTGCAGAGTAATTATCAGCAAAAGAATAAATTACATAACACAGTAAGTCTTCTTTAAGAATATTAGGCTTAGACGTGCACACAAATGGAAATTGTACATGCAAAGAGAAAGACACAATCTGCTTACATGTAGTTTACTCTGAAATATTTAAATTGTACAGTTCTGGCTTTCAGTGACTACAGGATAAATCTTCAGATTATGTCTGCATTTAATGTGCCCTTTATTAAAGTGTGAAACATTTCAAATGACTGACAAAAATGTTATAAAAACTTATTTAATCCTCCTCTTTCTTCCCATCCCACTCTGAAAGATAAGAGTCTATTCAAATACTCTTCACATATGACAACATTCCTGAAAACAGGCACCATTAGAGACCTACTGTTATTAATAAAATTCAAAGCAGAAGGTGATATCTATCTTACAAAAAGGGGATTTGAGGGAAATGGATCTAAAATTTTCTGCTTCTTGAGAGTTATTACCTTTTTGCTGTCCTCTTTAAAAAAATTCTTTATAATCACAATCTGGATCTTCTCTTGGTTTTGTATTATTATAACAGGAAGTTTGAAATAGATTGACATAGCATGATAAATATCTACCACAGTCTCTCTGGGTCTGAACACTTGCAGAAAGTTCCTGTACAAGCCACAGTTTCATCTGCACATCAGGTGCACTTTAAGCAGGCACACACTCATGGGTCCCTCCTCTTTGGGCACTGCATCTTTTGGCTGCCTCCCTGCTGTTTCTGAGCAACTTGTAATAGAGTGTGCCATGGAAGAAAGGCTTCAGGCAGAAGTCCAGAGACAGAGGAAAGAAAAATGTGAATGTTATCTCCCAGCAGGCTCCAGAGTGTGAAATGACAGTGACTAACTACTGTGGCCATATCGCTCATGGGGAGAAACAAAAAAGAAATCTCTTGGTATGGAAAAGATTTTTATTCAAAGTAAATTCTATATGGTCACAGCTTCAAGAGTCTTCACTAAAGCCATGCTACTGAAACCTCTAAACACAGAGTAAAAACCCATGGATTTAGAGCACACTGACTCTTTTTCATAGGTGTCTGCACAATCACTGTCAACTAAAGAGAGACTCCACAGTATTCTGAAATCAATTTACATTACAAGAGTCACTGCATGTCAGTGTCTCATCATTTGTCACTATATGAAACAATCTAATATTCTGCCTTAGCAGGTGCTCTGTTCCAATTATTGAACATAAATTGCAAATCCTTTCCTATTTCTGAACTTCCTTTGAAGTAAGAATTCAGAAGAATGGTGATCTCCAGTATCCCAGGATCCAATCTCTTTGATTTAAAATGTTGTAAACACACTGCTCATAAAAATGAAAAAAAAAATAAAAGAGAAAAAGGCTGCAAAGAATTTAGATGAGGGGGAGAGTAAAAGGGGAAATTATATTAAGGAAGTCAAAAGAAAATTGCTTTACATCTTCAAAGATTTGGTTGTTTAGACACTTCTAAAAATGAGGAAATCAGAAATAGAAGAAATGGATGAAAATACCACTTGTTTTCTGCACCCACATTTGGGAAACAACATTTTGGCTGATGACAATTGCTTGTATGTGACAGAAGGAAAGCAACTGTGAACATATCCAAATCTTGTTCTTCCTCATGCCATGAATGTGCCTAAATCTTGTTATTTTCTTCTATAGCATTTGTGATATCTGCCCTTTTGGGACATCCCTAACCTCTGAAGGTCCACATCTCATGTAATTTCTACATCAGCCTTCTCTCTAGCAGTCCTGTTAAATTTTCTCACCCATTGCCATAAAACTTGATTACTAAGATCTGCTTCTTTTAAAGCAGCTTTGGCTGTCAAAGATCCTTCATGTCCTTACCTGCAAGGCTATCCAAAATAATTTTATTCTCTCATTATTAAATCTTTTTTTGTGTTTGTTCAGTTATCTGAACATTTTACCACTCCTAAATTACTCCAAATAAAAAAGTCCAACACAACATTTTGGAAGGTGAACCTTTTGCTGGAAAAATAAATGGAAGTTTTGTTTAAAAATGGAAACAAAACTTTAAAAAGATCCCCTCAGGAACTATGGTGAAAAGTTTTGACTGATCTGATTTACTTTGATGTTTTAGTTCTTGAAAGCTTTTGTGATATTGATTTTTTTTTTATTTACAATTGAATAATATGAAAGAAAAGTCATTTTAGGACATGGAAATTGCCTCTCAGTAGTTATAGCTCCTTGTATAGATACTTGATTCTAAGTGAGTATGTACATTGACACTAGACAGAAAGAGCTTTTACTACCTTCCTTTCATCTTAATCCTTTCTATTGACCAAGTTATGAGGGGTTTCACTGGCAGAACAGAAATGATTGATGTATTACCATGGTTTCAATAGATTCAGGATAAATGCATAAATATCTATTTCATAGCTTTAACTTCCTCCCTCCTGCCCCGTGCTGCCAATCTAAGGATAGGTAGTGTCAAGTAACTTGTATTTTAGATAGAAAATTTTTTTGAGTTTAGCTGTGATAAATAAAGTTTAAAAAGGTTCAAGTTTCCAGTAAAGGAAATTCTTATCCAGAGATTTTGGGGAAAAAAAATAGAAGCATAATTTCATTGCCTTCTACTGGGCTTTAATCCTCATTAGCAAGCGGATGAATGGATACAGTTTTCACCTATTCATTTACCTATCCAGAAGAAGTATTTCAGGATATTTGCACTACCTTTGGAATTTGGGACTATAACTAACACAATTGTTTGGTGTGGTGGGCACAGCCGACACGGGAACAGACAGAAGGTGCCCAAGGATATTTAGGGCAGCACTCAGAGCCCGCCAAGACAAACCATCTCCATCTCCATCTTGGATTATCAGTAGATTGTTGCTCAGCTGTTGGTACCAGACACCAGATCCTCGCTAACTGGGGGAGGATTTGTAGTCACTAGGTCACCTCCTGGTTGTTTGCAGAACTCTCCTACCATCTAAGCCTTTGACAGAGAAGAGGTCGTAACTCATGGGTTAAGATGACATGGCCATGTTGAAAATAACCTAAGGAAAAGTGGCATAACCTGAGTAGCTCTGAAGAGTGGAAGAGCCTTTTGCTCAGACTGTGTTGTTGTAAGATGGCAGGGTTTTTGTGCCTTCCACTGTTTAGGACACACATCTTGGAAAACAAAGACATGGATTTTACCTGAATTCCTGGTCCTCCAAACCCATGGTGACATTCAGTGCTCCATTTTCCATGCTCACTGTTCAAAATGGACCAGTGTTTTGAAGGTTGTCTCATGAGCTTAAAAATTGGTATGTTAGGAAAACTTCAGCATAAGCCCCCAGCTGGATGGTGTTATCTCTGTCCCACCAAATATGTGATATCTCAGTATCCAGCTTCATGCCAGCAGCCCTTCACCCACCACTGCCCTCTTAAATGAGAATTAGTATTTGAACCACTTAACTGTATTGGTGCATGTGCAGAAATAGATGACATTTTCATTTTTTTCTTCAAAGGATAGCTCTGTTGGCTCACTATGGAGTTAATCTCACACAAGTTTATCAAACATAAGATGAAATGTGAATCACTTAGACCAGAAGTTTTAAAACTGCACTGTTTTAGTTATCCTGAAGTATTGATTTTCCTTAGTATCAAAACTCATTCAAGTAATATTAATATTTCCAACTTTTTTTGAACATAATCTTGTAGTTTGAATAAGATGCAAATAGCTACCACCCTTAGAAATGAAGAAAACTAGGATGCCTATATATTTTGCAGCACAAAGTTGAAACTAAACATGCCATTTTTCACCAAAATATTGTTTCCCATTACTGAAGAGAAGTGATGGGCCTGAGGGCCTCATGCATTACAAATCTCATGTGCTTTAAATTGCTAGTAAATCACTTGCAGTTTTGCCTTTAGTGGTTTCTGCCGAGCTCAGCATTTATTGCTTACAGCTGAATACAGCCACCTAAATCATCCATCACAATTTTATAACCTACTGTCACTTTCCATTTCATACACCAAAGAACTGGCACATCTTCAGAATGGCAATGGGTGAGCACACTCTGTACACCCTGAGTAGCTCTGTAAGTGCAGCTGGGTGCAGAGTTTTTGGCAGCACAGGGAGAAACACCCGTGAGTTTCAGCCATCAGCCTTTAACCTCACCTGAGGGGACAGATCCAGAGCAGAACCTTGCCCTGATCTGGGGGGACTCCGAGCTCTAGTGCTTGCTGCCACCATGCTGCTTACAGTGACACAAACATTTCTGTTCTTCATTGACTCCACTCAAGAAACGAGGTGAAACTTCACCCAGTGGTGCCTGAGACACCGATGGCCGTGGGATGTGGGAAATGCAAGCACAGAGAGCTCGAGCATACAAGCTCAGGGATGGAAATGGGTGCAGTGCTTGACCTAAGATCTTGGAGAGGGCTCAGAGCTTTAGAATAGGATAGTGAAACAGACACGAAATAAGAATAAAGATTTGTAGTTTAAGCAGAAATATGTCTTAAGCAAGTAGATATAGGCCTCATATAAGTGAACAAATATGTTAAACAAGATAGTAGAAGATTTTAGAGTTTAACAATAGAACTTGTTATAGAGTTGATAAAAAGTAAAATATACAGGAATAAGTTTCTGTAGAGTTACATGATTGGATAGAAAAGACTCATTGGGGTAAATCCTGTAAAATGTAGCAATTAGCAATTGGTTATGAAGATGCTAGCGAGCTTTGTAGAAGTAGCTGATTGGATGAAAAATTTATAAAAGACATTGTAACTAGAATTATAATGGTTTTCTGATGCATAGCTTCTAATGTGATAACTATGTATGTAACAACCTTACAGTCTCACCCTTTCATGAGTCTGATTTTGCAATAAACCATCTTTTAAACACCTCAGCAGTCAACCCTGTTTTTCTGTATCCTGAGCAATGGAAAACTGAGCAAACGTGCCCGGACCTGGTTTGCACCACAGACCAAGATCTTGCCACGTCAAGCTTCTGATTCCCCAGGCAGAACTCAAATAAGAGCCAAAGTCTCTCCCTAGATGTGAAGTGTGTGTGGCTGGAGATAGTAAAATGTCTGTTTTTGGCATTTAAGTCCCTAAGGAGGTAATAATGAAGTGACCAAATATAGAGAGGGGTAAAATTCAGATCTGTGATCCAGGCTGGTATCTCTTTATTCCTCTTTATTCAGTTCTGGTACTGAACAGATCATGGTCACAGAGGAGTTGAGAGTTCAGTGGTCTGGGTTTCTGGAGGCTGATGGAGTGGTAAACAGCAAAAATCCAAAAGTTTCAGTGAAGCCAGTGTTGAACCAGGTCCAAATTTGATGTCACTATGTAGTACCCTTAATTTAGCTTCACCACTTGCTGTTGAAGGTTCTCTTGCCATATACATGTTTTCTTGGGATCCAGCCATATTGACTCTAAACCATCTAGTTTATGGGCTTATTTCAAAAGGGTCTAATCCAAATTCCTAAAATGGATTTCTTTCCCTCCTCAAATTTCACATTGTCCTTGCATAAGAGCAGCTGAGTTCAAAACTCTGAGGTTACACCTTATTACTCCAACTCTGAGTTTTATGATGAATGACTCAATCTGTAGAATTTTTCTTAAAAAATTCTACAAGCTTCATTTTATTGTCTTATCCATTACCCTCTTAATAGCTGTCATTTCATACTGTGTTGAATTGCCTTTTTTTTCCTTGAATGGCAAACTAAATGCATAACATAAAGGACATTTCCACACGTCTGTTATAAAGTAGCATTCTAGATTACAAGCACATTACCTCAACAGCAGAATGATGTCCTGTTGGCATAGGGTTGGTAAAAAAAATCCAACAGGGGCTATAGAGACTGTATCCAAATGGATATTACAGACAAACCAAGGCTCCATCCATTTACCCAACAGTTGTAAAGTCACTTAGATACATTCTTAAAGAGAACAAGGAGCTCATTTCCCTGTAATGTGATTGATCTGCACTTTAGATGCTGTGGGAATGGATGCTTAGGGAAAGGGATGAATAATTTTACTGCAGAAACACAAGAAGTGCAATTTATAATTATAATCAATAATAATAATAACCATTAATCATTAGTCAGTTAATAATTATTTAGTAACTAATCACACCCACCTAATTAGAAATTATTCATTAACTGATCAATTTTAATCAACTAATAGTTCTTCATGACCTATTATTATTAATTACATAAAGGCAATAAAACTCACAAAGAGATGCTTTTCATAATTTTCAAAACTTCTTTCATATTTATTTTCTTCCTCATGCTTTTAAAGAGGGAATCCCTGCTCCCAATGATATGTCCCTGGAGTCTTTCATTTGGGCCAATACCAGCCTGCCACAAATTAGCATCTTATCCTTAATTTGTCCTGGCTAATTAACTTGTTCCAAAGGAAAAAGATGCATTTTAAAAAAGTAAAAATTAAAAGTAAAAAAAAATAAAAGGCCAGTCACTGAATTGGTATTTCAGCATTTGAATAAAGCTTTTGGCTATTGCAAAGAACTGAGTGTCACTTCAGGAAATTTCAAGACACGTTCAACCAAAGCCCTTCAGAAACCTTCTTTTTTCAGTGTTCTGGCACACACTTTCAGCTTTCTTAATGTTGAGTATCAAAGAATGGGATGTGTCACCCAGAAATAGGAGCCCCTTTTCACCAAGCTGAGGGTCTATCCAGGCAGAGGAGTCTGATGCATCACAGACCTCACAGATTAATTTGTGGAGAAGCCAAGAATAGAGTTGCTGTTTGAAGTATATCTACAACTTTGAAGGTACATGTCAGAGTGCAGAGAGTATATCAGGAAATGCTGTCTTATTTTCTCTGGATATAATACACAAATCTTAAATTTGTGTGAGTCATGCTGAACATTCAAGCTGTAAAATACATTCATAAGTCCAGGAGTCTTCATCATGAAGACTTTGCTGAGGAAAAAATAATACTAAGTTTTTGTTAAGAAAAAAATATTAGCAATATTAATTTCTATTTTTTAGTTTAAGATGCTCTTTTTCACTAAATTCATATGAAACTGGTTACAAACAAAAGGAGAGTGGATGGGATAAAACTGGGAACTCTGATTTCAGAAGCCAATGTGTATTGCCCAAGGTTAGGCTGTGTTCAGAAATGCATGCCATTCACATTTTAATATGACTAATACAATTTAGTTCTATCAAAAGACCTTGAGTTTCAAAATTCAACACAGAAATTCAGAGAGCTATATGATGACTCATTGATTTAGGAAAAAATCCCAATAAAACAAAAGAAAAAAAAAACTAAACCAAAAACTCAAAATCAAACACACAAAAACTAAATGTGCTCAGAACAAATGCACATTTTTATTTGTTTTTCTACAAATAAAATGAAGATTTAAATGCATGGGCCGGTTTGTATGGTAGGTGATTAATGAGGGAGGGAGGTCTCTGAATGAGGGAGGTCTCTGAATGTCCAATTAACTGACTTCCAGTTGTAGTTTGGGTCTTCTCTTTTTATTCAAACAATAGAAATGTTATAGCCATGCTGGATATGCTTCCAGCTATGTTTATTCATCTGCTGTTTAGACCATAGTAGCTTTTCTGGCTACACCTTCATTCAAATAGTGGGAAAAAAAAGAAGGAATAAACATGCCTGGTCCACAGCTGGTATAAATCAGTGCAGCTTCTCTGTCTTCAGTGGAATGACACCAATTTATAGCAGCTGAGGGTCTGGCTCTTGAAGCCAAGTTATGAGCCAGATGAGCACAATGGGATGCAAAAAGAAGGCATAATGTGGCCATAAATTTGCTCAAAGGCTCTTCACATTTCAGTGATAGTCTCTTTGTAGAATTCAATTAGCATTGCTGTTTCTGCTCATAAAATATAAGCTCTTCCTGAATAATTTTTGTCTTGTTCTTTTACACTGTCCAGAGGCCAAATCTTACAGCTGCTGCTGAGGCTAAATTCAATTGATTTCACAACATGCCTTCAGTATGTAAGCTGGACTATTTCACAGAATTTCTGTGTTAAACAATATGAACTTGGAAATCAGTCTGGAAATATTCTTTGGAGTGCAGAATCTAACATTTTTCAGATATCTCAGTCCCTGAAAGGTTCAACCCACAGTGCTGCCTGTTCAGTCATTCCATTTATCAATTATGTTTTATGTCTTGGTAGCTTTTGTGTTCTGATGCATTAAAAAAGGGTATTTGGGTGTTGGAAGCATATGCCATAAATCAATAATAAAGAGTGAGAACCAAGTATCTTATGGTGTGCTAATAGTGAAAAAAATAAAAAGAGAAAATTACAGGAATAGCTTTTTCAATCTTTGTTGTAAAGCAAGGGGGAAAATAATTTAAAATAAGTTTGTGATAGTATGCCATTTGCAAACACCACTGCCTTCAAAGGTTTATTATAATTTTCATTATGCGTAAAGTTCAAAAGTAAGGAAAAACAGATACAAACCCCAGCATTATATCACCACTGTATTCATGCATTTTCCTGCCAATTTAATCTTAGTAGCTAGTTTGAGCCTTTTGACTGAGTCAACAGCTTAGGAGGAGCAGCAATTGTGACAATCCCTTCTCTGTTCTTCCTGGGCTGAAAAGTCATGGCAACTGCAAAGGTCAGATCGCTATTCTCCTTACATGCTGCTGCCACTGGCTGCTTTATTTAGGTGCTAAATCAAGACTCCTTGTTCTTTCTACCAGAGTAATACCTGCATCCCAAGAGTGGCTGACTTTCTCTAGCCTCTTCTACGTACCACCCAGAAAATTTTTCAAAAACATACTGCAGAAAGAAAGAAGGGGAAAACCACAAATCCTTGCACCACTCTAATATTCCATTGAGGATTTATGTTTGGCATTTTTCCAATTGCATCTCAAATTTAATCTTTCACTTTGCCTGTATAACCTTCTCTTTCAGTTCCATTTTTTTTCACACAGAATGCAACCTGTGCCCCATCTCTTCCCTTTCCTTTCAGATTCCTCCCCAACACCCCTCCTTAGAGAACATCCACCAACTCCAACCAGATGGGTTAATGGTATTACAAGGGAACTGACAGGAACTTTAAAATACTAGACTAGCATAGCTGTCTGGATATGAACCTTTTTCAGATCATCAGAAAAGAAAATGTATTGAAATTTTTGTGTCTAACTTGTCTGTTCAGTCATTTCCTGTCTACTTCATCTTTAAATTTTGGGCTAGGCCTATGCCTTCTTTTATATTCTATGGCATGTGGAGCTGGATGTGAGTGCTACCCAAAGATGGATCATCACAATAAATGACAAAGAGTGGTCAGAGTCCTAAGCAGTTCTTGAGCTGGGAACACAAAAAACTTAAGAACATTCCAACAGGAACTGCAAGATCTGGAGGATGTGATTCCACCACTCCAACACATGCCACTGAATTGTTGAAGAGAGAATAGATCATAAGGTGTAACATTTAGGAAAAACTAATCCTTTAAAATAAAAATCTGTGCTATGCTGGAAATACTTGCTCAACATAGAAGGCTTCAGAAAGCTAATTTTATTACTGAAAATAAAAAATATTAAAACTTTCTTAGAAACAAAGCCAAATATTTAACAATAATAGAATATAAAATATTCCAACGTGAAAAATAATGACAAAATTAATAGAGCAAAAATTCTTTACTAAAGTCATAGTGAGTTTTAAGATGATCTGTACAAAATTTTCTGTTTTATTTTATATGAGCACCAAAACTTTCTCAGAAAAAAATGAATCAATGAATATAAATTTCACTTTAAAACACTTCCTCTGATTTGAAGGAGAAAATCTGCCATTTGCTTTTGTGGTTTCAAATTTTTCATGACTGATTTTAATTTTTCTCATCCAGTCTTATAATTGTGTAAAACCAGAAAAAAACACTTGCAAATGTTGTATGTCAATTTAGGCTAAACCAGTATTTAAGGTGAGCCACTGTTTTTGTTTGCTGCTATTGACTTTGGAAGTGGCCAGGCAGCTCAAAATGAATTGCAGCAAATTTTGGATGATGTTATCTGGTCAGATAAATTTCTATCTGATTCCTTATTCATACACCAGAAATGGGATTTTTTTTTCCTCTTCTCTGACAATGTCTGTAACATACATGAACAAATACCTGTTTTATCAAACAAAATTGGTTACACACATGTGATCTTACTCTGGTCTTTGTTCTTCGTTATCTGAGGCCATTAATGTCTGTACAAAATGAGCATAATGAATCTGTTTCATTTTAGCAGGACTTTATTCCTCAGTAAGCAGTCTCTCTATAAGAAACTAAGGTTCAAGAAAATTCTTTCCTCAACTCTTCTGTGCAGCTAGATTGATAACCTAAGGATTTTTCCTCTTCAACAAACACAAGGAGAATACTCTTTAAAACCATTCAAAACTATGAAAATAAAGGTGAAATTTTAGTTTCCTGTTATTTTAATTTTATTTTCAGTGATACCTGTTAGGCTCATAAAATCCAAACAAAAAATGCTGTAGTTCAGTTTCCCAGTTTAAAAAAGGTTTAATCCTGTTGCAGTTTCCAAGTGAATTTGTTCTAATGCATTACCTAGATGCCTAAAAGAAATCATAGGAAAAACTAATATCTTCTCTTCATCAGGCAGAAAAAGAAAAATTATCTTCTTTCCTCTCATCACAACAAGAACTTCCTCAACTTCAACGTTTGCCAAAGACTGTCCTCTAATCCCATTTGATTTTTTAATCCGATTTTCCTAGGTAATAGTTTGAAGACACTAAAAGTAGAATATAAATTATTCACCTAAAACATCAAAGTCAGAATTTTCTTCTTCAAGTCACTGGAGGCTTACAAAGTCTGCAAATAACACACATCTAAAAAACTTTCAAATGACCATAGTAAATCACTGGGATTCAATACTAATATGTTCTTATGGCAGTTTTCTATGGGTTTGGATTTTGATCATATGGCAATTCTAAAACAGGAATTTATATTACTTTACCAATTAACTTCCCATAGTAAGGTTATAAATGATTTTGAATGAAGATTGTGAGGGAAGCTGTCAGTTTGGATGTCCAAATTATTAATCTTTGATTAAGAGGAAATTTCAATATGTAGTTGTGGCTGTGTATTTACATAGTCACGTTCACAGTTTGTTCCTTTTCTGTCATTTGAGTGCTACTGATCCATATTTTTCAAAATGATTATATGCTTAATGTAATTAACTTTTTCTTTGTCAGGGGAAGTTCCTTTGAACAAGAAGTGCCTTGCTTATGAGGGATACAGCATTTTGTGTTTTGTGAGGTATGAAAGATTATGTGCATTCTTAATTCAGATGCTCTGCTAAATGGCATCTGAACTTCTTATGGCTACACTAACATGGTATTAACATATGTAAAGGGATAGATAAAGAATATTGGCAAATATTTTGTCTTTAGACAGTTTCGAGCTTTCAAGAACAAAGGAGGAAGGAAATACTGAATTTGTACAGTGACATTTCAGATCATTAGAATATTTTGAGTATTATTTTCATGTAAACATAGATATTGATTAAGCAATAGTTGGCTAAACTAAAAGTTCAATGACCGAACTAGATTAACAACTTCTTTAGGGAATTTTAATAATTTTTTTACTTTAGAATCTTATACGTCCATAGTTTTTTTTTTAATCCAATTTTCAAAAAACAATATTAATGTCATAAACCAGCAGCTAAGGATATGTTAAAGTGTTTTCTTCATCAGAGCTCTTCATATACTGTTACAATCACAGAACCTTGTAGTTTCTGTGCTTCTTTTGTGCCTTTTTCTTTTTTGTTTTTATTCACAGATCTGTGACATATCCCGAGAGCTACAGTTGGAAAGAGACAGCTCAGTGACAAAGCTCCCTGTGTGTGCTTCTTGTTTTATACTATAATCCAGGCTTTCCTGGCAAATGGCAATATCTCTGTAATGTACTTGCCTGTTGTCTAGCACAATTACTCCAGGGCACTAACACAACACAAAGAAATACGTAAATAAATAAACAGCAAATACAACGTTGCAAGTCTGTTCAGATGTTTTGATATGCCTCATTTTTTGAAATTCTGTAGGAAATTTGGATTAATAATCTGTTACTAAAGTTTTGGTTTAGAAATTCAGAGAAATATTCTTGCCCACTGAATTATTTATAAATATGATTTATTATTCTTGGGTTTGAATCTTGTTGCTGATGCCATCCTGCCTTTGCTCTTCAGACAGCTTGCAAGGATGGGAACACTGCTTCTGCATGTGTCAGTATGATTATTTCCAGTCACAGAGTGTCACACAAATTGTGTCATCTTGGAGCATTGGACTCACCAAATCTTTAGGAATCCTGTGCTGAAAATCTGTCTCATAACAGCTGGATTCTATCCACAGGCCACTTATTTAAAACAGGCTTCAGACAAACCATATGCTTTTTCATCATTCATCTTTTTATGACACTTATCTGCATGAAACAGTAGAGACTTTTCCTTACAAGCTATTTCATAACTTTGTCTACTTTAAGTATGAATGATGTTCTAGCCCTGGTTTTTAGCTATAAAAGTGGCCTAATTAACAGACATATGATTTTTTCCTCTTAATTCTTGAACTTTTAGGAGGTAATTCAAGGTAAAAGGATATTCTCTGATGCTTAGGAAGCACCTTGATATCATCTTGGTTTCTTTCATTTGCCTACCTAAATGATTCTATTATTCTCTTATGCTGCTAAAATTTTTAATTTCAGGGAATTGAACATATGAAGCCATACTATTCTTGATATGGGAGTGATGGGTGAGCTTTTGTCTATGACAATCCAAGAAGTTTTTAAGGAGGTATAGGCTGGTAATGCAGACATTTCTGTGATAAAGGTTTATTATTCTCATACATAGAGCTGTTGATGGATTCTCAAGTGATGTGAGTTGTCTGATCCTTATGGGAGGGACAATTTGATGAAGATAGAACAAGATCGAGCAATCTCCAATGGCAAGGGCAGAAAAAATTATGTTAATAAGGTATAAAATGCTGGTGTTCCATGAACAATGCCTAAGATGCTCTGTCTTTTATCAGGGTTTTGTTTGTTGGTTTGTTTGTTTCATTGCTAGTTCTGATAATCCAATAAGAGATATTGTTTCTCACTCCCAACCTTACCTAGTGCTTGATCAGGGCACTCTGAACACTCTCACTCTCCTTTATTGTGGAGGATTCTGCATGCTGGCTTACTGAAAATAGCAAAAAATCTACTTTGGAGCCTGAGCAGTGGGCTAGTGTAGAAGGATGATATTGAACTCTTCCTGCCTAAGCAGAAAACTTCTGCCTGGCCTTCCTGGGCAGCTGGGGAGCTGTGGTAACCAACTTGCTATAGCTAGGTAAAGGTAACACTGCTGCAGGCAAGAAACTCATCCATATCCCAGAACAAATTAATCCAAATTATTGTGGAGCCTTGTTGAAGGTAAAAATCTGTAATTCTTATTATCATGGCTGTTTCTCCCTGTCCTGTGGGCAGCATGTTTATCTTCCATGTTGGCCATGATGTGAAACATCTCTTGTCTACTTTTCAACTTTTTCATCATTAAAAGCTTCATTTGAGCTCATCTTTTAAGGCCATTGTCATAACACACAAACAACTTTAGGTAGGCATTAAAGATGCAGTTTTGCACCTTTTCTGCAGGGAGGAAAGAGCAAGTTGGTATTTTACCTCAACAATTTCAAAACTGTTAGTTGTCTTCTGGAAGATGTCTTTACTTCACTCTGTAAAATCTCTGGGTTGATGACAGAGGCTTTAAATTCAACACTCACTGTGAATGATTGATAAATGGAATGAGTATGCAGAACAGAAGGATTATGGAGAAAAATACTGAAACATATAAGAGGTCTGAAGGGACTGACATACAAGAATAGATTAAAATTTTAATATGTGTAGAGTAGCTAAACAAAAACTGAGCAGGGATTGATAGTCATGCAGGGAGTAAACACAATAACTTGAGGCAACTGAAGGAAATTAATCAGAAGAAAAATTAGTCAGAAAAAATTTATGAAAAGTAAAATCGATTAATTTCCCAGAACAAAAGGGGAATTCCCAACACTTCAAGCCTTAAATCCAATATAGAGGAAAAACATAAGAGGGTGTCCTCTTGGGAGAATTCCCTTATTGCAAGGAAATATTACTTTCTGACCTACTAGGCCCTTTTTATCACCAATTTTTCTGTGTAGGTAATTAACAGCAAAAACACTGCAGCAAATCCTTAGAATACTGTCTTACATTCACATGAGTAAAGGTGGTGACTATTAACCATGTCATACTACAGGAGAAATTTCCTAATTCTGTGTTTTCTAAGAAAAAGATGTTAGACTGTAAGCCAGGCTGGAAGCTTCATGAATATTGAGATTAAGCTATCTTTGTTCCTTATTGTCCCTAGTTTGCCACCTGTACATGGTAGTATACATTGCTCAAGAGGTTATCCAGAACAGGCTTTGAGAATATATTGTCCCTTGAGAAATATAATTAATTACTATTGTTTCACCTAACAGATTTCAATTTCAGGTCCTTTATTTTCTAGAGTCACTGATGAGCTGACTGGGAAAATGAAACACTTGAGTTTAATTACCAGTCAAAATTACAGCTTTCTAAGCAGGTACTTCATCTCGTACCCTTTTTCTAATTGTCTCTTCTTATGATATAATATGTAGTTATATCTGCTGCCTTTCACATTGTTAACATCTTACTACTGCTTTCCAGCCAAAAAGAATATAAGATCATTGTAAGATGACTTAAGTGTGGCTTTAAGGGTGCACTAAACAGCACAGTTTAATCTCTCACAGATGCTTAGTTATTTTCCCATGACCAGTGCAGAAATGAAAAATGGAAATTGCCTAAAAATAAAGAACTGACATTAAAACTTTTAAGTATTTTCAAACATAAATTCATAAAATATAATGCAAGTGAGAGACAACAGATATAAACTGCATTATTAATGTCAGTGATAGACTACTATGACTGCTGAAAGCAGAACCTGAAGCCAAATTCCCAGTGGATAGACAACAAAACACATATCAACACTGTCAGCCTCAAAAAGACTAAAAATATCAGGAAGTAATATTTTAATCACCACTCGGTTTATAAAAACAGATTCTGTTCCTAAAAAAGAATACCTTTCTTCTTCCTCACTGGCTTGCCCAGTTATTTACAGATATTTTTTTCTTTACATTGTTTATTCTGAATAATTAAATAGTGTTGCATCTGATTAATTAGCTGAACTAATAATTCTTCATATTTGACCTCCTTCTTCTATGTTGGCACTCTCATAGTCTCTGGTATGATCTTTGCAGCATTATTCTTTCTCCTAGGAGATGGGAGAGATGAATTCAGTGCAGATGAAAAGGTGAAAATCTAATTTAGGAATTGACTACATCACAAATCCAGCTCAAAATGCAATATTTGGTCTATCCCAAGTAGGAGAATGTTTATTTCTATGATCTATACCTTATAAATCATTATTAATTCTCATATGTATCTAAACATACCGCAGGAGTCTTTGCCAACAATTTTATTTTTTGCAGTTATGAATTACAATTACAGGAGCTAAGCAAGCTGTTAATGGGATTGAGGTGCCATAAAGCTAATAACTGCATATCTTTAAAGATGATCAATATTTTCTTTTTCAGCATGGATACAATTTATTCTTATTAATTGCAGATGTGAATTAATGAGACAAATACTATGATTTGAAGCCATGCTGTATTTCTATTTGTGTCATGTGTTGCCCAGTAAGAGTGACAGAGAGAAGATGTAAGACCAGACAAGTATCAGGTCAATTCCTAGGATGGTGACAAACCATTTGATTATGCACAGATTACTGAGTTCTAGCAATTTAATGCATCATTTAGAAGCAAAGGTCTTCAGTACTTTTGCTGTTCATCTAAGTATAAACAACACTAATTTCAAATTATTGTAATAAGAAAAATATGATGCTCACTTGTCTGCTTATGTGTCACTGACTACACATCACTTCATTCTTGTCTCTAACAAGAAAATTTTCTGTGCTTTGATTCATTTAGAATCCTCTGTCTCCTCCACTAAAAAAATCAGACACAAATCCACCAAAGACAAAAATATTTCTCCATCTATAAACTGCTGCACCTTTCTTATTTTCTACTTCTGGTTAATATATGTGGCCACAAAAACACACATAAATAAAAATTGTCTCAGTTATCTCTTGGATTTTACTTTTGTTGGTTTTGGACCAGTAGGAAGAAAACTCCACAAAATGACAACCCAAAAAAAGGACAAAAAAATTTGCTGTGAAATCAGCTGTAGAGATGAGCAAAGGGAAAAGTAAGACTAAGAAAGTAAGACAAACACATGCACACACTCACATCCTCTGTCTCTGTGTTTCTGGGATGCCTATTCCTTTTATTTTGATGGAGATTACCAGGGGTTTCTTTCAGTTTGGTTTGGTATGGCTTTGGGTATTTTTTTGGTATGGTGTTGCTTTTTTTTTTTTTTTTTTGTGCATTTGTGCATTTGTGCATTTGTGTCTCCTACAGAAGACATTTCTTAAAGTTTTCCACATATAAAAATTTGGTTACTTGTAGTTATTTGTTTGATTTTCTATATTTGAGACTGGATACAAATGTTTCAAGTGAACAAATGTTCAGAATAGGTAATTTCTTATGATGAATCAAGGATGTTCTGGGTAGTTTTGTTCTCATCCCTTCCTGCCTCCCTGGTTTTCCTTTTGGTCTTTATTACCTTATGCTTTCAAATTTCTGAAGTTTTATATATCCTGACTACTAATATTTTTGAAGGCAAAAGTAACTCTAGCATTTATATAATTTTGTTTTCAGAAGATGGAATAGATAACATTATCCTAGTCATCAAGAAGGATAATAAAATCTTAAAAATACAGGGATTCAAATTAAGATGACAATAAGAAACACATTTCATGTGAATGTATTGAATTAAACAGAATCTTCTGAAACATAAGGTCACAGCATATAATACATCTTAGAAAGTATTTTGCACAAAGAATGGATTATGTGTCTATCCCTCAAGATTTTTACCTTTCAGATACAACAGTGAGCACTTTAGGAGTGAAAGCACTGGAGAGAAAACTGCTTAAGATTTTGATGAGGAGTAATTAATGCACAGAACAAATGAATGTCTTAGGTCATCAGATTTAATTCTCTCATATTGTCAGCAAATAGAGACAACAGCCATAATGCCACAATAGAGACAACAGCCATAAAGAAATGTCTTAGGTCATCAGATTTAATTCTCTCATGTTGTCAGCAAATAGAGACAAAAACCACAATTTCCTTAGGATGTGCCACACCTGCAACTTCAGATTAAGATTAAAAGTTTCACTAAACAACAGACTCAAGATTTCTCAGTAACTTTTAACTGAGATGGAAATGAAAGAACTGGAAATGTGCTTTCTATGTGTTTCCAGTCATACCAAAAATCTGGTTTGTCTCAATAGACCATTTCTGATCCTTGCAAAATGGCACATTCCTCCTCCAGAAGGCAAGATTTCTTTATGACATTTAGAAAGAAAAATTTCTAAAGCAGCTTCTCCCCTTTTCCCACTTCCATTGCATGTACAGTGAATTGGTACTAATCTTAAGAATAGGTTAAAAAATTTAAAAAATACCCAAACAATTCTGGTCATTGCGGACACATTGCTGTGAATTTTATCATCCATTTTTTAATTAAGATGCAACACTATCAACTGTTGGGCAAGCTAGAATTAGATAGTTCACATTAAACAAATTGTGAGGATTTTGATCTGCCTCAGGCATTTTCCAGTGTTTGCTTAAAACCCTGTGTTATTTTTTCTTAGTCATAAAATAGGCCATACAGGGATCCATCCATTTATATATTAAAAAATATAAAATATGTTTTTTCTTGTTTTCCTAACATAACAAGGGAAAACAGGGTAGCACCAATTTTATCATTATTATTTATACTGTGTTAGCTAGGCAGGATGACAGCAACATTTCTGTTGGCAGTGCATAAGCACTGGGACAGCTTATTCCCTACCCTTCAACATCAAAAGTCACAAGTCACTAAGTGGAAGTCAGATCCAGCAGCTGCCCATATCACCAGAATTTCAAATCTGAGGTAAGAGATTCTTTGGCAAAGCTTAGGCCTAAAAAGCTTTCCTTTGCTTCCTGTTTTAAGGAAGGAAAATTCTCACCTGCTCCAATGTGTTTCTGACCTAACTCGTTTCCTGCATGGCTCACAGAGAGATGCATTTTCTTTAGCACAACCTGCTTCATTTGAACGTGCTGGTGGTGTGATAATGTGACATTGTCATTCATTATAAACGAGGTGGAGTGAGTGTGCTGGTTTTGACTTGAATAGAGTTAATTTTCTTCCCAGTGGCTGGTAAGGGGCTGTGTTTTGGATTTGTGCTGAACACAGGGCTGATAACACAGAGATGTTTTTGTTACTGATGAGCAGGGCTAGCACAGAGCCAAGACCTTTTCTGCTTTTCCTGCTGCCCACTGGTGAGGGGCTGGGAGTGTGTGGGAGGCTGGCAGGGGACACAGCTGGGACAGGTGACCCCGAGTGACCACAGGGATATCCCACACCACATGGTGCCACGCTCTGTACAGAAAGCTGAGGGAAGAAGGAGCAAGGGGAGGATGTTTGGAGTGATGGAGTTTGTCCTCCCAGGTCACCACTATCTGTGATGGGGCCCTGCTCTCCTGGGATGCCTGAACACTGCCCAGCCATGGGAAGCACTGAGTTAATTCCTTGTTTTGCTTTGATTGCATGTGCAGTTTTGCTTTCCATATTAAACTCTCTTTATCTCAACCCATGAGTTTTCCAGCTTTGACCCTTCTGATTCTTTCCCCAGGCTCTTTGGTGGGGAGTAAGCCAGCAGCTGCCCAGGGCTCAGCTGCTGGCTGAGGTTAAACCATGACAGTGAGTCAGCTGCTTTTCTGTCCTTTTTTCTGCTCAGATCCTGCCCTGCAGAGGCAGCTATTGAGCCATCAAAGGCAGGAAGATGTTATGAGACCTGTAATGACCCATAACTTTGATATGCAGCTCACCCAGACACCTCATTCAGGCAATAAATATTTTAGAAGGGCAGCAGACAGATAAGTGAGTAAGTGAATTAATTCATGCGTTCTTATTTATGAAATGCTTGCTCCCAGATTCTGTTAAAATTTTACGTGTCGGAGAAATGGAAATTTACTTTCATGAAATGACCATCAGCTTCTCTCTACTGCAGAACTGGCTCTGCAAGCAGCGCACAGGCGAGGGCACAACCTCTTTTTGAAGATAAAAAGCCCTGACAAAATTGTCCCAGTCTTATCACACCATTTCTGTGAGTAGATACGCCCATCATTTAAGAACAAAAAAAGTAATTTTTTTTCTATTTATGGCTCATTTTTCTTGAACTTTAATTAACTTATACACGGTCAGAAATCCTGTTTATGCTTCAAACAAAGCTGCTTTTCCCCTTTGAGATACTTGGTCTCTTTCAACTTGTTCTCTGATAAAAATATGGTTGTGTTGAGGCCACCCTGATAGGAAGTTCTTTCTTTCTTCCTTCCCTGTCCATCAGAGACTTTTGTTACTTAGAATATATATTATATTTCTGCAAAATATTTATCTATCATTTCATTATTGGTTTTGATCTGTTATAGAAACTGAAAATATTTTCATTTTTCAATATATTTACCAGTGAGGCCTAATTAAAGGTCCTTAATAGAAGCCAAAATAATGGATTTTACACCATTCTGTTGCATTAACTGAAGAGGGCAGGCTGACTAGGAGAAGTCTTCCCCTGCCCCCATGCCTGCACCATGCAATCCATGAATAAAGTGTCACCTCCCAAGAGGAGGAGGAATCAGTGTGACACAGCTGTGTAGGGATGGCAGCTCTTGTTCTAAATGTGTCATGGGCATGTTAGCAATTTGCATTTGAGGTCTTCAACCTTGAGTGCAGTTACTGATGCTGATGCCAGTTCTTGGGCTAGCCTGGGTCAGTTCCTGCAGCTCCTGTAGCACTGCTCTAACACGTGCACCTTTGCTCTGAGAAATGCCCTTCCTCCCAGCCAAAGCTTTTTGCCTGAGTGAGAAGTGATAATGCCACAAGTGACGTGACTGAACTTTTGGCTGATTGTGGTGGGCTGACCCTGGCTGCACTCCAGGTGCCCACCAAGTCACTCTGCCACTCCCCACCTCAGCTGGACAGGAAAGAGGAAATATAGCAAAAGGTTCATGGGTTGAGATCAGGGTGGGGAGATCACTCACCAGTTACCATCATGGGCAAAACAGGCTTGGCTTGGAGAAATTAACTTATCAACAATAAAATCAGAGTAGAGCAAGTAGAAATAAAGTCAAACTATATAATACATTCCCTCTTTCCTCCCGGGCTCAGCTTCAGATTCTCTGCCTCCTCCTCACAGCAAATGGGGGCTATGGTCAGCTCATCACACATTTCTGCCACTCCTTCCCACTCAGGGAAGGGAAGGGAAGGGTTCCTCCATCCCCATTCTGCTCCCTAGCACTGTTCAGTACATTGTTTTGCCTGTTAGCTCTCCCAGTTACTACCCTTATCTCAAATTCCTCATGCCCCATGCTGGACACCAAAAGGGACTGTGGTGGGTTAACCTTGGCTGAACATCAGGTGCCCACCAAGGCCTTATTTTCCCCATCAGCCAGACAGGAAGGGAAGAAAATAAGATGGTAAAAGCTTGTGTGTCAAGGCAGCTAAAAAAAGCAAAAGCAAAGACGTAAGTGGAAGCAAAGGAAACCAGAAGATTTGTTCTTTACTCCTGATCAGCAGGTGCTGTCCAGCCTTTTAATATTTTACAGCAGCATTATGTTGAAGTAGAGACAGATGCATTATTTCTGTGAGCATAAGTCTCAAATTAGAATTTGCTCAACAAAACACATGGTCCTACAATGTATAGGATGTGAAGTCCATGACACATCTTTTGTAGCAAAACTTCATAATAGAAATAACTCTGAACAAAGATCCTGGAGCTGAAAAAGCCTAAATTCTGGGAAAAAAAAATTAGGATTTGGGGTTTGGCCACATTCTCTAAGTGCATGTTTCCACTTTGCTTTTGGTAAAGGAGTTGACAAACTTCATAATAGTTATTTGTTCTCAGTCCTTATTATTTCCTTTTTAGTAAGCCAGTAACACTGAGAAATGCTGGTTCATTTTAGCCATCAGTCTTTGGTCAGTCAGAACTTTTTATACTTTGTCTGGAACCTTTATTCTTAGATTCTTTTCAAGTCCCTTCATGGGCAACAAACCCACATCTTTATATCTGAATTCTGTAGTTGAGAATTTATTTTTCTGAACTCATTCAGGAATTCTTATAATGATACAGTGAAGGTTTATGATATTTCTTCCATCATGCTCAAGGTGTTTGTTTCATTTCCTATGGGGTATAAACCAATATTGTAAGTATTGTAAACCAGTATTGTATTTAAGAAGAAAATAGCATCTGAGATTAAAATATGGCAGCAGAAAGAAGAAGAAAGCATTGCATGTTTTTAAAGTTTAGGTGGGACAGGGATCTTTTCTTCAGTGATATGTAAAGCCCTCAGCTGGAATTATATTTTAAGAGAGAATAAATAAAAGAATTCTTAGCCAGCTGAAATTATTTGATTTAATTTGAAAAGCAGAGCCTTGGATTTATAGCTACTATGACCAAAAGAGAAGAAAATCAACTGGTTTTTGGAATAAGTTCTTATTCCTCTTAGCAACATATTGTGTATATTTAAGCATTTGACAGTCAAATCAGATAGGCACTATCCTGGGTTGACTGAAACTGGGCACAAGAATTGTTCTATATCAAGAGCTGAGCTCTTGAGCTTCCCCTTCCCTTTCTCTATCTTTGTAAGTCTCCACTAGAAACAGTAACAACCTCATCACACATTTAGCACTAAATAAATAAATAAGTTTTGCGGATGCCAAATGTATAATGGAGAGGTACTCCAAAAACTTGCATGTCAGCTGAATTTTTAGTGCAAACTCTCTATACTCGTAAAATAAATCTTTGGGAAAAAGCTCTGCTTCCCTTTTACTGTAATACTGCAAAGAAAAATAAGCAAGACATTGTAAAATGCCAAAAAAGAGAGATGTCACCTAAGAGCATATTAAAGGCAGCAAATAAATTGTTGTGAATTCACAGCAATATTTCATTTCAAACAACTTTCCATTCTTGAGTGCTAGAAATGACCCATTGTTGAAAAGCAATGTGATTTGTGACAGTGGTGGTGTGAGAGTTCAATGCAGGAATCTGTAAACACACTTTGGCTGTATTTCAGCAATTGCTGAAGCAGGCATAAAAGAACATTGTTAAAGATTTAGATTTTAGGGGGTTTTTATGTTTCTTAAATCTGTATTTAAGCTGGGCAAAAACCCCCCTTTCTTTTCACCCTCATATCAAACTCCTCATAAATTACAACACTTCAGGAGAGAAGGATATTGACAACTAAAGCTTCCTAAAAATAAACATGTAAAGCAATTTATTCAGGAATACAAGCATGCCTCACCTTGTCAGCTTTCAGACTGTTGAGCTGAGAAAAATAGGTGCAACTTTCCATTAAAGATCTGCTTTAAGCCTGGTGGTTAAGAACATAAAAATGGTACCTTAAAGAAGATTCCTAAATTCTAACTGTGAACCACTTAGAGCATTGATTTTCTAAAGTGGTGAGCACTCTGCAGTTCAGGACAAGGTAGTGGTGTCTGTGTGTCCACCTTTGGGTGTTCTTATAGATGGGTGCTTTGGGTATTCAGGCTACATGTATAGGTACTTGAATAGACTTTACTAAAATTGTTCTACAGGGATTTGTAGGCTAAACACTGGCTTTACTCAGATTTCAAGGTGTCAGACGGTGTGGTCTGCTAAAAAGCCGTGTTAAAAATTTTCAGATGTGAATTCTGGGAGTGTAATCAAGATGAAAACACATGATAGCAGCAGAATGGGGAATGACTGATATTTGTTTCTCTTGTTTACTTTATGATCTTTAGCCTTGACTTGATATTCACGTCAGACCAAGCTGTTTATATGCACTTGTTCTAGGTTGAAATAGCTCAGTATTGTGCATGGTTGGTTACACAATGTTGTACAAATATATTCCAAGGCATTTTATTAAAGAGCTTTCAGCGACAGCCAGCTCCAGACACTAGGCAGTAGTGGATGGGATGGTTATTCATGACAACAAGAAATGCCTGGCTGAAGGAAGGCTTGGGAGTGGTCTGTGGCTGCTGGAAAAGAGCAGCAGAAAAAGAGGGACTGATTTAGCTGGGGGATGAGAATGTGATAGGAAGCTAAGTCAAGTCAAGAGAAGAAGAAATAAAGGGAAAAGAAGTAAAGTATGTGCAGATGAAAAGAAACTAGAAATAGAGATATCAGTGTGATTGCACAGGGTGTTGTAATCAATAATTAATAGTTTTACCATGGCAGAAAGGAGAAAAACAGTCAATAAAGGGATTAATAACGAGTGATGTGATCAGAGCAAGAGATAGGAGAGGAAATTTTCTTTGGTAAGGGCCCTAAAATTAAAATGGAAAAGAGTAGTAGGCAGTAGGGGTACATAATTTCAGGAAATCAAATCAAGATATGCTTAACTCATAAACATACTTGGATTTCAGCAATGTAATACTCTGAAACCAGTGACTCCCAGAAACATTAAATGGGAAGAAATTGTATATTCTGTCTGAGCATATTTTTGTTTTAAAAACACACCAAAACCATACCACAAATGTGTCTGTACCTCACTGGAAGACACATTCACAGCGTAAAATTAAATTTCTTCCAAGAATCCTGAATCAAGGACATACTTCAGGTTGTCACCTTGAACTCTAGCCCTCATTACCTTAATAGATTTAACTTAGACCCTTAATCACATATAATACTGCCCAGTGCTGCCATGATATTCTCCAGCCATAGAAGGAAAAGCATTTGGCAGCCTGCTCACAGAACCTCTGGCCACGGCAGGCTGCTTTGGCTGGTGCTGTTTCTCTGCCATGAGGTCAGGGGGACAGGGCCACCTGCCACAAGTCCTGATGTTCAGCAAGGATGCTCACAAGGAAGCCACACCCTTCTTGGTGGCCTGGTACCTCATTTTTCTATCAGTTGATTACGACTGAATCAGGGAAGGTCTGCAGGAGCTGCTGCTGCTGCTGCTTTGTGCTCCTGTTTGCCAGCTGAGTGAGGTCCAGGCAACTGCTACTGGTCTCTACACCCCAGATACCTGCAGCCTTGTATTGATACCACAGTGAGACTTTGCAAAAAGGAAAAAGGCATCAGAGTGGTTAATTAGGCAAAGAATTCTGTCCTTAACACTGAAGCAAGTGCCACAATGAAAGCCCATCTAATGAGGCAAGTAGGATGGACTTTGACACAGTGATCACGTCAAATTAACTTGCTTTCCTTGACAAATCATAAAATACATTTTTAACTAACAAAAGTCTTAGCGCAATAGAAGTCTTCACAGCCATAGATAAAAAGTTGCTTCTTTTCTTTTCATCACTATAAAACTTTCTTTCCTGTGCTCTGAGAAAACGGTCCACAGGTGAAAGGAAGATTGTCATTGACTCATGAGCTGGAGTCACCTGGAGAAAGACTTGGCTGTTGGAGCTGCTGTAGAGATCTTTCTCTTTAGGTGTAGATATAAGACATCTCTGTGAAATTCTAACACTGAAATTAGCAATATTTTTTGAATTCAGAGAATCTTTCCCATCACAGAAACATCTCCGCTCCCCTGTGATGAATGTTATTATTCAGGTACTCAAAAAGAAATTCAGTGAATTGTGTAAGTATGTTATTATTTATTTTTGTTAAAGTACACTCTCTAACTTTTGAGAGCAAAATTGGCAAAGCAAAAACAGCAAGGTAAGAAAGCAACCAATTTCCAACCATTTTTCCAAACAAATGAAAGGAGTTATTTTAGTGGAAAAGTAAATAGTGGGGAAAAAAACTGTTTGAAAGACCTGAGGGAATCTCATGTAAAATCAGCTACAACAAAAGAATCAAACCAAAGTGTCAGAAGAATGTGGCCTTCACAAGTCTAAGTCAATTCAAGACATCACAGAACTTGCAGTGACAAAGCACTGGTAGGACAAGACAGCTTCATATCTGAAACACAATCAGGTTTCAAGGTTAAAGCCATATTTATGTTTTCAGAGTTTTTCTTCCTAATTTTAAGGTTATATCTATGAATATTATAATATCTAATCTGAAAATTTCTAATAGGTTAAAAGGCAATCTATCACCATCTTTGAAATATGATATTAACAGCTTTATAGTTAAATTAGGCCATGAAAAATGGCTAAAGGTTGTCTATGAAAAAGCTCTTTTTTATGACAGAGATAATTGAACCCATAGAGAGGAAAGTATAAGCTTAAAATGATTTAGAAAATTTACCATGAAAGTGTGTCATTACATTAAATTAGAGAGAAAATATCTTTTTTTTTATTATTATTTACCTATCTCTAATGCATTCATCTTTCTCTGAACAGACAGGCTGAGTGGAAGTCAAAATGTTAATGATCAACAAGTTGAAAGTTAGACTTTAACCTCTGCATGATGCTGAGCAGTTAAAACAGTATTTCTGACATCCTTGTACTGCAACATGAGATGGATCTTTGTGAGCCTTTTTTTTCTTTTTTGTTGAAGGATAAAAGAAAGATGGTGGGGAAAAACTGAATTCAATCAATTTGTTGGATTTTTTTTTTTTCTTTTCTCATATCAGTGTATTATACAACGAAAGTGTCCTAAGAGAACTGAAAATTTCACTTCAGCCTGCATATAAAATGATTTACATTATTCTCAAAACCTCATTCTTTATCACCTCAAGATAATGAAGGTGACGGAATGAAATATGAAGAAAGGAATTTAAAGTCCTGTTACTGATTTTTAGCTCTGCATATTAGCTGGAGTGCACACTGACTCAAAATTTTTCCATTTTATCAGTGTTTGTTGAGTAATTTATAGTCAGTACTATTAATTTCCCAAGTAATGAAAACATTGAGAGCACCTCTGTAGTGAACAATAACGAGGAAGAACATCCAAAGTACTGAGTGATAGCTAAGTTGTGACAGACCCTGGAACATGTAACTTCTTTAGAAAATGAGTGTTCAAATAGCATTAAATTGTTCACTTAGACATTTTCCATAATGAAGCTTCACTTATGTTCTTCATTTTCTTAGTGTCCTAAGATACAAAAAAAATTGAGCACCTCTATTTAGTGTTAGGAGTCCACATAATTTTGTGAATTCTCATAAAGAAAAGGTATTTTCTTTTAGTGAGTTTTAAGTATGGAAAATATTTATTTAAAAAATTGAGATAATTAAATGAAAAATTTTGTTGAACCGCCTTGATACTTTAGTGGTGTTCACCATTCCTTAAATAAATATTTTGCTATTATCTCTATTTTACTGAAGTACAGATTCAGTGAGGAAAGAAGTTCTCCTTGTAAAAATGGAGTTGAAAGATCTCTTTGGACACATTTTGCAAAAAAGGGTCACGTATCTGGGGTTATTTACGTTTGAACTTGTGTGTCTTGAAAATCTCCTAAGTGTTGCCACAAATTATGGGGAACTGCTGACATTTAACAGTAGGAAATTGGGGCTGTTTCTGCTCCCATTTACAAGGGTTTCATATGGGTATATGCTCTTTACTTCTGTTAAATCCATTTTAATTTACATAAGTGTATTGGAATGGAAAAAAAGGGGTCCATTTGGGTTATTTATTTGCCCATTTTGTGTATATTTCTATACATTTTATTATAACCAAATCACAGCTGAAGAGCTGCTATAATGCTCTTGGTCAAAGTTCAGGGCTGCTGCCCCTCTGTACCCTTCTTCCCAGTTTGCTAAATAGAACAGACCAAAAGATATCTGTTCAATAAAGGGCAGGAAAATACAATATGTTGTTCTGCCCGTGCTTCCCTGTCAGCAGCTGAATAAAGTGTAAAGGAATAACTGCGGTGATCCTGCAGCAAGTTTGTGCTCCCTCACAGGGAGGAAATCAATGCCTCGATCAAACCAGCCATTAGAACAGCAGAGAACGAGCTCCCAAGACACAAGGAAGGAATTTTTTTACAGTGAGGGTGGTGCAACACTGGGATAGATTGCCCAGAGAGGTGAAGGATGGTCCAGCCCTGGAAACACAAAAAGCCAGGCTGTGCAGAGCTCTGAGCAGCCTGATCGAGCTGGGGATGTCTTTGCCCGGCGCAGGGGGGTTTGACTAAATGACCTTTAAAGGTATTCTGTGACTCCATGAGAAGAAATTGGTCTGAAAAAATGGCTACACTTTTGCATTGCATCATTTTTTGGTATGGATGGAGTTGCAGGGGGACAAAAAATAAATGCATGCCTTCCTTGTGCAGTGGATTTAAATCCAATGCTTGTCACTAAGGTACCTAATAAAAAATAAATTTTTTATCCATTTAAGCAGAATGTATATAGAAAAACACACAGAAATCTCAAAATCTCTTTTATATAAGAGTATAAAATGTGTGTACTTGCTTACATGAAATAAGAAATAGGTCAATAAAAGATTCATTACCTTTTTTTCATAGATGATATTTTGCGAAAAATGGAGGGTCAAATGAGCAAAATATATAATCATGAGTATAATTTGGGAACACCTGTGACTCATTTCCATAACAAAGGACTGTGTATTAAAGACAAATGAGATGTTTTTGCAACCTGTAAAGGAGAGCTAGCTGCAGATACTGAATCAATAACTCACTGCTTTATGAAGCTGAATTTTAAGTTAATACATTTATTCAGATATATTTTTTCAGCTCTCTACATAAACACCAGAGAACTCATTTCAATATTGGAACCAAAGTGCTTGTCATTATCAGATAAAAAACAAAAATACCACTATTGAAAACATATTATATGTGAAGTACTAGTGACAAAAAGGGACCCCTCTCCCCTGTATTTAAATCCATGAGAAATGGTATAAGACAAGAGAGAAGAAAATCCAGGAGTTTATAGAAATTCTCTTGAATATGTTGTACTTTTTAATTAAGAGGCAAATAACCTCATTAGAACAATGTTCTTCAGTCATTCAAACTAGTTTTCTCCAAGAAACAAAATTACTAAATTCTCTGCATGTGTTATTGTCAGGATTCCACCAAGGAAGAAGAAAAGGAAAGGTCATCTTTTATGTTTCATATTAGCTATACTTTGTCAGTGTTGACATTTCTGTGGGTTAGATTCCTGTTAACTGGTTGATTTCTGCATGTCATTACCTCAGAACATTATTGATGCCATGATAAGCACCAGTGAAATAGAGTTTTTTTTCACCAATAGACTGTCTTGTCATGCTCAGATGTATCTTTTCCTTGGTAATGTCTCTCTCTCTCTCTAAAATAAGTAAACCTTAGATGAAGAACAGCTAAACCAACATGAACATGCTCAAATGATTGGAATGTATCCCTTATATCTATGTCTTCTTTCATAAATACCAATACACAGAGGGGCAGGAAAGTTGTATCTTCATCTGTCCTTGAGAAAGGGGAGAGAGGGCACAACCTCTCCTCCCTGGGTACAATTTTGCTGCTAACACGGAATGTACTTCAGTCTGCAAGTGCTTTTACCAAAGATGTTTTTAGGTGGGTAAAATACATGTTTTGGAGTGTGAAGAAACCATACAGGTCAGCATGACTCAGATGGTCCATCCAACAAGCCTTTATGTGTATTTTGGGTATCTGAAGGGGAACATTGAACCATATGTACATTGACACTCTCATATGAGTTTTAGACTTGTTAAAGTAAAGTTTTAAAGATTTTCTCCAACCATTCAGCCATGAAACATGATTTTTTAGTTTTCTTTACATCTGAGTGTAAGTACCAAAGGCCTCACCAAATATCTCAGAAGAATGTATTGATGGAAAAATAGCTAAAAATGCTTAGCATGAATTGTGCCATTGTGGGTAAGCTTCTAGTGAGCCCTCAAAATGGCAGTGCAGAATAAGTGTCCTCCCATGACACATTTCACCTTTCAGAGAAAAAGGAACACTGATCATCTAATTTTGTTTTTTCTGTGTCATGAAAAAGGCAGTAAGTATGACTGGTTTGTCCTGGTGCCTAATTAACAATGAGATTAATAATGTATTGGAGTCTACTGTGTTATCTACACCTGCATTGACAACAACAGCAAGAAGCCTGGCTCATGTCTAGACATGCACAGGTAGATCTCTTAATCTGTAGATTCAATACCAGTAACAAAATTGCAAAATCTGAGGAAATGTAAGGAGAGATTTTACAATTTATAAGGATATACTGAGCAAAAATTATCAAGGTGTGTAAGTGTTGAGAAAATGAGATAGTGGGTGCAGCATCAGAACTTGAGCAGAATAATAATTTCTGAACCTCTTATATACCAGCTATCTTGTCAAAAAAATCAGGGAAAGGCAATACTTGTACATCCTCCTTTTTTGCCTGCTTTTATCTAAGCAAACTCCATGTGGAATCTATTGTTTGATTTTCCCAGGAAGACAAACTAGGTTCATGACTAGGGCACTCTGAAGAAACTTATGGAAGAAATCACAGTGTGCAGCATTTTGAGAAGCCTATTGAGAGCACTGCATGTTTATCACAACATAAGCCATGACAGAAAAAAAAAAAGTAGCAATAGCTAACTCACATTTTGTCTAATAATTGCAGGTACCCAGTGCACTTTTAAAACAAACCTGCTTTTCAGAGGAAGCATTTGGACATTTTCCTTATGAAGGTACCTAGAGACTCCCAGATTTCAAAGAGAGGTAATTGCAAGATATGTTTTCAAAAGCAAGGTAGCATCAAAAAAGCAAGTGTTTAATTTTTTCTGCTCCATCCTCCCCTGAATTCTTCAGTATCCAGATAAAATGCAGAGAAATTGATTATGATGTCCTATGCAACTACCAGTTTTTATCAACCAACTTGTTAACTTTTTGTGTTACATTTGAAATCATAATAATTACAACTCGTCCAAGTGCCCTGCTATTTTGTCTTCTTTTATCACGATTTATTGTTACAATATAGATAGAGGAAACCTTTTGGAGCATTTATTTGAGATTTTTCTTCTACTTATCTCCTACTGCTCCAAAGGCAGCTTTAGTAGTTTTTCCCTGCATCACAGATGAAAACGTTTTTCCTGGATTTAGTACAGTCTTTCTATTTACTTCAGATTCCTCTTCCCTGATCTTACTAATTCTCAGGATGATCCATTTTATTGGTTGCATTTCAGATTTCAGACCCATGGTTCTGGTGTTTCAATCCAAGATCAGTCACAAAGGTTTCTGTACAAACAAATCACAAAATGCAAATCCTGCTAATTGGGATAAATAAAAAGGAATTGGAGTGAAGTACTGTAGACCTAGACCAAAGTGGCTTTTGTTTTCCATTTGAGATTTTATAAAGCCAGTTTTCCTTTTCAGTTCTCTATGGCTATATCAGCAAACTTTAAGTATTACTTTCACTTTAACTTTTTGCTATACAAAATTTTTAGGATAAAAGCTTTTAAGCTAAAATATATCTTAATATTAGGGATTATTGCAACAGTTTTTCTATTATTCACATGGTTCATGCTTAAAAAGAGTTGAGAGCCCTAAGCATAACCTTGTGCATGCTTAAATGAAATGATCTTTCTTGAATCACTAGCTAAACCACTTCCATGACTTAAGTGACACTTTGCTCTTTTTCACATTCATGTCTTACTCACATTTCTGCTGCATGGTCAACACTTGACCTTAGTTCATTTGCTGTCTGCCTGCAGAGGAGTGTTAAATCAAATAGAGAAGGATCTGGGTATTACATGCTGATGAAAGTATCCATGCACATCAATTTGTACTTTGCTCTTCTCAGCATTTGACCACTCCATGATGGCAGGGGATGGTGCCTGTGGCTCGTGCAGACAGCAGTGCACATGCATCAAGTGCCATTCCAGTTGTACCTGCACTTGTGGGATTGGTTTGGGACACCTGTGGCCTTGCAATTGCAGAAAGAATGGTCACCAAGGTTAATGAATCCTTCCCTACCTATCTTCCAGGTTCAATTAAAAATCCACAATTTCCCTTAAGTCAAGAGTTTGAATTTGAAGCAGATTCTTCTGTTTATATTGCAGTAAACAGTAAGTCTACTTGCCTTCTTATAAAAATATGACTGTTGCTTACAACCTCCTTTAGTGAGACTTCAAAACTCACCATCAGTTATCTCTCCTTGGAGCAGGTTCTGCACAATTAACTAGAGAGATATTTTGGTTGGTTAGTTGGTTGGTTGGTTGGTTGGTTGTTTTTTTTTTTTTTCCCTGCAACACATGAACTGGAATATACTGGAAAAGAAATCAGTCAGCTCTGGAATTTTAGTCAAAACATGAGCACTAAGAATACAGTATGACTGCCTTCACAGTAAAGGACTACACAGTCAGTACAGAGTTCAGAACACCAAATAAATAAATATAAGTAAATATAAATATACATATGTATATATACTTTAGCAAACTTTGGAACTTCTGATAAGTTCCAGACTGACAAAAAAACTGCAATAATAGTCTTTTAGTGGTAACTGGCACCCTCCACATGCATTTTAAAAACTTCTGTTGTAAAGGTTACCATGACTGACTGGGGCTGACTGCTCATTCTAGGTCAGTTCAAAGTTCCCTCTAGCCCAGCACCCAGACTTCATGGTGAACAAATAGAGTGCTACAGAGGTCAAAACTGAAGCAGAAACCATGCTTGTTCTGCAATTAAGAAAATATTGCAGTGTATGGTAGGGCATGTAGATTCTTTCTTGACCACACTCTCAAAGCTTGTGAAAGTCTCCTCTTCCCCCAGCATTTAAATCTGCCTGTTCTCTGTTATTTTCTATAGAGTGAATAAATACAATCAGGACTGTATTAAGAAATTATGAACCTACAGCCTATTAAGAAATTCTTCCTGTGTATTTCATCAAGCTGTGCAGAGCTGCCATGCAGTTCTATAGGCTATTTTCTCTATTCACCATGTACAGATAAAGTTTACAGAGAAGGCTTGAATTACACTCCTTTCAAAGAGAATCCCACCTGTGCACAAATCTCCTCCCTGTGGGCAGCTTTGAGCCAACACATGGAGGTGGCATGCAGTCACAGGGATGGGCCTGGATCTATCCTAAAGTAAAACTCCAGAATATAAAAAGATGCAAAATTTAGGCCTTGACACAAACCAGCTCAGTCTATTTGACTGCTGATAATTGCACCAAATTATTTGTTAAGGTAGAGATACTCACTGCCTCCAAGCTTCTGATTTCAGTTTATAAACTCCAGTATGAAAGTGATTTTCGGCTTCTTAAATCTCAGAATTCCCCACACTGGAAGGAAAACATTAGGATTGTGTATGTTGCATCTATCTTTCAACTGTCAGTATTATTAAACCATTCAGGGGCACAAATACAGCTTTTCATTTCCAATCAAAAGCCAAAGCAGGTAAGTGGGACTCTTGACAGCAAGATGTATGCTAATAGGAAACCAAAAGATGTTTATGAGTTGAAGTCCTTCCCAATCCCCTTTCTGATTATTGAATTCACTCTCCATTATTCAGCTTTGATTTGAGCATAAAACACAGTATAATTGTATGGAGGCTGGTAAATTTGTACTTGAACAGAACATTAACTACAGATATAGCATCGCTTATGGAAACCAATTAAAGGTGAAATTGATACATAGGAGACACAAGGGCACTTCATAAAAGCAAGAAAACCATCAGTTTAAAAGGCTACATGAGAACACATATGAGTTTTGAGAGAAAAAAAAAATTAGCATTTCTTCTGAGATGGTCAATATTCTTCTGGGAAAAGGATGGAAAATGTAGTCATTTAAAAGTATAACAGACTTCAGCTCTTTAGAAAACATCTGAAAACACTGGCAAGAATGGTGGATTACAGGAGGTAATTATTCTTTACTTTTTTTAACTTTCTAATTTTTATAAAGAGAATGGAAGGTATGGATAGTTATGGGTACATTGGTTGCCACCTTGCCTAGTGGCATGGTGTATTCCAGAAATGTCTACAGCATATTTTATAAAATTAATTAAGATTTCTTAAACCTAAACTAATTTAATTCAGGAAAAGGCACATTGTATCCTTCTGAAACGAATCCGTGCAGATGCTGGAGGAGCTGCAATTGTGAACAATTATAAACAGTTTAAAATAGACTGGCAGTATCCTGTGGGTACTCTCTGATAGCTTGAAGAGGTTTGCATTCCCACTGTTTTGGCTGGTGTTACTTCATAGGGCATTAAAGCAAGACACATTGCAAAAGAAACTTTGCACGCCAGGAGGAAAAGGTCACCAAGAAGTGGCAGTTATACAATAGCTTTTGAATCAAAAAATAGGAGAGAAAAACAGCCTGTTGCAGTCCTCAGACTCAAATTCCACCAGTAACAGAGAAAAAGCAAATGTCAGTAAAAGTGGAAAAATGAACAGCAATTTTCTTGGCATCATTCAGGTTGACTAAAATTGTATCAATGCAAAGCTATCAGCTTTTTTTTTGTGCTTTGGAGAAGCAACTCATCCCCCTGTTAAAAAATTGAAATTGATATTAATTATGTAGTGTAACCAGTGATAAACTAGTTTATCTATATCTTGAAAATGTTAAATACTAGAAACATTTTTCAGGCATTTTTTCTCAGAAGAACTATTTTTTTTTTCTCTACCCTTCCTTTTGCTTTATGCTTTAGGCCAGGTCTTATACTGTATTTGGAAAAAAGAGAATGTTATGAGGTCCTTCAAAGGCAAAAGTTGGAGTCAGTTGTCATAAATGTGGCCATCAGAGACACTAATCTACAATCACATCTGATCTCAGTTATAAGCTCATAATGGGAAAAGTATTAATCTCCTTTATTTGTATAAATGAAGTTTGTAACAATCATAACTGTTGTTTTATACCATTTGATAAAGTATAACATTTGATAAATGGAAATAAATGCAAATTAAAATATCGGTATCACTGTATAGGCAAGAAAGAACATTTTACTCAGAGGTTAATGACTTGCTGGTTTGAGGAAGAAGGAAAAGATATCTGCACCTATCCTGTCAAAACTACATTAGCATTTAAAGAGAAGCAAGAGCCACTGGTGATCCAGGAAAGAAACTTCTTCATGGTGAGCTGTCTGTCATTATTTTCAATGACAAGAAAAGATTTTTGAATTTAAACAAAATGGAATAAACATGCAAGTTAGCATTCTGTCCCAGACATCTTTCTTATGAATATGATCTGAAGATGTATAGCTGGTATGAGATACAAGTTTCTGAAATTCAGGGTAAATATGTGTCAATTTGGTACAATTTCTAGAGAGATCTTCATCCAGCTTTACAGGGATTTGATTTTGAAATAATCCAAATGTTTTCTTTTCTGACACTTCTGTCTTTATAACTCTGGCTGCTCATTTTTCTGGTTTAGTAAATTATTTTGTTTTCATAATGGCATGGCATTTATTTAGAATGATTTAAAGATATATGGATCACATATACTTCTGGGATATACTTCCAAGATATTCTTACAGCACACCAAATTTCAGCAGATAATCCACAGCATGCTTCTGCACAGATGAGTTTGAGAGACACTGCTGTGGTGTCTAAATGGGTCAGACATGAACTGGCAACTGTTCTCAGCTCAGAAATTTCTCTTTTCTGAAGGAAGTTACAATTAAGGAGTGTACACCTAAATCTTGATAGGTCTCACGGAGTTTATGATATAAGTATACAAAAAAGAAACTTAGGTGAATGAATATCATAAAGATTATATATTTCAAATGTGTTGATGATTCTCCAGCTAAGTCAGAGGACAAAGATGTCACGATTCTGAAATTACATATTGCTAGAGAGGACATAACAGCTACTTTTCAGCTATATAAATTAATGGGTCTACAATACTAATATGAGTGTTTTCTTCTGCAAAGATTTTGTGGTGCTTTTTTTGAATTGTGGTGTTAAAGATGGCATAGTAAAATTTATAGCTCTGGGGAAAATTGTCAGAGACAAAATTTATCTCACTTTTTTATATTTTGTATGAGCTAAATATGGGCAAAGAACAGTTTTGGAATTCAGAAGATATAAATTAGACTGTACTGCAGATCTATTTCTGATGGTCTAGTGCACGCAATGCAAGTGGGTTTGCAACAATTGCTTTCAGAAAAATGACTAAGGATTAAGTCACTTTTAGTTCAGAAAACCTCTGCATTGTCTCCCTAGATATTTTTAGGCTTTTGCTCTTTGATACAAAGGGAAATACTGAATGTATATGGGATGAGGCAGGGCTATCATCAGAAAAATTGATATTTAAAAGCACCAGATAGCTTGAGTGCCTACACATTTGCACATTCAACTTGCTATCACTTTTCCTAAAGTGCACCTCATCAAGATTTTCTATAAGCAGCCCTACCATTCCCTTCAGGTACCTTTGAAACATCTCAGTGTAGACAAAGAACACATAAGTAGATGATTTTGAACATCTAGGTCATAATTTATATGAGCACTGAAGCATGGAGTGAATAGAGATTATAGCTCTAAATTTACCAATCTAATGCTATGAAATCACATGTCCTTTTCTTTTTTTTTTTTAATTTTCCTCAAGAACTGCCAGTCTTTCACTGGGACAGACAATGGAAAATAATAGATCACTTCTAATCCCAATGGACAGGGATGAACACAGTCAAAATTTCATTTAATAAAATATTTTTTTAAAAAAGCAATAATATTAAATTAGTAGTAGCTTCCTATTGTATCCTGTTGCTTTCAGTCTCAGCAAAACTGCTACTGGGAGAAATGACCACAAAAGAACGAGAAAATATGAGGATGGGGAGGAAAAAATTGTACAAGTCCTAGAGCAAAAACTTACACTGTATATAAGGATCAAGAGCTCACACAACAGAAATAAGCACTATTATTTACCACAGGTTTCCCTGCAGACTCTAAAGCAGATGAATTTGGAACAATGACAGTAGCAAATGTCCTGCCAAAATGCTGGTGACAGGAGGCCTTGCAGGCTGCTGTCCTGAGGTCAGCTGATGCTACATCAAGATAAGCCATATCTGACAGTAATTCTTTCTGAGCACTCCCACCTCAGAAAGCCAATCAAACCCAGGGCTGCATCAAAAGCAGCACAGGCAGCGTGCCAAAGGAAGGGATTCTGCCCCTCTATTCTGCTCTTGTGACACCCCAGCTAAAGTGGTGTGCACAGTTTGGGTGTCCCCAGTGTAAGAAAGACGTGGAACTGTTGGAGTAAATCCAGAGGAGGCCATGACATTGCTAAGAGGAAGGAATCCCCTCCTTTAGGAAGCAGGTGGAGAAATCTGGGGCTGTTCAGCCTGGAGAAGAGAAGGTTGTATGGAGATCATTGCCCTGGGATTAAATCCTAATGGAACTACACTCTAACAAATAGAACAGGGAGGACAAGCCCAACAAAGCAGGAATAAATGTTAAATTGTCAATGTTGATGCATGTGTTGTCTGGGAAAAACCAGGATTTATTTGTGAAAGTAGTACCATCAGGGCCTAAGACATTTGTCTTTGACACTGAAAAATGCCATTTTGAAATACATCCTGAAGAAACTCCTGAAACTGTTTTTGTATATGTTAAAAATAGATGTGTCTGTATGAGAACTTTGTGGCATTATCCTTACGGACCACACCACTGCAGAGATGAGCAATCATTCCAAGACCTGTAATTTTACCAGGACTGTGGGAAGTGACTTTAGTTATTCAGATCATGGCATAACCTACCGACTGTCGTAATCTAACTGCATCTAATCTAAATAATCTAAATGCAATCTAATCTAAATCATATAAAGATTTACTACCTACCCTCCACTGGAATGAATCTTACACTGGTAAAGAAACTACTGCAACATGATGGCCTGTGCTAAACATGCTTGAAACAATGGACAGAAAGCTCTAATCCATGTTCATCATGACACAGAGTCACAATGTGTCCTGGAAAGAGTGAAGAATGAAATCGGTGCTGGTGGGACAATTTATTTATAGGTCACCAAACAGTAACAGAAACTCTAAATCAGAAGCTGCACTCCATAGTCACTTTGCTAATTTCCATATTCCACATTCATAATACTTGTTATTGAATACTAGTTTGTATGTTAGAGTGTGGAGAAAAGCTAGGTGGGTGACACTATTCCAAAGACCTCCTTGCATATATAAATCTACTTACTCATGTTTACACTCACACTTAACAAAACCTTCATAATTAGGTAATTTAACAAAAAAAAATTCCCTCAAATTACAATTAAATAGGCAAGAGGCAACCACACTGTGGAGCAGCCACTCTGTGGAGCAAGATGGATTGTGGAGTTTTTAACAGGTATGCCTTTATGCATTTAAATGTATATATCTCTGTGTCCATGTGTGTGTATGTATTGATTTAAATACCATCTATCTAGTACAGTATGAATGTTGCTGCTCAGATCTATAATTAAATCACTGTTGCAGTTGTAGTAAACTCTATCAAATCACTTTGTAAATGTTGAATTAGTCAATGATTAAGTGGTGTTACACCCTTTTGCACCCTTACCCTTCTGCAATCCTGGTTTCCATGTAAGTTGTCTGAATTGCTTCTAACTAGATTTTCCTTTGCATGTTTCACTATGAAGTAAGTAACAGAGTGAACCTTGCCATTGACTCTGTTAAAGTCACAGATTTATGGTAAAATCTGCTTTGACCAATACCTTTGACAATGATTCTTTAAGTGGCCTAACACACTCCTTTGTGACAAGAGAGATCATTGATGGAGCCCAGCATTAATCACACTTGTGATTAATTTTCCTTAATGAAAAACATGACAAGGACCATGGAATTTAAGTTCCTTTCATAGCAAAGGAATAATTAAGGCCGGATCTTACTTTAACTTTTGCAAATTCTACATTTGCACAGTCTACCTCGAAGCTAACTGACCCTTGGTCGATGGAATTAAATTACCACTTGTAAGAGGCAATAATTCTGACATGTTTTGGACACCAATTGTGTTTGCTCCAAAGGACATCCAGGTCAATAGATCAGAAGAAAATACCTACATTGTGGATTCCTTAATTTGTTCAGATGGCTTTCACTCCTTTCTTTGGATTCTGTAGGACTTGATTTCACTGAATGGCAGAGAATTCTGGGCACTGATGTGTAGTCACAGATGTGTCTGGTAATGAAAGCAAATAACTGCTCTCAATAAAGCTGAGGCTTCCTGCTAGAGGTAGCAACAAAGTGTTATTTCAAATATTACAATTCTTCCTATAGAAGGCCTGAAGATCCCCTACACCTTTCAGTGCCTGACTTCTTGTACCAGACTTCATTGTAGGAGGCAGAACCAGGTTTTTAGGAGGGTTTTTAAAAATTACATTTGGTTTTGCTTTGTTTTGTTTTATGACACGTTGTTTTCAGTCTGGTATCGTGAATGGCCACTGCTGAGAGAATTATGTTTGGCAACGTGTCAATATATTGCAGGAAAAATACTCAGAGGTTAATGAATTGACCATTCCAAATTGTCTTCTGAAACAAGTCTACAAGCACGGGTTTTGTTACTTAAAACACTTCTAAAAATTATATTTCTTAGTTTTAAGAGCTAAACTGAAAAAGAACTGTAAAAATCCTTCAGCCACCTGTGTATTTCCTGGTATTATGAAAAATTCTATTTTTTATTATTTTAATTTTAATTTGTAATAAAGAATAGGAAAGCATATTCCCACAGAAATGAGCATACTATAAAATTGGCACATCTGGGGTTAGCTGTAGATTCTAAAGAAGACAGAGTTGCCTTATTTGGTTTTAAAATGGACACACTGAATATAGTACATATAGAGAAGAATTAACTAACTGTAGCAAAATGCTTTTCATGATGCTTTTCCAGCTTCTCTCTGCTGGAAATCCCACAATCATACTTAAAGTCTAAGATAATGAGAAAGCCTCTAAGCTGAAAAAGCACTCCCTTTAATAATTTTAATTCCAGTATAATATATAATTTTCTAAAACAGAAATTTATACATTTCTAAAGCCAAAAATTTTCTAAAATTTCTTTTTCCCAAATTCAAATTGAAATTATTTTCAATTGCTGAGATATTATTGCACTGCAGATCTTTATAATACACTGCTACCTGCACTCACATCTGAGTAAGGGCAGAGTCTCCTGCTACACTTGGGACAGCAGTAGTGACCACAAATGTACAAGAGCTCACTGAAAAAGGCTGGAGGGGTAGGATGTGGAGTGCACACTGGGGTGGGACAACAAAGAGCACAGCATTCCACCAAGAGTCAGGGAAGAGATCACAGGGGTGTACACAGCAGCAGGATCTAATCTGAGATAGCTGCAGTAAGAAATGTGGCCAGCTCCAACAAGAGTTCTGCTGAGCTGGGAGGAATTTCATTCAGACCAAGCACCTGATACTGCAGTACTGAAGTCATTGTGAGCTTCCTCTTCTGCTTATTTCACCATGGGGCACTATGGACAAACACAGATGGTACAGGATGGTACCAGGACATACCAGGACTTTCCAAGTGCTCTTCATAGTGCCTGACAGCCATTTGAAAACTGTGTATCTGGTTCAAAACAATTCTAGGTCCTTCCTGGTATTATTAGTAAACATCTGCTTTAAGATCTAGACTGTTTTCCAAGCAGGTGAAAATGGTAAATGCCAGACATGCTACCCTTCATTAATGGGCTCAAAGGATATAGCTTTCATTGCTTGATGGCATAATAACTTTTTTTAAAAAACAAATGTGGGAATCCAGGACACAGGGAATATATCCCTGCCTGTTCTGAGAAGTCCTGAGTGTCAGCAGAGCACTGCTTTTAACCTTCGTCCCTGGCAAAGGCTGCCAAGGCTTTGGGATGAGTTAGAACATAAAGTGTGAAATAGATGATAGTGATAGTAATAGTGATTATTAGACAAAAGGTTTAGGATTTTTAGGATTTAATATGAGAATGAAAGGGACCCAAAATGGAGATTTTGGGTGTGGTTTCATCTTCTTCTTCTTCTTCTTCCACTCCATGTTCTGTAGCATAGGTGGCAGATAGTTATTGGTTTAGAATAATAGTGACATGGATGCTACGTATGTAGATTAGAAGAAGTTATTGGTAATAAAGTAAAAACAATATACATGTGAAAAGACAATTGGATATTATATCTTTAAAAGGCCTTGGTTTGAGATTCTTGGGGCCATTTTGCTCCTCTTGTGCCCTACTTCTCGTATGTTGTCTGGTCCTCAGACAACCATAAGATAAGATAAGAATAAACCAGAGACTGAAGACAGAAAACCTCGAGTTGTGCCTGTGTCTCACACCTTGCTCAAGAACTCACAAGGGAATTGCCCCCAAAAGGGACCTGGGGGTTGGTTCCCTGCCTATGGTGGTACCCACAACATCATCGCAACAAATTTCTTGTCACCGAAGGGCCAGTGTCTATAAAAGTCAGATCTGACACTGTATTTGCAGAACTGGCATTGCTAAACTTAATTATTCCATTATTGTAAACTTAGGCAAAACTATATTTTCTCACTGTTTTCCTTGGGATAAAGTTGACTTTCTTTTTAGCAATCCGTAAATTGTCGTGGTTTAGAACAGTGTTGAAATCAGAGTTGATAGCACAGGGTTGTTTTAGTTGCAGGGCTGAGCTTACAGTGTCAGGACCTCCTTTGTCCCTAGCACTATTCCCCTGTGAGCAGACTGGGACTGCACAAGAAATTGGGAGGAGACACAGCTGAGACACAACCCAAAGGACCACAGGGATATCCAGACCACAAGGAGCTTGTGCCCAGCAATAAAATCTGGGGAGTGAGGAAGGAAGGGGAGCACTCAGAGTTATGGTATTTGTCTCTCCAAGCCACCATTGTGTTGATGGAGCCCAGCTTTCCTGCAGATGCTGAACTCCTGCCTGCCCATGGGAAGTGGAGAATGAATTCCTTGTTTTGCTTTGCTCGTGTGTGTGGCTTTTGCTTTACCTGTTGAACTATCTTTGTCTCAGTCCATGAGATTTCTCATTTCTATCCTTCCACCCCGCTGCACAAGGAGTGAATGAGGTGCTGTGTGGTGCTTGTCTGCCCAAAGAGGTTTAACCACAACACTACTGACCATCTCAGGACCCCCTTTACAGAGGCAGAAGTTTTACACCCAAACATCTGTTATGGAGGGCAATCTATGCTGTGAAGGTATGCAAGATTTCGATGGGCAGATTTCTGCAGTCAATTGTGTGTGAAACATTCAAGCATGAGTTCATATAATTTCAAATAATTATGTAATAATATCCAAATCTGAGGGTGTTATTGTTGAATTGCACAAGAAATGTTTAATAGGATTGGATCTTTATGCAATTATTATGCTTTTTGCATTTAGAATATAAAATAAGAAAATATTAAGTAAACATAACATTTAAAATAATTATTTAAATTAAGAATAAAAAATATTATCTGAATACCTGAATATATTCCATGTACATGACTTGTGCTTTGTGCTGGTTTTTGCATAACATGCTTTAGATAGAGCAGCATTATAAGGCAAGTATAAAACAGAGAGGCAAGTTAATAACATTTGTGCAGTACATTTTTTTACAAGAAAGTATATGAGCTATTTCAAAAGGATGTTGTCAGTTTGCTAGTTATGCCTTCTGGAAATAGTCCCATAAAATGAATGCAAGCTGCCCTCTAAATTAAAATGTAATTTTCTTATTTTAGTAGAAGGTAAGCATTTGGAATACCATCTTGTTTATCACAAATAGGGAACACCACATTTGCTCAATGGAAAATTTTAATAAGTTAAGTGAAAATTGTGGATTCAATTTAACCTTTTTTAGGAGTCTGTTTTAAATACTTAACTACAGAATATGCTGCAGTTTAGTTGATGAAAATGACCTGTCTGTAGAATTGCCATTATTGCACATGTAAAGTTATGTACTGCAAGAGAATTTTTGTACACTGTAATATCAACTGGATTAATTTTAGCCAGTTTCACAAGGACATACCAGAGCATAAAAAAATGACTCTCATAGAGGATAAATATTGGGTTATTTTACCTTTGTAGGGGGTGAAGCAGGATTCCATCTGTCCATTCCTTCAGTTAGTGCATATTTGAGTATTTATTTCTCTAAGAAGTCTCTCAGATCTGTTGGGCCTACTGTATTTGTATAACACTGATCAATTATTGTGAATAATTTTTCAGTTGCAGTTAATCTAATATATTTACCAAGGCAAACTTCATGAGCATGCTAAAATCACTTTCTTTGAGCATGCTATAAATCACCCCAGGTATGTCAGAGCCCTCTTCACTATGGAGCCCTCTTTGTTTTATGCATGTTTTGTATGTAAGAAGTGGGTCCTTTTGTCCCAGCCAAACAAGCTCATTATTATGTGCAATTCTATTTATATAGATATGTTCAAGGCAGAAATGTGGCATTCCTGTCTGGAGAAGATGAATCACTACTCTGGGAAGTCATGCTCAGGTCCACTGTAAATGGGCCAGAAAAGTGTCACTAGCCAGTTCTTGTAGCACTAAAGTCCAGAGTGTAGAAAAGGTTACCCTGTAAAAAGAGGTTTCAATGGCTTCACTGAGTAGAACTCAGGATATTTCCATGGATTGAGTAATCCTGGGTAATCAGGCTTAAAAATTCTCCAAAGGCTTTTCTTCTCAGAGAGCAGAGGTCACTCATTACCCTGCACAAAGACGTGCCAGGCTGGAATGGAGGTGGGCAAATAATGAACTAACACTGTACAATGATTTCTGTCACAATCAGAATACATGTGAGGACTATATGTCTTAAAAATTCAAATGTTATTTTTCTTCCTGGTGCTAAAACAGAATGAGGTTGCAGAGCAGTATTCCTGAGAGCCAGATTCTGTTACACATATTGGACATGAAGTGCCAGTGGCTTCAAAAGAGGTTAATTGCAAAGGAAAATAATGTTCACTATGAGAAAGGACAACAGAATATAAGCCTCAGAAGTTTCATAGGATTTTATCCAGGGGGAACCATTATGATCATCCAAATCTGATTTCCTGCAAAACAGCTCCAAAACCTTCAACTACTGTTTTCTTCACTTTGCCCAATATGCTGATGGTTGAGCACATCTTTTAAAATGACAGCTAATCTTAATTTACAGACTCTAAATGCTGGAAGATGCACTACAAACCCCAGCATATTTTGCTCAGTTTAATTAAATTTTATTGCTGAAAAGTCTACCTCATTTTGTCTTTGAATTTATTAAGCTTCTGATTCTAGCCACTGCATCTTATTCTCCATTCATCTGCAAGATTAAAGAGCCTTCTACCACCAGAATACTTTCCTCATGTGGGCAGCTGCAGACTACAAACAATTCACCTCTTAACCTTTTTTTTGTTTAGTTAAATAGATTAACTTTTTTTTTAGTCTTTTACAGTTGAGACAGGTTTTTCAACCTTACATTATTCTTTGAGTTCTTTTATAAATAATTTCCAAACTGCTGACATCCTTTTTATACTCTTTACATGAAAACTGTACAAAGAATTTCAATAAGTTCTTGCTATCATGGATAACCACCTCCTTGTTAGTCTCACCTCTATTAAAACAAAGTCCATGCCTGGCTTCAGAGCCACAAAATCACTTTGTAACCTCAAGTTCAGATGGGTGTGCCCTGTGACCTCCAGCTGCTCTATGGGAACTGGTAAAGGCTCTTTTGAAATCTTTTACTTTAGCTAGAGATTCCTTTAAGCTATACTTCTAAATAACTTTCAAATGGAACCATGTTAAGAAATTCTTGTATATATGGAAAAAGCCAAAAAGTCATCTGCTCTTATGCATGTATTATTCTGGGAATAGAGCAATTCATTAGCTGAATATACAATAATTTAGTCCTAGATAGAATTAATATTTTTTATTGATTATACAAATTTAATTAATCAGAAAAAAGATAAAGTGATTATAAATAATTGCTTAATTGCTTTAAAAAACAGTTTCTCCTAGGGTAGTGTAAAAGCTTAAATCAGGGGGTTTAAATATCAGCCATTAAATGCATAAACAACTCTATGGTTAGCAAGCTGGCCATTGAAGAATGTGCTGAATAGCTCTGATAAAAAGAGTTTTAAACTAAAAATTCCAGTCCAAGCAATCAGTTTGAAGTATTAAATATCTTCTCTGTATCTAAAACCTTTGTGTTTACATTTAAACTGAAAGGAAAGCATTACTTCTCCTCCAAGTAAGTAGGCAAAGCAAAAGGAAAATAGGCATTTTCAGATTTTTTCTTTTAACATTTTTACCACCCATGTTTTGGTACCCAAGGAGCAGAGAGATACTGGTTATGGGGGTTACTCCTGGCAGGGCTTTTTTTAGAGCAGCATTAATGTCTTCACAGAATTTTGATGAATTATGCTACAAGAGAACTGCTTAAACGTGAATTAAAGTTTGAATCAATGGCTGAACTGGTTCCAAATTGGTTTTAAACATGATTTTACAATTCACACTCTAGTGATAAGGAAACACTGTTCTTGGCATCTGCTTTAATGATTGTCCATTTTCCTGAGTGCTAGACTGATCCTCTTCTTAGCATAATAAAGATTTCTTTCTTGTGAATGAGGAATCTGGGGAGCATATTTTCCTTTGCACAATACTTCTCCCTAACTCCTCACTTTGCTGCTCTATGTATTTTGTGGAATGGACAAAGGACAGTAGTAAGCTCCTGCCACGGGGTTGTAGTCTACATATTCTGCTTCTGTGGGACTTCAAGCTTGTCAAGACCTTGGACAGAGAGCCATCTCCCTCTCTTCAGATTCCTTATGAACACACAGCCACACCAAAGAGCAGCCAGGAATGGACATTATTACTTTCCTATTTCTGCTTTCCCTCTTATATTGAACATCCAAGGAGAGCACACAGGCTTGTCTTGATCCATCCTCCACATGTTCAGGCTGCTCCTTAGAAAGAAGTCGATGTTCAGCAGCTGGTATTTCTTCAATATAACTGCTGCCTTTTTGATATTCTAAATAACTTCTAATTTTCACACAGGTAAGAGAAGCTGCTGCACATCTAGGCACTAGTGACATTTGGTAGGTGAACTGTATGGTTTATAGTCTGCTTCTAAAGAAATTACTAGAAATTGCTTCGGTGACGCAAAACAGGGTATTTTCCTTATTTTCCTCATGACTTTTGGCAATTGTTTATAAGAAATGATTAGCTGCTCTCTCATTAGTAAAGCAGTGTGAAACTGAAACCCTCACTTGCTGGAAAGTGTGCATTCAGCTTGTGTTTTTTTTGACTTTTTCTCATTGGTGTTCTGCTTGTGCATGCTGAGGAATTTCTGTGAGAGCCAGATTATGACAGATTCTAAACCTTAGACAAGATTGACAAATTTTGGTTCACTTTACCTATGAAGCTGTGCAAAGCCATGAACTCCTTACAGAATTGCAGATAGCATCTTAGTACATGACTCAGACTCTTTTTAGAGCAGAGTCAAATCTGGATGAATTCCCAGGGGCTGTGCAGCCCTCCAGCTCCCCTGCTCTGTTACACTGGGTTTAAAGTTTTGCATGGTGCTAACACATAACCATTTTCATAGATAAAGGGGAATTTGCAGCCCTGTGGAGTGTTAAGGTGCTCCATGTGGAGTCTATTTTGAAAGTACTGATTGCAGTAAATGATGTAAATCACACTTATAAGCATTGCTGGAGTTAGGAATCTTGCTCTTGGGTCTAGTCATAGAAAACAAAGCATTTCTGCTAGGAAACGTACAAAATCACACAATTAATTCCAAGTACAAATATTTGCTGCTATTTGTAAGGATTTCTTATCCAAACATCACAGGATGCTCATCTGTTTCATTTTCCCAGAGAAGTATCCTAGACAGAATGAGAGTTCTGCACTGCTCCATGCTGAGATATAAATAATTCCTGTCAGGCTCAGAATAATGTTTTGTAAGCCTTCTGAGCACCTGTATTACATGGAAGATTGACTTCACCTGCTGTCCATCATTATGGTCCCTGGAATACATTTTAGGGTTTTGCTGGACCTTGCTTCATGTCTTGAACTGAAAATGTGTTATTTAGCTGGAAGTGTATTTGTTCACTTTTTTTTTTCAAGCTGATATTTTTAGGCTAAATTTCTAATCTTCCCCTAAGTACTAGATCTCAATATAAATTTTATTATTTCTTTGTAGCAATATTACCACATATTAATTCTCTCTCCTGTTTTATGGATCATCAGTAAAAACCATTCATGTGAGAATAATTCCAGCTTCCACAGCAAAAATTAAGATATTAATCAAGATGGATAATAAAGTCATGTCCTGTGGAAAGCCACTAGATACTTCTAGTCAACAAAATGCTATTTATTATAATTATTAACTTAGGATAAATTAAGCTATAATAAAGGTTAATTATATAAATAAATCAGCTTGGACTTCTGAATAACGTAAAGCAATTTGTTAATATTTCCTGCACAGACTCTTGCCTTCCATAAAACAACCAGCACCCATTGTTAGGAAAGAAAAAGGCAAAAATATTTGTGAGAGTACTACAATTAGCTATTTATAGTTACTATGGAAACAAAGCAGAATCAAATAAGTGTGATTATACTTTTGTTCTTTTGATAGGCTATTGAACCATACTCTTGCTTCTAATAGCATTTTCTTTCAAATAATAATAAAACTTGGTGTTATGGACTTCACATTCAGGTGTACCCTATTTGATGACAACAAGTGGAGACATCAGAAGGCTTAAATTCTGCTAACCTATGAACATAAACAATGTGCAATGTAGGAAGTTTTACTTGTCTAAAAGAATAATTTTCAAAGTAGGCTCTAGAACAGAAGACGTTGCTACTTATTGTCAGATGTTCTTTGCTGCTAAAAACCACCAAATTCCTTGCTTTAACTTTTTGTTATGGTACAGGTGGAAATATGGGTTCATGTGTAGGATTACACAGCCAGTCCTCTCAAATAGATAAAAATGAAGCAGATCAAAGGGAAGAGGTACTTAATGACAGTTATGAAACATTAAAAAATGTACCAAACAATTTATTATGTATGAAGGCACTTGTGGTGTTTTACACAGTGAATTAAAAATATATTAATTAATTTGGAAACTATCTCAATTTAAGTGTATTCAAATACAAAAAAATACATTATGACCAGCTTACTGCAGTTCATATCCAGGCAGGCACAGGACACCTGTCCCTGACATTCAGCACGGATTCTCCTGTATGCCAGGGGTTTGCTGCTCTGACTGTTCTGTACAGGAACTTTGCTGTCTCACACACAAGCTGTCTCCATCTGCTTTCCTGACACTCATTCTGTGATCTTCAGTATCTTCTGATTTTATCTTTTCTCCCTTTCTTGGAGTGGGATGGACTTCCCACCACTGACAGAACCACAAGGCTGGTGCCACCCCACTGCTTCAATGCTCCTCCCACAAAAGCTCACAGGAATAAAACGCTCCAATGGAAAGGCCAAGCTATGGATGAAACCTGATGCCCCCACAGAGAGTGGCCACAAGTTGTACTTGTAATGGTAGATTTATGGCAAGAAGAAACAAAATCTCTTGGTTACTAGAGCCCAACTTGCTTTCACAACCAGAAAGATCCTGACTGAAACCTCTGCTATGTTTCAATTAATCACCAGTTCAAAGATCCATTTCAGACATGTGAAGTGAATTACAATGATGGCAGCACATAACTTTTCTCATGACAAGGGACTCACAGGTACTAAGACTGCAATCAAAGTTTTAAAAATATTTTGACAGCATATACAGTGCACACATTACTGTGGTATGGGAAAATCAGCTTTTACTGGTACCACTTTGGAGAGCATCCTGTTTCCCTTGCCTCCCTTCATGCTGATAAAAGCATCAAAACTCAAATTGCTTTTTCTTCACCCAGCTCTTGACTCTAGTTCTTCTACTGGGCTTGTTGTAAGTTCCATATTTAAATCAGCTTTTCTGTTAAGTAGGAAATTACTTTATGGATGACATCCTGGTTCAATTTACATCAATAGCAATATTTCTGTCCTTTCATTGGAGACAGAATTTCATAACACAAGCTCAAATTATTTTTAAAATTATTAGTGTAGGAAATGCAGATTGCAGAGGCAGAATTTGCCTTGTTTCCCAATGTTTTTAATAATACAATAATGAAGAATTTTTCACACTTTCCTATAAGTAAAGTGTATCTTTATCCAGAGGGGGAAAAAAAGGTCAATGAAGGAGAAAAGAAATTAGTTTCCTATGGTGATACAAACAAAAGGGGAAAAAATAATTTAAAGAATAAATTAAGTATAATTGTGTACTACAAATGCTATACACTAATCCACCTGGTTTTTTTTTTGTAATGCTATTTCAGAAAAATGCTGTTCTTAAAGGCTATTTTTAAAGACTGTTTTAATCTATGACATATTTCCATGTGCCCTGCTTTTTCATATTTGAAAATATTGGCTTCATTTTCAGTACAATGAGAACTGCTGAATTTTCTCACTTTAGAAGTATCAAAAAATCCTTGTGATGTACTTAGATAGGTTTCCAAAGAACAACAGCTTCTCGAATCTGTAATTTTAATTTGGACTTGAAACAAGTATGTTATTACACTGCTAATTGTTGTCATCAGTCAAATCCATGCTTGAAAAATATGTCTATCATTTTGGTGATTAACTTGCTTTGGAAGTGTTGTTAATATCTTAATAAATAAATCACTTAATATCAGATTTATTTTTTTTCTGAACTAAAACAGACACAAACATAAAGGTCTTTGAAGTCTTGAAATTTAATAAAGATAGATGCATTTTTTAGTGTCTCTTTCAGGTCTTTCTCACATTTGATTTTCATTTTGCTGCCATCTTTCTCTTTTTCTGATAACATCATGTTGGATGAAGTGGAGTGAGTCAGTAAGAAAGAATGTGTTGCAGACTTCTGTTTATAACCTAACATCTGACTGATTCATACTAGAACATCTTGTCAGCCACACAAGAGAGTACAATGTGTTTGTTAGCTGGATTCTTCATTTAGGATGTTTCTGGGTTTGTTGATACTATTTCTCCAAATTCTGTATCATCAGGGAAAGAGGAATGTTTCCTCTTCCTATTACAATTAAAGGATGCCTTCTGCTGCCAACAAAAGCACTTGTGTTGGCTCCTAAAGACACAGTCCTCATGAAAGAATTGCAATAAATACATTTTGGTTGAGTTAAACAACCGATGGCTGACATCTTCTACAGTTTCATTTCTCCAGTGGTATCTTACCACCCTATGAAAAGCTTGAATTGTAGCACTTCTTGTGTTACTGTTGATTTTGCAATAGGAACCAATCTGGAAAGCAGTAATGCCATCTCTGAGAAGGGTAAATGTTTTTCAGCATTTTTCTGCTCATAAGGTCTGAGACAGTGAAAAAGAAGAGGTAATCTGAAGGGTTTCCTTTAGTTATGTAGCTTATCTGGTGAGAAATTGGAGCAAACAAAAACTATGCTGGCAATGAATTTCTATTACAGGAATATGCCACCTTCCTCCTAATTGAAAAATGTGATAAATTGTTGCAAACTTCCAGCTTTTCTTTTTATGCCAAGACCTTTGACTTTGGAAATAATTGACATTGTAAAAGCTTCTTTTTTCTTCTGTAAGCAATTTAGGAATTGGAAGATGTAATGGAAAGCTGAATATGGATGGAAACACTGGAAAGTTTCTAGAAATGTTTGGTCTGAACTCAGCAACCCCTTAGGCATGGATTCCCCAGTGAAAACATTTGGAGCAGCCAGTAGAAGTACAAATGTAAAACTTTCTCTTTGCAAACAAATGTTATCATGACTGACCTTCCTGTGAAAGGAAGAGGGCCATGCTGCTCACAGCTCCTTTCATCTCCTGCTTGGGGCCAAGCAGCGCTGTCCTCAAGCTGCTCAGCAAGCAAAGGTCACCTGCCACCCTCACACATGAGCAGGGGACACGCTGGGACAGGCACTGTCTTCATGTCCTCCCACCCCTTCCCTTCCCTTCCCTGTGCTCTGCACCACACCCAAAATGCTTTCTACACTTCTGTAAGGCTTAACCTGTCATGGGGTATTCAGATGGATCCTTGGGAGACTTATACAGACCAAATCATTCAGAAGAGGAGAATAATTGCTTGAAAGCAGAGTTAGGTAAATATCAAAATGGTTTTTGCAAAGATGAAAAACTGTCCAGAGATATGTCAGTTTAGACAAAGATGAACTTTTTAAAATAAGAAGTGTGTGGAGAGAGAGAGAAAGAAAGAATTCAGGGTACAGGCATAAAGATACCCACATTCTCACCCAAAATGCTCAGCCAGCATAATTCTGATATTCAAAAATATTTAGAGGTTTATTCATCTTCCAAGAACAAATTTCAAAAGAAACAAACCCAACAAAACTGAACGCCCCAACACTTTCAGATTAGCTGATTTTTCTTTTCTTTTCTTTTCTTTTCTTTTCTTTTCTTTTCTTTTCTTTTCTTTTCTTTTCTTTTCTTTTCTTTTCTTTTCTTTTCTTTTCTTTTCTTTTCTTTTCTTTTCTTTTCTTTTCTTTTCTTTTCTTTTCTTTTCCTCCCACATTTCTTGAGCAGCATTCCTTATCAAAGTATATCATGTCATCTGAGCTAAAGAACAAGCTCAAAAGAGCTTGATACATATATATCATACTCTGAAAAGTTTTCTTTGAGAGAAGAAAATAAGATCAAAGCACACTTCAGTACCCAACACATATTGATTCAATGTGAATATGTGCTGTGCTAGGAACTATGTCCTGATATGAGTTTTCAACTTGGTCAGCAAAGGAAGAAGTATCTTGGAGTCTAAAATTTTCAGTGCTCATTTTTTCCACTGCTCTCAGATGATAGTGACATGTTTAAATGAAAACCATTTGGCTTTAAGAACATGGGATAAAGAGGAGCAGTACACTACACTAATCCCTGAGATAGAAAGCATTTTGAAGAAGCTTTCAGGGAAAGCAGTCAGTCATACTGATTTGGAAGGCAAAGAAAGAAACTTACTGATCAGAGAAAAGGCTAGAGAACTTGTACATGGCTCTTAATGACCAGAGCAGAATATGGGCTACATTGTACATTTTTTAATACTGTTTTTCAGGGGGAATTTAAGGTAGTACCTAATGTTTAGTTAAAATAGATATACTCTTTCAGATTTGGGTTTGGGCTGTTTTGTGTAAAGCTGACTTGCCTCCCTTCTTGACAGGAATTAAGAGAATGAAGCAGCACTGGTTGTAGAAGTCTCCTAGAGGGCATCCTGAGTGACAGTCAGCAGAGTTGGAGCTAGGACAGCTACAAGGAGATCACAAGGAAATTCCCTTTTCGTACCAGAAGAACTGTGCCAGAATTGGCCACCACAGTGATGCAGAAATGAAATGGAATGAGACACAGCCTCTGTCTTTCCATGGCACACAGAACACAGCCCACTTTGGGAGGTCCCACCTGGAAGCCCAGAGCATTCCCCCTCTCCCTCTTTTCCTTAGCAGTTGGATACTGCTGGAGATGCAGAGTCACAGGTGCCCAAGGAAGGGAAAGGATCATTTCCACAGTTGCTGGCTCCAGCACTGCCAGCACAGCCCAGGCTGCTGGGGCTGCTTTGCCACAGGGCCCACTGCTGGCTCATGTTGAACTGGGCTCTCTGGACCTTTTCTGCAGAGCTGTTTCCCAGCACTTCTCCCTGACCATTCCCAACCCATTCCAAAGCAAAATGATTCACTCTTTGCCCACCCAGAGCATCTTTCAGTGCAAGACCTTCAGGTTTTCCTTCTCATCTTGAGCAGGGCTCACAGGTCATGTGAAGAGAGGATATGAGACAAAGCAGGAAGGAATGTTACACCAGCCCCTTTCTGAAGATAGAATTGATTTTATTTTTTAAACACTGATAAATTTAAGATATTAGTGTGTTAGGCATATGGCCTCATTAATACACAGAGCAGAGAGGGGATTCAGCAAATGGATGAAAGGCTGACTGCTGGTACTTCTCACTTTACATCTTTCTACATGACTGTGAAAATGTTTTGTCCTGAAAAACAGATCCTACAGCACAGAGGGGTACTTGCCTCCACAGCCACAGACCCAAACTCTTTATCCCTGGGGTCAGTGAGCAGTAAACAAGAGTTTGAATTCACTGCATTGCTACCCGTGCCTGAAACTGTGAGTAGGTGAGAGAATGAGCATAAAAAAAAGTATTTTCATTCCTTCCTGTTTAAGCTCAGAACTGTCTATTTCTGTCTCTCATAAAAAGACATTGGATAGAAATTCATAATGCAAATGCTCTCTCCTGCTAGAATAAATGAGTCATAAAGATACAGCCATTCTATAGCCACTTTTTCATATTAGGGCAGTATTCTTATAAATATTTGTTTTTAAGTATGAGAAGCAATAGCAAACTTTTTAAATTAAGTGGCTGGAGTTATTAATTAAAAATATAAAAACTAATAATATAGCCAAGAAACAATACGAAGTCTTGAATATAATGCAAAGAAATATTTTGATTTAAGACTTAAAAAATGAACCAAATCTAGTGTACAGGATTTATTAAAAAGATTAATAATGACACAGAATTGCTATTTTAATTGCTTTGCTAATCATAGGGGCATTATTCAAAGTTCTTTAAGATGAACAACTTCATTTGCATGTGTGCTGTTGCTAATTAGTTTGATGCTTTGTGCTAATAGAATGGTCCCTCAGCAAGAACGTATCTTTAGAGTATTTATAACAAGTAATTTATTAAAGTACAGTCTTCTACATTTGGCTATAGTGGAAGAGTTGGTAACCTTGTTGAACACTGAATGCTGTTACTGCCTTTTCATTACTGTGATAAAGGAGGGCAAGGCATTGTCCTTAGCGATGGATGCAAAGAGGTGACAAGAGCCATTGATGCAGCTAGGAGAAAATAACCAATAGCACTTTGTGAAAATGACATTTAGCAAAAAAAATATTAAAAACAATGACAGCTACAGGCTGTTGAAATTCATATCAATAACATCCTTGTTCTCCCCTAGCAACTAAGAAAAAATGAGGAAACACAGTAAGTTGGATTACACAAAAAGTCCTTTTAAAGCTTTGGTTGCAGGGATGAATAACCAGGAGGGTGAAGTAGAGTTGGGAAATTCAAGGCCAGGTTGGATGGGGCCCTGGGCAACCTGGTGGAGTTGAAGTCATCCCTGCCAGGGGAGGTGGAACTGGATGATCTTCAAGGCCTCGCTTTAACCCAAACCATTCTATGATTCTATGAGTACACTCCTCCAGAGAAGTATTTGAAAACATTAAGATAAACAAAAACACCAAGGATGCCATTAAAGAGTTTTCAATCTACTTTCAGTTTAACATAAAGCAATTGAATTAACATTGCATTAAATATATATGCGTATTATTACTTTGAATAAGGATTTTATTGTTATTGCATTGAATATTTTAATAAACTATAAAGTAAACACTGAAAACAGCATTATAGAAAACTCATTCATTTTAATTAGTTCTGTTATAAATTGTACAAGTGGCACTGCTCAGCTACCTAGCAATAAGTAAAATGTTATTTCTGAATTCACATGTAAATAACTGTGAGTGACAATTAAGAATATGTTGATAAAGGAGTATATAATTACTGTTATTAGCATTATACCTAAAAAACAATTGAGGTCTGAGTTACACCTGTTAAAATAGAAAGCTCCTTTGAAGAGAAACCCCAAAATATGTTTCACATGCTCATATCAATACAGTTTATTATATGTTTAATGAATGCACAACACAAACCAGTATAGAAAACAAAGCAATAAGAAACAAAGAAAAACATATTCATTTTTCTGATGATTACATGTAATGAATTCTAACTTATGGTGATACAGATTTTAATTAGTTTGAGTTTGATGAAAGATGAGAATGAGAGACAACAGCTTTTTATTTAAGTTTTGTTTTCCTGTTGATGTATTTCATTTGGTAATTATTGGAGTTTGTGAGTAAATACGGACTAAAATTCTTTAAACATGAAATAATTTCTTAATTCATTTCGCAATGGAAAGCTGCTTAGATTTAAAAATGCATGTGCTTAAAAAGTGAAAACATTTTAAAACATTTTAAACTAGTATAATTTGGATTGGTTTGCAGTTTCTCCAAATCTTATTTTAATAAATGTAAACAGAGTTTATTAAAATAGTCTAGTTGTCGTACAGCTATCTTGTTTTATGGTTAATTTGATCCAAAAATAGAGGTTTTCAGGTTTCAGCAAATTGAAGGATGTTGTACATACTTATTTATATATTAAGAGCTCCAAACCTTTACTGCTGCTTACATAAAGACATGGGACTGCCTGTGTCACTGTCATAGAATTGAAATGTATTAAAACGTGGTCACATGTGTTGGTGATATGGTGATAAAATTATAAAATATTAAATAATTCTTTCCTTCATGTACTGCCCAGGAAATAAATACCAGTAATGGTGTCAACCAGTTTGGTTGTTTGTTTTTGGTTTTTTTTAAATTGTAAAGTAATTTAATTTTCATTGATCACATTGTTGACATGTTAATTTTTTCTAGATAATAGGATGCACTAACCCTATTTTCTCAGGAGAGGAGTGTAAAAAAAATAGATATACAATGGTATCAGGTTCTGTCTACAGTGGCCTTCTCTGGTCATTTCTGTGGTGTGTCCATGGAAGACACATTTTCTACTGATTTTCCTCTCCTTTCCCTCCCCTAAGAAGTCAAAATAGCACAAAGCCATTGTCCAAAGTGCTCTAAGCCCTTCTGCACTGGGGAGGTCCTAATTGCTTCTCACCACACCAGAAATACCCTCATGACTCACAGGTTATTTATACTGCAGCACTTCTGCCCCTAAGTCCTGCCAATTTTCACCATCACATCAGGTCACAGAATTGCACTGAGGTATTTCTCTGGATGTGCTGCAATGGAGCACATGTGTGCCAGGAATGTCCTTCACTCCTCTCTGAGCCTATTACATGCTGAACTGGCTTTGTTAGTGTGCATCCACTCTCACTTATGGGTCATAAAGCTATGCCCAGTCACCACATTAAACCTGATCTATGACTGCTCCTGATTACCTAGGGTGCTCTGTCTGAAAAAAAAAAATAGGAAAAAGAGTAATTCAGGCATTTTCAAATTGCTCTATGCTGATTTACTTGTCCTTAAAACCTGACATCAAATCACCATTGCTGACAGAAGCGGAGAGGAAGAAAATCTGTGCATAGCAGCTCCAAATGGAAGCACTTCAAGTAAAAAGATATGAATGCTGCTGGGAGCACTTGCAGCAGTGACTGATCTGGCTATAGATTGATCTCTTTTGTTCAAGCCAAGCCTGCTGTCAGCAATAGCTTGTCTCTCTTTCAGCTGATTTTAAAAGCGTCACCCAGAAAATTAGCAAAATGAAAAGGGATGCTTCTCCTTTCTGAATCCCACACCATGCATGCTGCAGAGCTTTGTGTGGTCTGGCAAAAGAATGTGAAGCAATGAACTCGCAGGTAAAATTTAAGAATCCACAATGACTTCCAGCTGGGGAGTAGTGTTAGAATTTAAAGTGTTTGTGGAGATAAAACATGGTTACCTCTGGCCCCTGGAAATAGGGGAGGGAGTAGCTCAGGAAGGGCTACAGCTGATTACCAAGTGAAAAGAAATGCAGGAAAGACAGTCTGATATTCAGTTTTGAGGACAGAGTGGCAATGGCAATGTCCCTGTGCATCATTAGGCTCCCAATCCAAATACTGATGGCAGTGGCAGAAGAATTTTATTATCTTGCTTTTGGACACATAAAAGCCAAGTTTGATGGAAGACTTTGTCTGAAAATTATTTATCTTAGCTGTTCCATCAGATTCCTTCATTTTGGTAGAATTCAAACCTTTTGGGAGTGGGCAGGAATAACAAGTAAGCAAGGAATTTAGTTGGTAATGCTCATTTGCCTTTTTCTGTCTTTGGTAACAAATGGTACAAACAGTAACACCAAGACATATATTGCTGCAGTATGCTATCAAACTTCATTGTGGATTCAAATGAAAGGGAAAAAAATCAGAATATATTCTACGTGTAAACTTTCTGTAAAAAACAGATGAGATGCCATCCTAAGAACTATAATTTCCATGTTCTTTCTTTTCTACAGAGATGGAAAGGGATCATTAGGAATATATATAGCCCAGCAAGCAAGGGACTGTTGGATATCTCTGCAAATAATGCATAATAAATCAGTGAACAAAAGCCATGAAGATTCCACTGTTCAAAATATTGTTTTTAAAGCCCTATGATGGGTGGTCTAGTTTTAAAAAAAAATCCCTTCAAAATAAAAAAAGGCTCTTCCCAGCAGCAGAGCCCTCTCATTATTTCAAATCTCAGGTTTAAGGCTTGAAGAATCAGCAGTAGGGTTATTATCCTCTGTAAGATTCAGTCTCCTGTGACAATTTTTTGACACACTCTAACAGGATAACAAGGCATGGAAGGCTGACACAGGAGGATGATAATGCACTTGAGATTGCCTTTGAGTAATTATGTGATCCCAATTAAATTAGTTTAGAATGTCTTAAAAGGCAGGTTAAAATTCAGTATTCATTGTCCATCTTTCTCTATGAGTTGAAGTCCTGCTCAGTGCACTGCATAATTGCCATGAAAGCAATGATTAGAACCTCACTGCCAGGATTCATTACTGAGCTTCCTTTGCAGTGCTCACAGCTAAGGTTGCTCCCCAGTTTTTCTTGCATTTTAATGCATGAGGTTGTGGTAATAAATGTCATTTAGGATATATGTAAAGGTACGGTCACCCCAGAGACAACTTCAATCCTAATTAAGCATTTGCAGTATTTCTAGAAAAGAAAAGGTTACTTATGCTTGTTCTTTTAATGACATATGGATCTGGACTCTCTGCAGTCAAATACACCTTCTGATCATAATCAGAATGTGGGTGTACTTTGAGAAAAGCTATCCTTTGGTTAAAAATGAACAGCTTTACAATTTTGTGTCAGAAGAGTTTTTGCACTAGTATTCCAGAAGTACTTTTTCAAGGAAGCATTATGCAGGCATTTTTGATTATTTTTCTGCATTAAGTATATGGATTATTTGTCCTAAAGGATGGCAATTGACAGTAAAGAGATTGGTTTATTTAATTTAAAAAAAAGGATTAACACATCTTAGCTGCTCTCCCTTTTTATTGAGACAGTAAATGACTTGTGTTTGAATATATGCATAACTGCAATGTAATTATTTTGATCAGTGAAAAATGACTAACTCAGGCAGGTTAGCAAGAAATGTAGACCATAATTGGGCAGTTAATTTGTCTTTGTAATTAACTGTACACTCCTATGGTTCTCTCTTCTTGTTTCTACAACCCCAAAATACCCTTGTAGTTAGCATCAGTTATATAGCTTCTCATTCAAGTCTAAGCATTTGGTCCATCCACCAGCAGTGCATTTTCAGCTCAGATGTCAGAGGATGAGATGGCACCCTGCTATTCAGCAGCAGATTAGATGCAACTCCCCCTAGGCATGTGTTGTCAAATTGGTCAAGGCCCACAATTATTACTTGACTTACATGATATCTTTCTATGGTTTGAATAAAAAATCTCAAAGCTTCACCAGCCTGCCTGTACACATGAGGGTGAGCAAGGTTTACCTCTTAGAAAACCCTCAAACTGTGCCCAACCTAACGAGACCACTACACTGCATTGGTGTTTCTGCCCGGTTCATCAAACCAAAACCGCCAGAGAGGGAAATGTAAAAAGATCAATTGTCACCCAGACATTTTATAAGTTTCTTGGATGCAAACTTGCTGAGTTTGTTCTTCCATGAGAAAGTCTTTTTTCTCTGCAGATTTCAAATCCCTGTGTGTGTGTTTCAAGGACAGAATGCATTCCTTTGCCCTGTCTCCTGATATGGGAGATGTGGTTTTCTTTTCTCAACCTGTGATATAAAGAATTGCTATCTCTCTGACTTTGTAAACGTTTCCTGGCATTCTTAGACTTTGGGGTATGGAGCTGAATGAAGCAAGATGTTAGCTCTGTACCTGGGCAGAAGTAGCCCAAATCCTTCTGAACTATGGAGTCATTTTAATAAATAATATCAGCCTTTTGATATTGGAGTCAAGAGTCTTGATTCGCCCTGATGGGACTCCAACAGCAATTTGTGACCCCTGAGACATGGGGCAACAATCAATGACAAAATAAAGGCATGAGTATTCAGTAAAGTTTGAGTACTTATTTAAATTTACATTAAATAACAAATTCATGATATCTGATATTGATTCTTTGTTAAGTGCAAATTGCTGCAAAATTACTTGGTCGATGAAGGAAGCCACTGATAAAATGTACATGCCTTATGGCCTGAGATGGTCAATGCCTTCTTCTGGAAAGGAGGGTGCTAACTTATTATTTGAATAACACAGTAAAGCTGACTATTTAAATATCCTAAGTTGTCAAAAATTGCTTTCAGCAGTTTCTTTTGTGCATATATGTATACAGATAATCTTACATCACAAACATGACACGGCAATGTGCGACAATGTTCAAGCAGTTGCTATCTGCAGTGCTTCACACTTCTTAAAAAGATTTCATAATCCCAAACATCCCATTAGACCAAATAAAATAATCACAAGAGCATATGACCAAAAGCTTTTCAGAGGATAAGTATTTGGTCTGCACAAGCAGAAACTTACACAGACTCAGGCTCAGTGAGAGGAAAGGGCTCCAGAGGCTCAGTGACTTGCTATAATCCTTGATAATGAGTTGCTACCATTAATTTAATAACTCAGTTGTGAGTTGAAATCCAGAGGTGAAGCCAAGAGCATCTTAACATCAAAAATGTTAAGAGTTGGAAAGTCAAGTTCGGTCAGCTTGTTTCCATAAATAGATTTTCAATTCTATGAAAAATAAATTAAATCCATCATTTTAGGAGCACATCCAGTATGTGCAGCTGGAATTTTGTGAAGGAAAGAGCATGGTGTAACATTTGAGTTGATGTAAGATTGGCCTTTCCCCAAGAGAAAATTATAGATTTTTTCTACCAATCACAAAGTAACACAGAGTTTGCCAGACTTAAAGTGCTTAGCAATATCCTTGGCTAAGGCTGATATATAATCATCTGTCAATTACACTACTGCTGTGTGTTGGAAAAAGAATTAATTTTGACTACATTAAAATCTGATCTCCTTAATCCAGGCCTTGATATCTTTGTTCTAGAGGAATACATTTTTCTATGCAGCATAAGGTAGAGATTTCAAGCTTTTCAGATTATTCCTACCATGCATTACCTGGAGTAAAAATAAAACGGGAAATATTTTTCAATTCAAGTTGAAAAAAAAGGCAACTACTAGAAGCATAATTTGAATTTTTTTTCAACAGAAAAATGCATCAGTTTTAGTTCTAGCCTGGCTCAAAATGGAAATCCAAGATCATCCAAACCTTAAGAAAAAAAGATGTATTACTTCACAGGCAACAGAAGGTTGTCTATTGCAACAATAAAACACATTTGTGATAGAAACAGAGCTTTGGTCCTTCCAGAATTAAAAAAAAAATGTTTCCATAATATTATTTCTGTCTCTTGGTGGGTGTGGGAAGCTTTGAGTTTTCCTGATTTTCTGTCCACATATGTGAGCATCCTGCTGTACTCATCTCTAATAAACTAAACTTTATTCTTCTTTAAGCTTGCGCTTCTTGTAGTTGAACGGTTTGTGATTCAGTCATGATGGCTCCATTTTAAAACTCTGATCCAACATTCTGCACTGAAAAATATTAATGTGTCCTCAATATATTGTCATTAAGGAATTCAGAACTCTCCTGAGCTTCCCTTTTTTCAAAATTTAGTATTTCCTCTTTTAGTCTATCATACCAGTCCTTGGAGTTTTAAATTTGCTTTCTTTAGGTTTCTTGTCTCTGTTGAGATGTTCTTTCTCCTTTTTTTTCCTTGAGATTGATGGGACCTCATGAGTCAGAATCAACTAATTCATTTCAGTGATCAGAGTCAAACTGAAAAGGTCTTTTTGTCCCTCCCTTTTGCAAGGGAAAAACCCAGCAAAAACAACTTCAAGCAGTGTCAGACACTTTGTGCTTTGCTGCATTCTTCATCTGGCAGCTGCCTGAGTACATCAGGTTCCCCCTTACTACAAATCATGTATTTCTATAATCACTAGGATTAAAGATCAGATTAAAGATAAGATGAAGATGAGATTTCATCTTCATCTGTAAGATTCCTCCCTTTATGTGGTTCTCCGTTTTACCACAAACACACACCTTTCTTCTATTGTACTAAAAAATGAGAATTCAGTGCTGCATCTAGTGAGTTTTTTTTTGTCACAGGCACATGCAAAAACCCCAGTAGCTAACTAGACTACAAAAAGATTTTAAGTAAATTTTAAATGGAAATATGGAGTCTTTGTTTTAGAAATGGAAAGAAAAAAAAGTTGGGGAGAAAATGTCTTGCTCTCTCAGTACACTGAGTACTACACATAATTTGCTATGTAATTTTAATTTCACTGACTATTAGTAGTTTTACAAAAATACAACTTTAAATCCAAAACTTTATTTGCTTGAACACTATTCTATATAGTACAGAGTTCCACAGACGATTTACATGTCACATAAATTAGGACCTCTTGTTTTGGATCTTGCATTTTCATTTAAAATGACCTCTTCTCAATCTGGTGTTAAAAAGGGCTATAGATTTTAGTCTATATGTTTCATGATCTTATATATCACATGATGTAAAGTTTTGCTTTTCTTCCCACAGTAAATATGATTAGTCTACATAGTCTCTTAAAATAATAGCTTCTGCTGTTTCTGCCCCCAAACATAGTTTTTCAGTACTTTTCTGAATTTTTTGAATTTAATATATTTTTGATATTAGCTAAAATAGACTTGTACCTATAAATCCCATTGCAAATCACTGAGACCAGCTATTATCAAAACTACTGCCTCAGCTGTTCCTCTGCTTGCAAGGTGAAGATAATCTAGCATATTTTGCCATAGATTATAAACTTAATTGCACAATAGCATGCTAGTTTAAACTATCTTCTTACTGTTAGCCTACCTCTTTTGAAAGGAAAGAAAATATAAGCTATTTAGAAAAACTGGGAAGAAGGAAAAACTGGAAGAATTTCTCCCTTTTCCCTAAGCTTTCTTTCTGTCCTTCTAGAAGACAGTGGCTCTTTGAACTCTCAGCTGCATCTCAGGTCTTGCTCTGCTGTGCCACACAGGACTGCTGGCCTCTGAGGATCTGCAGGATGCTCAGGTATCCAAACATGCACATGTAGGTGCTGTTTCCATGGTGTAGCATAATTTTTATGGTTGTACTTGATCCCAGATGGCCTTTTCCAACCTAAATGATTTTATCCCTGCACAAAGGATGCACCACTGAGGCTGGTGCCAGTTAAGGAAGCAGCTGAGGGAGCTGGGGCTGTTTAGTCTGGGGAAAAGGAGGCTGAGGAGGGACCTTATTGCTCTCTAAAGTTACCTGAAAGGAATTGTAGACAGCTGGGGGCATTGGTCTCTTCACCAAGGGCCAACCGATAGGTTGAAGGGAAATGGCCTGAATTTGCACCAGGGGAGGTTTAGACTGGATATTGGGAAAAATTTCTCCACTGAAGTGATAGTCAGGCCTCACAAAAGGCTGCCCAGGGAGCTGGGGGAGTCAGCAGCCCAGGAAGTGTTCAAAAAGCATGTAGATGTGGCACCTGGGAATGTGGTTTAGGGGTGAACTTGGGAATGCTGGATTAATGTTTGGACCTGACGATCTCAGAGGTCTTTTTCAACCTAAGTGATTCTGTGATTCAATGCAATTTTTTTTCTTCTTCTTCTAGGTGGGTCATTAGGCTTTTGGTGAGCCTCATCTAATTTCAGGAAGTTATCTGATTCTTACTCTTCACAATTTAGTGTAATTTATACTAGTTTTGTGTGGCTGCACTGGTCTCTTTTTGTTCCCTGAAAAATATAAACTTGAGGATTCAGGTCCCTGATGCACAAGTTAATGAAGTTTAGAATGTACTGGGGAACTAATATATATTTGCTCTCCTCTATGCTTTTGTTACACTCTGTCTTTAAAAGAGAGCAAAGAACCAAAGATCTTTGTTTTTGTGGCGTTCACTGCTGGCATTCTTTTGTTTACCTTCTTGAAGTGTTCTTCAAATGTGCTTGTTAGCTACACCCAAGAACAAGTTAACTGTATAATAAAGGATGAGAAATACACAACATTTGACCACAACAAAAGGAAAAGAAACAACAGATTGAGAAATCCACCCTTTCACACACCTGAGCACAAACACACACAAACTGCAGTGCAAAACCTGGTTTCTCCTTGCAAGTGAACTCCCCATGAGCTTCACAGGATGCCTTCCTGGATGAATGTCTGCTTATGTTTTCCTTATGCACTTTGTTGGAATATAATTAAAAAAAACCCTTATATGAATTTAAGTAACTCACAAAATCTCTTTATTGTTTAATATTCTGTCATCGCTAATTTTATGCTTCAATTAATTTTCTGCCATATTTTCTCATGTTATATGAGAAAGCTATTTGTACAAAGTGATCTTTCTAAAATTAATTTCACTTTCCCTTTCACTTTCCCTTTTGGAAAAAGGCCATCTGGATGAATATGCTGAGAAAATGAAAAGAAAAGTTCACATCTTTAATTTTATAAATCAGAATTATTCATATGATTAAGCTTTGCAGAGTTTAGATAACAGACTGACTTGACATGCTCCTAACTTGCATACCATTGTCTCAGGAAAGTAACTTAGATACAGACAGTCTGACTGCATGTGGAATTAAGCATAGAAAGCCTTGCCAGAGGTGGGTAGAGGGAGCAGGAGATGGCCTTGCATTCTTTCTCATTGCACAGGGTTTGTATTTTTCCAAGGTGGGTGGTTGCCAGGAAACAGTAAATACAACTGAAGAAATGGATTTATTTGACATGAATCCCTTGAGCAAGGCGAGGCAACAGAACACCATGCAATGACTGAGCTGAGGATCAGTTTGAGAAATCCAGGTGATTGCCAAGAAAGTTACACACAATATTATAATTTTGCATCCTTTCCTGCCCTGTTTCCATCTCCTGCAAGAAAGTAAGGTGAGTGCAGTGCTGGCAGCACCATGATCTTTGAAGGCAGCTTTTCTGGGGGATGCCTGCCATCCAAGAAACACCTCTATTGGTCTCACATGGTGGCATGGAGCCTGGGGGAGAGAACCTGCCTGAGTATGCCAGCCAGGTACCAGGGCTCTCCTGACAGCCCCTGCTCCACTCCCACCTCTCTGACTCCTTTCCTTCCCATCCTGTTCTTACCTTCTCCCTTTTCCTCCTTCCCCCGCTTACAGCTACGGAATTAATGTCAATTTTCTTCTAGCTCTGCTTACACAACATTCTGTGAAATATTCATTTCCCATGCATGTATTTCATCCAGACTGAAAATTGCTGGATGCAAAGCACATATCCTTCTTGGTATTTGGGTTCATTTTCTTTTTGCTTTGTTTCTGTCTGGTACAATCAGGCGCTATTCTTGTTTGTTTCCATGCATCATCACAGCGATAAATATAAATAATAACAGTATGTGCAAATTATCCATGATTAACTGTTTCTGGGGTAAGATTATCAGTTCTCTGGGATTCACCCCTCCCATAAAAAGTCTGTAATCTTATAGACATATTAAATCATTCAAATGATTCAGAAATGTTAAAACAGGAAGATTTCAACAAGGGAAGCTGAAATCTGCAGCTCCCTAATAACTGCTCTGACATTTTTATGTAAAGATATGTTTCAAAATGCATTTTAATTGATAAATTTTGTTATAAAACTTAAGGCTATCTTACCCCAGTAATTATGTGTACTATTAATTTGGAAGTGTGCTGCAGAAAAGAATTAGCTCAATTACCTTCACTGTAAAAATGGGTATCTGTGGACATATAATTTAAGACACCATTCAAAAACATAGCATTTTCTTTTTTATCTATTCATTTTTGAAGATGATAATTGGTGAGAAATTCTTGTGTAGTGGCTCGTATTTCTGATTTATGTTTGTTCTAAATTTACAGACACATAATATTATAGGAAAGATGTTCTGAGCTGAGTAAAAAGACATGTCTACCTAAGCAGCTAAAGTTATTAAAACTCTGTTGTTCCCAGAGTTATGATATTTTATTCAAAGGTTCTCAAAAGTTTAGACAGAAACTTTGATCTAAGTAGGGGTAATATAATTTATCTATTCAAAAAGTACCTGTAATTTATACAGATTTGAGGAAAGTAGGATACTCTTGACCTTGAATTATTTAAACTCAGAAATATCAGGTTTAAGGATGAATAAAAGATAAAATTCTTCTCCAGTTAAAAATAAAAGCCACATTAAGCCTATAAGAAATCAAGTTTTACAGAGAAATTGGAAATTCGGAAGTGTACATATATGTTGTACACATCTACACCAGTTCTGACATTAGTGCATGTTCTGTTTTACTGCACACATTTTGCAGAGTAAGAAAGATGAAAGCATAAAATCTAGCCAGTACACTTGTACAGCCCAGGCTCCTGAGAAAAGCGAGGAAAAGCCCAAATTCTCATGGAGTCTGGCTACAAACTGGAGCTGGAAAAGACACCATTACCTGAAGGGGTACCTGCCCTGCTGCTGCAGGAGCCTGTGCTATGGAAATCTGGCAGATGCTTGCCCTGAGTAAAGTGGATGTCCACCAAATAAGGAGATGTTGTGGAGGTATAACTTACCCCACGTGACTTTCCCTGTGTCAGGGCACATACTGTCAGGGGCACAGTGACCAGAAATCAAAATTTCCTGAATTGCAACTCTGTATTACTTATCCCAAATCCCATTGCCTTAAATGTTTACAATCTCTACAGTGAGGTTTGCCGTGGGGAAATGCGATCGAGGCAGGTCACTCTTCAAGCCTACCAATTCTGACAGGATCCTTCCCGTGCCTTTCTTTTCCAAAGGATCAGAGTGAGCAACTGCCACTTGCTATCGTGTAAGAACACTTGCTGATCTTACTGCTGCCAACTTCTTCACTGCATTGCTTATGGAAAATGTGGTGACAAGCTGGAGCTCTCAGGAAATCATGTCCTCTACAAATATCTGACTTTAGCAAACCACTAGCTCACACCAAATCCACACTATATTTGCGTCACATAAGTATATATGTTCCAATGCATACTTAATAAACTATTATTTATACAATACAAACAGCCACAGAAAAATCTGCTGTTTTCATGATGTATATGTGCAGTTACAGAAAATAAATCTTTATAGGATTTTGCTCTTGTTATTTTTGTTGTGTTTTCTGGTTTTGTTTTCTTGTTGGTATAAAATATTACTTTATATTAAAACTACACAGCAAATTGACTATTTTGTGCATGCACATGTGCTTATACACAAATCCCTGAAATGACAAAGAACCTAAAAATAATGCTTGAGTTGTTTCAGTTCCTTTGATGTTCTCAATTTATCATGGTGCTCACCATGCTTTTCAGAATATCACCCATATTTTAATTCTGTTTTTATTAGATTTTCAATCTTTAAACATGAATCTTTAAACTTTCAAGACCAGGTCAGTTATTATTGCTGTTTTCTTAATAGGAAAATGAGGCAAAGGAAGATGAACTAACCTACTGGTGGTCATACAATGTCAATCATGGTATTTATCAGACAGAAATTCACTTTCGTGTTACTACACATGGCAAAGTGTTGCTCTTCTCTCTAGCTCTGACTTCAAGGAAATCAGCATTTCTCTGGGCTGTCCAGTGTAATAATTTCTTAAAAAAAATATTTAGGACAAGAATCACACAGAAAATTGTTGTCTAAGCAAATTCCATGGCATTTTACTGATGATTATGATGTGTTGATGGATTACATTTTTTACCTGATTATAATGTCCTAATTACTTCTAAAAACAATATTTCATATCTATTTAGATAAGAGAAGGTGTTTATTTCCAGGGAAGACAATTCATCCACATTTGTATGTGTTTCCTTGTTTTGACAGGAGGTTTTATGAAGGGTGCAGGCATCAGGCATTTAGAACAGCATTAATTCCCTGCTTCCTGGTATTGCTCTTCTCCTAGTGTGTTATGGGAACATGGTGCATTCTTTCACTCATTTTCCTATCCCTGAAATACGAGAAACGCAATCTCACAGCTGTACAAAATAATTCCTCAGTCTCCCTGTAATGGAAAAGCCTGTATAGATTTGACTTCAATAATCTGGAAATGTGGGTGTGCAGAAATGAAGCAGATGTGGGATGGTGGAAAAGCACTGAAGGGAATATGACAGGAGAGGAGCAGAAGGAACAAGGATTCCTGTTTACTCTGCCACTTCATTCTACCTGATAATCCCAAACCTACAGATCCCAACAGCATTCTTGATCTGTCCATAAACAAGAGATCTATTATTTGCTGCCCTGCCAGGTCCATTTAAATCCCAGACAATCTGTTCCTATAGTTCTTCCCATTTGTAATTAAAATCATAGCTACATCTATACAAGCAGCCACATGCCATAGAATACATGATGATGGTAGCTTTATTTCCTAGTGGCATTTTCTAAGGCTTAATTTATAAGGTAAACATAGTATTTGCAATTCTGTTATGAAAAAATATTATTTCAAAATACATTTTGAGAAAAAGATACTTCTACTTGAGAGGAAACTAAACACAACCACATCAAAACTTAATAAAGGAATTTTTTTTCCCCAGCTTTCTTTTAAAAATTTCTGGATATCTTTGTAATTTGGGAAACATATGTCAAATCAGGAGTCTCTCCAGGTCAGGAATGACAAGAGTGTTGCAGTTCTGTGTGCTTAATTATCCAACATAAGGAAGAAGATAAAGCTCAGTCTGTGTGCATTTCATGTTCATGCACCTTTTCTATGGTTAAACTATGACACTTGCTCTTACTTCAAAGGTTTTTTTAATAGAAAAGCCAGTTAGTGTTATCTTCCACTGACTTTTGGCACAAACATCAAATGCTTCTGACAGCACATCCTGACCTTGCATGACATTTTTTCTAATATAGTATATAGCAAATGGCTTTAAGCATGGTTTCAAAACAATTTAAACTACAGTCTAATTTTAATTAACCAGGGGAAAACCCCAAACAAAACCAACAACCAAATAAAATCCACTCTTAACAATTCTTTTCAGTGAAATAATCAGTTTTCATCTCAGTTATTTGGAATAGGAACTTAAGATAATTCAATTATTTTAAATACTTAGGGAAAACTAAGATGAATTTTTTTCAGAAAATTGCAGAATAAATGAAAACATCTCTAGACTAAATATAAATACACAGATAAATATATTTGCTTGTATTTCAAAAGATCTGCAAAAGCAGCAGTTAATGTGTATTGTTAGGTGTTCAGAAACAAATGTAGTTAAAAAAACTGGACCCCATTTACAACCAACTTTCCTTTTATTGTATGCTTAAACTGCTTATGATGCTGTAGTGTGGTGTGCAGCGAAAGCAGAGAAAGTATAAGGCAGAAAGAATGGTAAAAAAATGTATTTGTCTTCTGAGCTCTGCTGAGAATTGATTCTGGACGTTGCAGGCTGCCCTTTTTCAGTGCTACACTCTAGTCTTGATATTTTATGAGTTTCTTGGGTGCAAACTTGCTGAGTTCTTTCTTCCCATGGGAAAGCTCACTTCTCAGCACAGAATTTGATAAACATACCTCTGAGCTGTGTGTTTCAAGGACATGGGTGGTGTTTGGCTGCCCTGTCTCCCACATGGGGGATGTGAATCCTTCTCTCTTTCTTAGCCAATGATGTGGACAGTTGTTATCATTGAATTCTAAGCATTTTAGCATTCTTGTAGTGAGCATGAAGAAGAAAGCATCTAAGCTCAGTACCTGGGCACATACAGCCCAATCCTGCTGATCAATAGAGTCATTTTAATAAATCATATCAAACCTTCTGATATTGGAGTGAAAAAGTCCTGATTTGCCATGGGGCACAACAATACCACACTCCCAGCCCCATGTGATGCAAGTCCAGCTCATGGTCTCACTACCATTGATGTTTGTGTCTTGCTCATTGATATTGGTATTGGAGAAACTCAAAAAATATTCTGATATAAAACTGTGAAGTTCTGCTGGTTTCATTGATACCAATATGGTGTACAACATCAATTTGTAATTCTATTTGTTTGGTAACAGTTGAATTTAAAGGATTGGCTTGTGCAGTGGGTTGATGCCAGCCAGCAGCTAATCATTACTTGTGTATCTGCTCACTCACTCCTTCCCTGTGGCGGGATGGGGGAGACAATGGGAAGGCAAAAAGAAAAAAGAAGTTGTGAGCTGAGGAAGTTCTACAAGTGAAGAGAAAAACCTAAAAGCAGTGTAAACTGCAAAAGCAGAAAGCAGTCACAGGCAATCCCTGGAACTGAATGTACAGTAAGAAAAGGAGTGAGCAACTGCAAGAGACTTACAGATCACAACTGCATTAAACACTGACAAGGCCACAGAAGGAACTCGCCACAAGCTGCCACAGCAGCAACTTGAGATAGGCAGAGAAGAGAGGAACTTGTAACAGGAAGGCCCCAATTCCAGGCCTAGCAGAGGTGAGCACACCCAAGTTAATGCATCCAGACAAAAATTCCCACTGCGGCAGATTGCAGGAAAGGAAACAATGCTCCAGGATCCATGAGATGGTTATTATTTACTNNNTCCCCGCTCCCCGCCCCCTTTCCTGTTTATTTCTATCTCTCTACCTCACATTTTCTGTTAAAAAAAACCTGTACTTTGACATATGATCTCATTTGCACCTTTATTCAGGCAGAGGCATCTTTCAATAAATTGGATCATAACAGCAACAGGTCAGGTGAAGGAGCAAATAAGTCAACACTGTGACCAACAACAGAAAGTAGCAGCCCTCCAAGTCAGAGCAAAACTCATATAACAGCTTTAAATTCAGTCTAGCACAATTTGATCAGATCTGTCATTATCTTGAATCCCTAGAGCCAGATAGATCTGAGTTGGGTTGACACTACCAGCAGCCAAGCATCTACAGCAGTGCTCACTCAATCCCTGCTCCAGAGGGACAGGGGGGGGAATAGGAAGAAAAAACACTAAGAAAAGTTTTGAGTCAAATAAAGACGATTTTTCAAGTGAAAGAAAGAGAATAAAAAGTATAAGCAATGCAAAGAATATCCCTCACCACCTCCTATAAGCAAACTGATGCCCAACCAGTTCTGAACAAAGGCTACCTTGGAAATCAAAATGAAAATCCCTTTCTTTTCCTCTACTTCAGTTTTTGTTGCTGAGCATGATATTAATATGGCATTGAATATCCCTTTTACCAGTCTGGATCACCTGTTCAGGCTGTGACCCTTCCCTCCCTCTTTCCCGCTCCCAGCCTGCCTACTTGCTTGGGGGGAAGGAAACAGAGTGGGGAAAAGAGAAACCCTCAGTGCTGTGCAACCACAGTTCAGTGAAAACCAAAATATTACAAACCAACAGTTTTAACACAAATCCAAAACATAACAACATATGGGTTGCTATGAGGAAAGCTCCAGACTCCATCCCAGCCAGAACAAGCCAACCTGCAACAGAAGATACTCAACCACTTATTTGCAAAATTAGAAACAAGATTAGCTATTAGGCAAAGGAACTTATGTCCTTACTTACGTTACTTATGTCCTTTAATGCAATAGGATTTGTAAGAGGACCAAAAGCAAGCCCTGCCTAGTGCCTGGGCAGGTCCCAGGAGTTTCTTGGACAAAACCTAAAGGTCCTACTGCTCCCAAAGGAGGAGGTCATTTGAAGCAAATTAATCTCCACATGGGAGGAGTTTGGATGACTGCAGCATTGGTTGAGTAGATCTCACTCACATCCTGCTACATAAATGCCTGACTTGATACAGAAGCTTCCTGTAGTTCTGGGCTTCCTGTAATTGGCAGGAATTACACTGGTCTGTTTAGATGGGAAATGCAGTGCTGACAGCACCTGACTTTAAAGTGCCAAAGCTGGCCAATCAAGAACGCCTCAGTAGTCACTGAAGGATATAATATATTTCCTCAGGGAATTCAGCCAATTATTTTACAGCAGTGTCAGGAAGGGATAAATCATCCACTTTAGGTACTTATTGCTCTTCAGGTATTGATGTACTTGTCTAAGAGCCAAAATTCAGCATCAGAAAGAAAACCTGAATATCACTAATTGAAGAACTAACTTGAAACAAAGCTCAAAAATACTACATTTAGCAAATCTGACCAATATAGTCACAGTTCACAGATCATAGAATACAGGAATCATCAAGGCTGAAAGGGACCTTTGAGATCATCCACTCCTATTGTCAACCCAACACTACCTACTGTACACTTAAACCACATCACCCAGCACCAGATCCAGACCCCTCTTGAACACCTCTAGGGATGGTGACTCCTCGCCTCCCTAGGCAGCTCATTCCAATGCCTCACCAACCTAAAAGGGAAAATTTTTTCGTAATATCCAATCTGAATCTCCCCTGACTCAGGTTAAGGTCATTTCCTCTGCTTCTCTCACTGCAGGCATGGTACAAGAGATCTGCCCCCACATCAATACAACCTCCTTTCAGGTAGTTATAGAGAAATTATGTTCATGATTATGGGTTCATCACTGATTAGGGTTTATTTGATGTTACTGACTCAAATGTTTCTTCTCCAAAGAAGAAAACACCACCAATAAAATGGAACTAAAACCCTAATCAACAAACATATATACAAAGTCAGACAACTGTTGGACATTTTCAACTGTAAAATAAATTTTGGGCATAATTTTCTGCCACTTGAAAGTGGTTCTCCAACACTAGCAAAATGGAGACCAGTCTTTCATATAAAGTGAATTTACTTCAAACAAGCTGAATTGAGAAACTGCACAAAACAAATTGTTATTAAAACCGGGGGGGTAGGGGGGATTATTTTAGGTTTATTACACAAGATGTAATTTTCTAAGTATTCATTTAACATTTCTAGAACAATAATTAACTAATTTTACTTAGGTTGAATAAATAGATGAATAAATAAGCACTTTGATGGTTCTTATCAGATACCTTCACTCCAAACTCTCCAGCACATTTATTGCCATTAATCAGTATGCTGCAGTATTGTCAGAATAATAATTAACTTACACAGAATACAAGCAAGTCTGGTAAATAAAATCACCTGCTCTGACAGTCTTAAATGTCATTAGTAATTAAAGGCAAAAAGGTAGACAAAGTTATGAAATTTTTATCCACGTAAGTAACACATGCCTGGTGAGGAGGGCCCTTCAAGAACAAAGCCAGGACATTCAGTTCTTTCCTAAGGTTTAGGAGATATTTTGTTTTCACTACATTAAACCCTTGTTCTTTTTGAAAGATGACATATTCAAGACCATAGAAGTATCATGTCCTTGTAAAAATAATTTAAATTATTCTAGAGGATCTAGCATGGCGTCGCACTGAAAGACAGTAAGGGGCAACTATTAAAAGTTTATAAATTACTTCAGTGACCACTCCTTTGCTTGGACAACTTTAACCTGACTCCAGACTCCTTTCTTAAGTTGGGATAGTATGGAAATGCACACAGGAATGAACACTGAGAGGATTCTGGCCCCCACACCAAAGCCATCAGCCTTTACCACCCTCCCTAGAGGAGAGCACCTTTCTGAAATCTGTGAGGCAGGAGCCCTGCAGGCTCCCTTTCAAGCCTTGCCTGCTCTGAGTCTGTGTCTTGCTAACCTGAACTAGGTGTGACAATAGAAAAAACAGGTGTGGCCAAGCTTTCTTCTGGTTTTTGTTACAACAATATTAAAATACACCTTGATAATTAACCTGAATTGCTTTTCTGGTAATTTTTTGGTATTGAAGAAAATGAATAATTCATCTCTGCAATTATAGATAATAAAACTGCATTAAAAAGAAGATAACAACTTTTTTACAAATTAGAGCTGATTTTTTTCTAGATGATAGTGACACCACAGAGATGCTTTACTGCTTGCAAACATAAAAATACATCATAGCACAGAACCAAGAGATTTTTTTTCAAGTGAGATATAATTCATATTATTATGCTTTTAATTATAGCCTCAATACTTTTATTTTAATTTTTTGGTCCTTTTTTGAGGGGAAGAGTGAATATTCAGTAAAAGATGCATGCAAAAAATTGACAAATTATGGCTTCATTTTTATGTACTGTTGCCAATATCAGCTGTGGAAAATAGTCTGCAGTCTCTAACCTAAGATACAATGGGGAAAGTAGAAAAAAAATACGATCTTTACTGTTTCTGTAATATTTTATACACTTGTTCCAGAAGTGTTACACAGTCTGTGAGAGTCTGCAAAACTTACAGACAAAATATAAATGGTCTAGTAAATCACAAATCTTTTATTTCACAGGCTATCAATCCTCAAGCGCCCAGGCTGAAATATAACCTATACAGGCAAGAATTCCACTGCAGAGGGTTTTTTGGTGTGTTTGGTTTTGTGGTTTTTGGTTTTTTTTTTTTAAAGATGACATTTTACCTATTTAATATTTCTTTTCTTTGGGTAACTTGTGTAAAAATTCAACGCCTTTTCCATGATGTAGTGCATTTCCAATTTTCCATAAAGTGGTTGGTATTATACCTAAAATTAACATTCCTCTTCTATGCAAATGAACAAATGATGCTTTTATAATGAATATGAAAGATGACAAAACACTTAAAAATTATGTGTGTGAGAAAATACTCAAGGCCCTTCAGACTCCCAGAGAAGCTGTTCAGAAGCCATTAAAATAAAAATCAATCCTCTTCATCCTGAAATTTATGGCCCACTGCTTCTGCTGTCTTTGAAGATACCATCCTCAAGGGTCGGCACATTCCCAATATCAGTTCTCATCTGAGAATCAGCTATAGTGCAATTCCTAAAAGAGTCATCTATCCCATGGGAGGTCCAATTGTTCCTATGCTCTTCACTTTTCACTACCTGGAAAACCTGAATAAAATGTATAATTTTAATGGCTGTTTGATAATTATAATTGAACAAAATAGATAAGTTTTGCCAATCAACCCTATTTTCAACAGTGGACTTCTGAAAGATATTATGGACATTCTTCATTTTTGTCCAGTTTGTAGACAAAAACAACTATATGCAAAGGAAGACCATCTTTAAATTGTTGGGCTCACTCCTTAACTCCTGAGATTTAACAAACAAGATTGCATCTAAACCCCTAAAAAAGAAAGCAATTAGTATTTCAGTGACTATTAATTCTCTTCCAATGAAAGTTGCAGCTCAACCAGAGCCAGTCAAGGTGAAATATTAAGTGGATGGCACATGAACAAACACATTTATTCCAAGTCAGTCAGGATGCAACCAGTAAGATTCCCAATTAACAAACCACTACCAATTCACCAAAGAATAGTGTCACCTGCATGGAATTCCTGAAAACTTCATCATTTGTCACTATTATTTATATGCTTGTATATATATTTTTACTTTCATTTTTCTTTATATATTTATTTTCATATGAATTTATAAGACAGGGTTTATTGCATGATTTTCTGGATTGTACATATATCTCTGTGGTTATTTCCTCTTTTTCAAATACACTAATTGACATAAAATCTCAGCATTCACCAGCAATTAAGGACATTCTCACAGTTTGTATTAAAGGAATATTATCCCCCTCTCTGGAAGCTGAAGGCCAGGTTGGACAGGTCTTTGAGCAACACTACCTGGTGTAGTTCAAGATGTCCCTGCCCATTGCAGGAAAGTTGGAACTAAATGATCGTTAAGGTCTCTTCCAACCCAAACCATTTGGTGATTCTATGATTCTACATCTCAGCCACCTCAAGCAGTGGTCATAGATAAGCATACAGAATGTATTAAAACAACTTAGAAACATAGAAATATGGAATGTTTCAATTAGTTGAGGAATTTCTGGGAAAGATCAATCCAGTTATTAAAAATGAGACTCCAATTTACGAGTTGATCAGAAAGATTTCAACATATTTTCCTCTACAAATTGCCTACTTTTGGAATTCTCTTTTAAGCCCTTTTTTAATTCACAGGAGTCCTAGAAGCCTTCAGTCCTAGAAGCCTCATAGCTGAAAAACATTGAATTTCTTGGGTAAGTAGTAAGACAGCTGTGTAAAGCATTTTTCCTAACCAGGCCAATGTGACAAATGAGCTACTCTTTAGAGTATTTTAACAGCTTCAGTGAACTGCAACAGGAGGTGAAGAGACACCCCGTTGTCCAACCTGTATATCTCAGGGATAGGCATCAGCATGATTTATTACAAGAGCTTGAACCCAGCCTGCAGCAAAAGAGAAGCAGTTTCAGATCACTAGGGAGGGCTGGGCTGGGCTAACTACTTCACTGGAGTCAATCACTCTTACACAAAGCATCTGCCAGAACTCTGCTACGAGACATTTACAAATCAGGGATCATGACAAGTACAGAATGTTCTGTGCTGCTTCTATTTTTTTTTCCTTGTTGAAGTTAGCAGTAAGATGATTTGTATTCAGTGCTCTTGTTTTTCACCGTTACAGCCTATTTTGCTTTAAGTGCAGTTCAAAATTTCTCACCATAGCGTGGCCAAATTAACTCAAGCTTTTCACCGATTTTGCTTATGTAAAGGTGCCCTGTGAGAGATCACTGGGAAGAGGCATGCTGCATTTGGTTAACAGTGCACAAACAAAAACTTTTCCTCTGCCCTCACTGCTCTTTAAAATGGCTTCACCATATGTGCTGAAGCCAAGCTCTGCCACAGAGCTGACTCCATGGATTGTGGTTAGAGGAAAACCATACTATATGGAAGCCAGTTACTTGGCTTCACACTAAATAGATATCACCATTTTGGCAACCACATTTGCCAAATCCTCTGTGTTCCTCCATGCTTTCACACAGCATTTTTATTTTTTTATGTCAGCAATTTGTGAATGTGATAAAATATAATTATCCATAACGGGATACAAAGTACAGCACTATTACTTTACAATGATTGTTGAAGTTGCATTTAGAAAAGTGTATGGGCTGCATCTGTGAATGCACTTCCACTGCTGCCCCAGTGAATTTGGCAGTAAATTTTGCTAGTCGTGCTTCAACAGAAAAATCAGGAAATTAGGTATCAGAATATAAAAAATTGTAGGACCCCCAAGAGGTTTTGAATGAAAGATGGTGAGCACGCTAGACGTTTTCATGCCTAAAGTTTTTATATCATTCATGTATTTTATTGAAGTATTTCACATCATTGATAGATTCCTAAATAGGTGTAAAAAAGTAAACAAGTCTGAGCCTGGCTGAATTACAGAATAGAGCACAGTTCCTCCAGTGTGTATGATAGCAGCTTTACTCATTCTGACTTTGTAGGAAGGGAAAAGGCGACAATTGTCAGTACTTATGCAACACTTTGTCGAACATGAAATGTGCTCCCTGCCAGGAAGTGTCTTTTCAGTTTAACCTCAAAATGTCAAAATATCTCTGTTTCCTAAGTTTCCTGATCAGCTCCTTTCCCAGTGAAGCCTGTTCACAGCAAAAGAAAGAAGAGTTTTCGTTTGCTGCAGAATATGTCTAAGAATAAATATTCTAACACTGATTTCAAAAGCTTAGTTATTGGCTGCTTTGCACTGATTTTATGGTACCATATTATGTTCAGCAGTGATCTTTGGGCCACTAAGTATAAAAACTTCTAAACTTAAAATCTATAGTGTTGCCAAAAAGTAAGCTTATGTTTGGAACGTACTATATATCTTGTCCTAGAGCTGACAAAGAAGAGCTGAAGAATTTGATGGTTTTGTGTTCTAATTGGCAAAAGCACAAAGTGTGCACTCCAATTTCAGGAACTGCATCCTGATTTCAGCTAAGACATCACAGTAGTTCTTCTTTTACTCAGCCTTCTTCTACTGTAGCCAACAGGTGGGGTATTTATCCCAAACTTAGAGAAAATCAAGACTGAGGGCTAATAATGCTGTTTAAGGGTTTTCCTAATGTATGTTTTTGCTTTTTAATGAGAGTAGCTTTACTTCTCTTCAATCTTTAGTGCACAGTTTACATTGAAGTTAATGTCCTCTACTGATAGATTGAGAGACTAGGAACTACAAGAAATATCTTCTCAGTGTGATCCCAGAAGTCATTCTGCATAAGATTTTATTTAGAAATAAATAAGAATTATGGACATTTCAACAGCTGAAACAGCTTTTCTGAGTAGTTTTGCTTTATCTACATTAAACAAAGACACAGTATATTATTCCTTGTGAAAAAGGAACACCTTGAAAGAATTTGCCTCTATTAATCTCTCATATGTAAGCTTCAGAATGAGCATAGTAGAAAGAGACATAATTTTAGAGAGGAGATTTGGATTTTTCTGTTGCAAACCTAATGCCAATAGGGACACAGTGAAATCTAACTAGGATATCAATAATCAGTTTCTTAAACTGGAGCCAAACAATTGTGCTCCCCACTAGAAAGCAGGCTGCAGACAAAGTAAACTGAAGTCCCTATGGCGCACAGATTTATACCAGATGGGAATTTCTATCAGCTTTTTAGGCTGGCAATATTAGTCTCTTTTAGGCTTGGATATGGGCCTTAAAAACATTTCCTTAGTCTGCTCCTAAACTGATTTTTCTTTTATACAGCACCTTTTAAAGACTTTTGAATGGGTCAAACATTATGTGAATTTTTCCCTATAGGATATTTGTTTTTATATTTATATTTAGTAATACATCATATAACATTGGTAGTAGTAGTCGTACTAGTAGTAGTATTAGTAGTAGTAGGATGATAATAGTAATAGTAATAGTAATAGTAATAGTAATAGTAATAGTAATAGTAATAGTAATAGTAATAGTAATAGTAATAGTAATAGTAATAGTAATAGTAATCGTAATAATAATAATAATAACAATAATATACCACTATTAATGCATATTTTAAAATATTTGCACCTTTATATATGCACAAACTTTTATGTAAATACATATATGTATATATATGTGTATGTAAACATACATAGATATGTGTGTTTTTATGTAAAGTGTACACATATTTATGTGCACTTATAAATATATCTCTAGAAAAACAACTATAATATAACCATGTATACACAGACAGATATTAGGGCTCTCAAAGTGCTTAATCTCAGAAAGTGTGTAAAAGCAGACACACCAGTCCTGTGGCAGCCAAAATTATACCCAGTGCATGATGAGAGAGCTGATATTACATGCACCTGTGGTGTGACAAATCACAGCTTTCTGGGACTCTCAAAGGAAAAATGCCATCGTTTTTTATTTTGTGTATTCATTGTATCTAAGCGTAAGTATATGGAATTTCTGAAAAAAGTGTTAACACTGGAAGATAAAAGAACCTGCTGACTTTTACACAAGAAAGTTATTTCTAACAATAAGATGCTCCATTTTCTTCCATTTTCATTTGTAAATTACTAAAGCCATAAAAAAGTACTAAATTTCAAAATAATCATAAAACTAACACACAATGTAAACCCTGTTGGAAAAAAATACATATTATAGATAAAAATTGCCATCAGAGAGACTTTCAATTTGATATAAGTGAGCAATTTTACATCATACTTTAATGTGATTTATAAAAACAATTTTTTACAGAAATAAAGAGATGTTATTAACTGGAAATGAATGTATGATAATAAACACTGGTTTGAGTAAATGTTCTGCCTCTATCATTTGCACATATGAGTTTATCTGAGAATTTAATTTAAAAATATTTTCTAATTATTAATTGAAATATTACCAAACCAGATAACGCCATAGTAAAAAACAGCCAAGTAAAAATATTATATAAATCCTTATTTAAAAGGTTCCTTGAAAAATAAGAATGTATTAGATACTCTGTACTGTTTCCTCATAAATTGACTTTCATGTCCAAGAAGATGGAAGCTATACCACAGTGAAAGGAAAAAACAAATAATAAAAGGAGAAAGGGATACATCTGCAAACATAATTTCCTCACGTTCAGTTCCAAAGGAGGTTTCTTTTTCCACCACTTCATAAACTCTGCTAAGAACAGAGGACTGCTGTGAAATGCTGGCAGTAAATAGGTTAATCAGTCTCATGACCTGTCACGGTGTGACAGGACTTGTTTGGCTCAAACCAGACAATCAGTGACATCAGCTCTGTTTCCATGGATGACAAAGGGCACATCCTCGTGCACATCCTTAACAGAATAAAGAAAAATCTCTCATCTTTGGGGACGCAAAGCAAGCTTGGTTGCCGCTGTGGTTATACCACATCTTGTTACACATAAAACATTCCTAAACTGAGTATCTGTCCTGAGGCTTCCTCAATTTTCCAGCGGTTTCTTTTCCTCCTAACAAGCCAGATCTCCTTTGAGGGAAACTGCTGCTAAAGGAGTTCCACTTGATGTCTTGAAAAACAGAACACCTGAGTAAAGAGCTAATCCTGGACTCCATCCCATCTCTGGGGACTGAGGACCAGTTCTACCTGTCAGCAGTGGGCAAGGTGGAAAATACAAGATCAGTGTCTGAGAGCAGTCATGTGCTGAACAGAAAATGCTCGATGTTGCTATCAGGGTTCTCATTACAGATGTGGGGCTGCAGTATCATCTCAGGGACTCGTGGCAAAGGGGACATGGAAAGAGGGCTGACAGTGCTCCAAAGAAAGTTACCAGAGAGGTGCTTTTGGCTTGGGCAAATCGCTTGGTCTTGCATAGTTGATAAGCTATTTCCTTCCAGTCTGACAAACTTTAACTAATGGCTTTTAAAGGAGTATTTTTTGTTCTCTGAAGAATCGCAGAGTTTACGAATTGAGGGAGAAAGTGTTGTAATGTGTAATTCTCTATTTCTGCTCAGAGTTAGTTATTTTCATTTGAGAAGAGTAGTGGACTGAAGTCAATAAATAAAATTTTCCTTCACATACAATAATAGTCACTTCTAGAGAGATTAGGTGCCCGAGGGCCAAACTATATACAAATATTCCTGATTTTACCACAGGAAGAACCCTAAAATTCACATTATACAGCTGAGCACTCTGGGGATGTCAAGGTGGAGGTTTTATATGCTTCAGACTTAACTTCTTTAAGGTTATGACTTCAGATTTAAGAATAATCACGAACACTAATAAATATATTCTGAATCCTAGAGAATCATGAGTATCTCAGAGGATCCTCCATGATAAAGGTGAAAAGGGTTATTCCTCTGGGAAGAAAGAGTAGGGAAATTAAAGGACTGTATGACTTAGAGGAGATATAACTTGTTTTCTTGCTGAATCCTAAGAATGACTCTTTTTCTCCAGAGGATGTTATAATGTTGTGTTACATCCTTAATACTTTTATTATGGCGCAGCAATGCAAGGAAGCCTTGACTCCTGGATGATGGTTCCAACAGGAATGCAAACATGGATACCGTTGTTATTATGAGACTGACCTATCTTTCAGAAAGAATAAAAGTTTGGAGGTGTTTTGTTTAATCTTTTTGACATGTTTCAGAAATACACAGTTGTTTCTCTGAAACAAAAATACAAAAATTTCATTACTGACCAGTAAATATTAATCTGCTCCAAGTGCTTCACGGAAAGATGATCCCAAAATGTTAGTTATATCAAAGATCATCTACCATATATCTATTTTGTATCTTTTCTTTGAATGAGTGGCTTGATGACTAAAGAGTAGGACATTTTCTAAAATCCAACTTCTCTGAAATTCCAATTATCATTTAATTACAGCAACTATGGATATTTCATTTCATAAACATTTCCCATTGTTTTCCAGTTGAACAGCATTAACTTTTGCAGATATGGCCATTATTCTAACCCACATATTTTATTATTATATTTTTATTCTAACCCACAAGTTTTTCTTAAACTAACCCACATATTTTTATTATTTTATTTTTATTTAATTTTGTGAGTTTTCTCAAATGTCTGATTCTCTTACTGCTTATTTCACTTGCTTCAGATCTTGCTGATTATCAAATCAGTATGTTTATATTCTTCTTCCTGATCAGAGCTGCTAGTTGCAATGCAACTGATGTTCAACCATTGAATTCAACTATTACTGCCAAAAAGGTAAGGATTTAAGCAACAGATAAAACTGGTCATTATATTTATCTGGAAGTGGAGGTTTCTTCAATGTGGGAAATGTGTCAAGCACCCTGTGTGGAGTATGATTGTAAGAGGGATCCTGAAACTGGGGAGGGCTCATTCCCTGGTGCCCCTCAGAACAATCATAGATCCCAGCTTTTGCTCCTTGGAGGGCCAAGCACCTCCCAGGCACAGGGAAAGCATCACCAACACTGTCAGGACTTTCTAAACTATCATTCCTCTTGTAGATATTGTCTATCCATACAGAAAATCTGTCTATTATCTATGTCTTGTAACATCTTGTTGGCTAAGAATTAATAGTGAAAAGCCAGAATAGCTGATTTGACAGCAAACTTTTATAAACATCAACTGATAGCAAAATATAGACCATTTAATAGATTTTACAAATATTTTCTAAACAATCATATTAGTTATCTGTGCATAGCCATTAGAGGGTTTATTCTGCAATAATTACTTGAAAGAAAACCAGCATACTCTATAAAGGGGAGATTGCAGAAAAAAAAAGTTGAGTATTTAATGCGTTTTAACATGAGTTCATGCCCTTTTTCTTTTTCTTTTTCTTTTTTTTTTTTTAACTAAATATTCATTAAACTCTGTTGGCAAGTTTTAGAAAATCTTAAATAAATGTAAACAGAAATGAACCCAATTCCTCTATGCAATTCACACCTCACAAGATTTTGTATACATCACTTAGATTTCTGTGCACCCTGTAAAAGCAGGTAGCTGCAGGGTCTTCTGTAGATCATTTTAAATTGTGAACTTTTCAAAACACACTGAAATATTTCCCTACTGCTGGCTTGCAAAATTCATTCATTCAATGAATTTCATTCAATTCAATTTTATTCAAATTCATTCATTCATTCATTCATTCATTCATTCATTCATTCATTCATTCATTCATTCACTATATGTTCTTATAATAAATTCACATATCCATGAAAATTATAATAAAATAATAAAACCTAAATTATTTTCCAATTATCAAAATAATTTATTGTTAAGTATATGTATTCAAAAAAGGTGGAATGCAGTTGGTATATTCTACCTGAAGTGTTTTTGAGACATTATTGCTGCCTCACAAGACTGCAACAAAGATAGTAAATTATTTTCCTAATTTTGTCACAGAACAAACACTTTAAAAAATATATAATCTATTAGATAACAGAACCATAGCACTGCTTTTTGATAAAATATTTCTTTATCATAATTTCTTAAAATTTCTTGTTTTCCCTTCACTTGGAAGGGTGTAATTTTGGCCACTCCTGGCACTCTAGGTTTGCATGCAGAAATAGAGTGAACAGAGCTTCATGATTCTGTTTGATTCAATTTCCCTACTCATATCTCTTTTAAAGACATTATGCTATCTATGAATAAAAATAGACATATTATTGGCTTTTTTAAAAGCAGCAATAGGACCCCCCACCATCACACAAGACTTTTCAGAATGAAACAATTTTGAGTTGACATGAGCTTTCCTTGTTGCTGTCTTTCCAACAATGTTATAAACATCTTTCCTCTTTAATTGATGAAAAATATTCTATAAAATAGCATTATAATTTTATATTTTCTAGCTTTTAGCTGTAATTGCAGGGGAAAGAAATCATAACCTGTGGGCTCAGACAAATGATGATCATTGACATTTTTATAATGTCTAAGAATTTCAGGCATGCAACAGACCATTGTCCTTGCAGACTGTAACACTCACAGTTGACCCTTATCTTGATGTTCCTATATCTATAATATACACTTAAGATGAGAGGCAAGAGATTGTTATAGGCAGATGCAAAAATGTAAGGGAAAATGAGATGATGGCATTAAAAACAGCAGTATTGTCACAGTAATCTACTTTCCAAATTTCATCAGAGTATCACAGCAAAGGAGAGTATTAGGGTGGATTTTGAAGGAGAATGTTAGCATAGCATTGTAGAAGTTCTTTCTAGCAGCAAGTACATCACAAAAGAAAGCTGAGAATTCTTTCTTGATAACTTGCACCTTGTAAGTGAAGCATTCATCTGACAGAAGAAGAAAAGGTCTGAAATAGGCCAAATGTGGATTAGCCTATAAGTCTAGATGGGGCCAGCTACACATAGATGAGAATGGGGTATAAGACCTGCATAAAAGATCAAAGGAAACATATGGATTTAAAGGGCAGCACAAAAGGATCAGATTCTAAATGAGAAAACAGAGAATCTTGTGCCCAGTAGATCCCATCCTACTCCAGAGTCTAAAAATTATTATTCCATCTCAGATTAGTCTCACATTTCCCATATTTTAAATGTCTTAAATTTCCAGGCAGATGGAGACTTGCTTTGCTCTTAGCCTTCACTAGCCAGATGAAAATCTACTTCTGGCTGAAAGGCAAGATATTTGAGTTTCTCACTTATATCTCACTCTGAACCTTTATGAACTCTGCACCCTCACTTGCTGCCTTTGTGTGTTTCTGTGTGCATATATGTTTAAATCTGAAATTTGTGTTGCTTCATAGAGTTTTCTTGTTTTTTTTTTCCTGTAAGAACAGAACTGAGTAAACATTCTAAGCAGTTTACTTACTCGTGGCTGCATTTTGCTGACGTGTCTGCATTTCTAGCTGACATAAGCTGACATCCAAATAACCAATGCTGGAATCTATTTAGAGGAGGGAGGAAGTGGCATTATGCTTCTTCTGAAAAGACTTTCAAGACATGCCATAAAAATGTTGACTATCTAATGTCCAGGTTATATTGTGCTTGGTATTTGACTTTGCTTGAAAAATAGTTGGCTATCAGCACTCCACCAAAAGCATGTATATTATTTCCCCTCCTCCAATGGCAGGTAATAAAAATTCTGTTCTCACCACTTGTCAGAGGGGGAGGGTTTGACTTGTCTTAGAGATAGAAAGATGGATCACTGCAGTTGAGTAATTTCTGCTTCTTCTCAGGTAGCAAGGAGCTTCCTTGAATTATTCGTTTGGCATAAATGTAGGAGGAACTATCTGCCAAAAGGTAATTAGGGGTTTCCATAGGTATATGTCCTACTTGACAGCTGAAAATGAATTTAGCTTTTCTTTTCACAGCCCTAATGAATACACCTTGCAACTGTTTCTCTCACTTATTCTTTTTCACTGATTTCCTCAAGCTACTTAGTTTGACAAACTAGAAAATGCCATTTGGTGTTCTCTGACTTCCCTCTAAGGGGAATGGAAGAACATTTGGGAAACCTGAGAATATCACCAAGAGAAAGACCACCCTTGTGTTGGAAGCAGAGCAGAAGTTGCCTTGAGTCCTAAGCATCATGCTACAAGAGCAGGTGTTGCCATGAAGCCAGGGAACAAGGGAATCAAGGTTAGATGAAGATGTAGAGGCTTATACAGAGAGGAAGAGATGAGTACAATATCACTGTATGTAGCATGAGATGAGTAAGTGCAGAGCTGTAAAGGAAGCAACCACATTAACCAGCACAGATGACCCACAAGTAATTAAACTGCTTAGAATGTTTACTCAGTTCTTAAAGGGAAAAGAAAAAAAAAAAACAAAAACAAAAAACAAGCAAACTCTATGAAGCAACACAAATTTCAGATTTAAACATATATGCACGCAGAAACACACAAAGGCAGCAAGTGAGGGTGCAGAGTTCATAAAGGTATGGAGTTTTCATAATATTTGTTGGCTGACTACTTGATATATCCATATGTGTGAGAATAAAGATGCCTGGTCAGCAGCACAAAGTTTATGTGTGTAGTTTTTCAAATATTGAGTATATAATTTAATTTAATTACCAAGTACACATTTGGTAGAAATATCAATAGGATTGACTTACAGCAGAAAACATGGAGCAAAGTTTAAAGAAATGTATAATTTATGATCATTACTGCCACTGAAATCCTTATCTACATTGGCACTTATCATTTTACTTAAATGATTTCTAATATAAAACAAATACTAAGCATTCGTGATACTGCTAATATTTAAAAGGCCTCACCAACCAAAATGTTTAACTAACTTCCAATTTTAATTGCTTTCAATGGAAACTCTATTAGATGTTATTGAATACAAAAGCATAACCTATTAACTCACACTATGGTACTCTGACTAATTCAGAGAATATAAAAATTGTCCATGCTTGTTGCATCTAGTTCCACTTGTATCTTAAAACTGTGGGATTGTTATTGTACTCCAGAGGGCCATGAATGCTAAGAAATGCTTTCTTGTTTTTTTCTTTATTGAAACTTTTAGTCAGAAAGCTTTTACAGAATTGAAGATTTTACAGTTTTAGTTATGAAAATTTAGCTTCTGAAAGGAAAAGCTCATGCTTTGTTACTTTATTGTTCTTTGGACACTATACCTGGGATCCCTGAATTCTTCTTTGAAGTGGCAAATTTGAATATTTAACAGCCTGATGAAGTTTATTACTACCTTGCTCTGCAAATGAAGGTGCTGTAAACATGAGCTTGGGTTGTGCATGTTTCATGGTGGGAACAGCTTCTTCTAATGTTTTGAGTGGTTAAGCAAATTGAGTATACCATCTTGCATCAATACTAATAGGAAAAACATATGAAAGGTATAAATTGAAGTTTGAAGGCGAAGATGCAGAAATCAAATGAGTTCAAATTTATGTGAACAGCTTGGTTTTGATACTAAAATGAGAGTTTGTCAACCACTTCAATGGACTCCTTGTAAGAAAGGTGGATCAATTTAAGATTTAATCTCTATTCCTACCCTACACTTTCATTCCCTCTTCTAGCATTTCAAAGCTGACATTGGTAAAAGATGCTTTGCTGGATTCTTACACACTCCTCATTTGCCACCCTTTTCCACCCTGTGCTCGTTATCTTCCTTTCACAGTATGAGGCTCGTGTGAGCCCTTTTAAGAGAAGTGAATTTACCTTGAGTTAGTCTCTTTTGCTATAAAGGGATGGTAAACCTTGCTCTAAGGTTTTCTTTTGGGCAGCTACAGTCCACTGTTACAGTGTGCTGGTCTCTTTGCACTCACTGCCACGTGGGTTTTTTTTTAAACAGAGGCTTCCAGACTTTGACATCCAGGGCCAAATTTCAGTCCACAGTTTCCTAGTGCAAGGTTTCCTCAGTTTCCTTTCCCATTGGCACCTTGCTAAACTGTTCCTTCAGGAGGCCAGCTGAAGGAGGAGGCATGGTGTCTGCCCAGCCTTTCTGGCACATGTAGCCCATATCTGTGAGCTCTGTGCAGGAGCGATAATCTCAGGTTATACTTCATTCCACATCACCATGGGGCTTTTCCAGAGTGGATAGGTATCCTGGAAAGGAGTAGTTCTTCAGATTATTAACATAAGATAGATAAATGGATCTGCAATTTAAGGGCAAATTACCTAAATAAGCAATGGAGAGAAACAGGTATTTTCAGAGACAGATAGAGAGCAAGGAATTATTCAAAATTATCTGTGCTGCATCTGGAAAGTTTTTGACGCACAAAGGAGAGGACGGACCTTAACAGCTGCACAAAGGAGGGATGAAGAGTATCCAAAATCCTTCTGAGCTTTGAAGAAACAGCCCACAGCACATCCATTGGTAAGAGGGATGGGTGAAAAGGTCATGTGCAAAGTACTGGGTGAAAGAGCTTTGAGTTTTTCTTACAGTAATGCAGTGTGTTACTGACCATGAGCAAACACTGCTTTGTCATCTTCCCTGAGGGCCAGACACTAATCTGTGACATTAATCTGTACTTCATGAAAAAAAGGCAGATAGACAGCCAGGGCTCATCTGCTGTGCTAAGATTTCTGGCTTTTTTTCTGAAAAAAGAGACAATCCTCCTTGCAGTCACAGCATGTCCCATAAAACTCATTACAAAAAGCTTATGTGCTTGAGCATTAACCATGAATAATCATTTAAATGTTAAACAAAAATGGAGTTTGACCTCAAATTTGGAGGAAAAAAAGCTTTAAAGCACATTATTTATGAGATGTCAAGACACTGCACATTCTCGCTGGTAAAACTATGTTATTATCTAGTCAATGTAAGTGAAGAATAAATACTTCCATTGATTACTGAAATTTATAAACCAAAATCCCATGAAAAGAAAACTTCATATCCTAATTGACATAATGAAATATGAAAGCTGAACTGTGTTATCGGAGTAACAAGCAGAGATTTCTCTTTTCTCATCCTGTGTTTTGTTGCAGGGAAGCACCACTCAGACACACATCAGTGCCAGGAAGGTGGTGGAGCAGCTCATCTTGAGTGCCATCACATGGTACATGCAGGACCAGGTGATGTGTAGATGTGGCACCTGGGGATTTGTTTAATGGTGGATTTGGCAGGGCTGGGGTAATGCTTGGACTCAGTGACCTTGAATGGGTTTTTTCCATCCTAAATGATTCCATTATTCTAAGGAATCTGGCCTAGAGCTGAGAAAAGAGCAACAAAACAAGGAACAAGGAACTGTGAACTGAGTTTTATTTCAAACTTGTTCTCTTTATGTCTCTTCAAGTTTCATTATTTGGTTCCAGAGTACAAGCCATGCTTATTCTTCCTCTTTGAGAGTTAACATCTAATTTCTTGATAGTATAACAAATGTACTCTCATAAAATCTATTTCAGTTTTGCTGACCTTCTTGCCAGACTTTAATACTACAGTTTATCAACCCTTTCCAATCCCCTGGCATGAAACAGAGAAAGGGTAATCCAAACCCTTTTCATTCTCTTAAGAGAAAAAAGTCTTAAGCATTCCCAGGTGTTCAGGCAGACCTATTCATTGATCTCATGTTTTCTGAAATGCAGAGGCAGCACAGTACCAAGATTCAAGCAGACATTGGTCTTGTTTCACTGCTAGCCAGCTCCAATAGCCCTGGACCAGAATAAACACAAGGATGATTTTAATAAACACTTTCATTTATACCTTCCACCTCTCTAAGTTCAGCAGTAGGGTATTCATATGAGGCCAGAATCTGTGCATTGAAATCCACAGCACTGTGTGCACAACAGTGGATTTGTACCTACAAATTGTTTTAAGCTTTGCTGCTTAACGTGATTGTCATCTGCTGAGTGACTCCTCTGGTCTACAGCTCTACCACTGAGGGAGAACACATCAATTGTCCTGGGATATTAGTTTGGGTACATGGTAAAAGGTTTGCTTTTGTCAGTGAATATACACTCACAAATACTGGAAAGGCTACAGCTACAGTGTGAATGCATGTACATATGCATTTCAAAGAGTTTCAAACTGTCTATTACTGATTGTGCTGAACGATCACATGATCTGCTCAGGTTTTCACATGTCTGCCTCCACTTGAACTACATTTGTAATTAGCACATTTTCTGCTAGTTTCATTTATAAAATTAATATATCAGTACTGAAATAACAGTATAACCTTTCACTCAACAGGAGCACGTCTGAACTTTGAAAATCCTGCTCCTATTAGCCAAGAGACAGGAATTCAGTCTCAAAAACAGGGGAAAATAAGACTATATATGGATGCAATTGGCCACAAAAGATGGTTATAGAAAAGCATTTTGCCTATGTCCATACCTTGAACAACTGAAACTTATCCTCCTATTAATGGTTTTCAGGTAATATAACTGTGCCTACCTCATGGGTGCATGTTTAATTAAATAACAATAAATCAAAGAAATATGATCTTTCAAAAAGTGTAAAGAAACCACTTACAATTATTCTGCAAAATAGACAGGTATTATTATCTTAGTTTCCAAATCTACTGACTCAAGCAGGGAAAGATTAATTAATAATGCATTCTAACTTCATAGATTTTATACTAATTTTCCAGTTACCTCCATACATCAAGAGCATGGGAAGAGTTTACAAGAAAAGAAGACCCCTCAGGAAAATAAACCTTACAAACTTAGCAAATGTATCTGAGAGCTATGCTTTGAATTCATGCTTATGATATGTGTTATTACATCTTCTTAGGCAGCAGTTAAAGTCTAATTATTCTTTAATTGCAATTATACAGAGAAAGTAGAAAATTTAACCTGTTTGGCTAATGGTGGGTTTCTGTCAGCTTCAGATAGATTCTATTTTTAATGGGTTTGTTGTTTTTTATTTAATCTGTTCCATTATTTCTGTGTAAAAATTAATTAATAGACCCATGGACAACTTTGACATATTCTTTTCTTCCCTTTGACTTTTAGTTGCACTGGTATTGCTAGCAAATATGTAACAATTGTGTGCACATAGGAGCCTGCTCTGCTGTTGTGAAAGATTCTTCCACACACAGAAATAGGAATCAAGCAGTTACCCAGAAGAATCTGTATCTTCTTGTTATTCACTTAAACAGTGTATTTCGTGACATCTTTTATTTGAAGTAAAACTTGTTGTTATAATAGAATCAATTTTCTTTTTCTTTTTTTTAACCAGGTTTAAAATCAAATGGATTTTGAGAAGTACAAAGTACTTGATATTTGTTAAATGATGGGGTGTTTTGTTCTTGTTTACATTTTAAAATTCATATTTTATAGAATGTAACGAAACATAAAATCACCCTCATAAAAAGTAATGGTGTTTAGCCACAATGCACTGGATATCTATTTCATTGATCTTCAAACCTTGGTCTGGGTCTATAGTGAATTTCTAAAATGTAGCTTCAATAGAAAAATGTAGAGAGTAGTTGTGCATAATTTAAAGTCAATAACTGAATAACTCCTTTAGAAGGTCGATGGGATTTTCTTTTGGCCACCATTTTGTATCTTATAAATACAATAATTTTACCTCTGTAAATGTTCACAAGAACAGCTTGGTAGCACCTGTCAAATATAAGCCAGTACTGCAAGTGTAAGTGAATTGTAAGTGAATTTTAAGTGAATTGTGAGTGAATTGTGAGTAAATTGTGAGTTAGCACATACACACAGGGGCCATGCTTCTACTGCTGTTTAAAGACAAGCTATTACAGCATAGCAAGAGAAATGCAAGAAAGTTATGCAAATGGAAACACAGAGGTAATGGGAACAGAGGTTTTGAAATAGCTTCTTTTCTTTAACTGTTCTGAGTAACAACTGCAAAAACATGACATATCTTCTAAACATAATCCATGTCACTAAGCAGCTATATAAAGGTGTAATTTAAATATTTGCCTCTTTTTAAGAAATGTGTCAGGTAAAAAAAAATAACAAACAGCATCTCATAACCTAAAAAATACTGAAAATTAATTGCCTTGGTGTTTCTCAGTGTAGAGATAAACAAAAAAAGGCAAATAACAAGAGGACAGTTAACCACACTCACAAATGGGACTCATTTTATAATAGAGCTCAGTACTGGTTTCAAGGACATGACAGAACTTCTGAAAGAATCTGAGTTTAATTTGAAGCCGCTGGAAGTTAGTCTTGAAGCAGGAAATTAACAAATATAATTATCTTCTTTTTTATTTGAGGGTGGTGGTGTTGGAGGGTGTATTTTACCTCTTCATAACAGAACACATAGGAAAAAGTGCCTGAATATTCAGTAGGTCAGTGAGAAACCTGAAACCTGAGTGTTCCTTTACAGAAATAAATTTTCAAGTGTGTACTTACATTTTTTTTTTTAATTCAGAAATTAGTATGTTCAAAAATACACAGCTCTCTGTTTTGTCAGCTTGCTAATGCTTTTGATTTAGCTTATGATTTTCTTTGAGTTATCCCAAATAAGGGAAGTTCATAGCAGTCACTGCCAACAGGTAGATGAAGGTGTTCCTACTCATGCTCAGTGCTGGCTCTCATCTCATCCAATTTGACCTTTATCAACACCACAGTGGTATCACTTGGCATTCCTGCTCCCTGCTCATCCCATGATGCACAGGCCAGTAATTGCAATGTCATTTCAGTGACCAAATCCTATGGATTACTGAGGATACAGACCCTGGAAGCACCTTTGTGAATCTTTCACAAGGTAAGGCTGAGCACGCTGCCTCTCCACTGGGCTAGCTGAGGAGGTTTGGTTTTGCCTTCTGGCCCTGAAAAATGCATGGCTTTTAGACAGATTTTGCAGGAGAGAGACCTTTAAAGCAGCTTTTCTTGAGATGGAATTCAGGACTCTAGGGGAAGATAAAAAAAAGACAAAGTATAACCAAGAATTGTGAGACCTGCTTTTTGGAATTTTGGTGAGTTGGCTGCAAATCACAAAGTTCTAGCTGTCTGACAGAGCTGTGCAGAACCAAGTGCAAGGGCCTCCAAACCTGGGCTTTAGTGCAGGCTGGAGAGTACAGGATAGAGCCCAGCCTGTGCAAAAAGCACAAAAGCCTCAGCAGCCACTAGATAATTTTTAAGTCCTTTTGTAGTTTTTATGGACAGTCTGAGGTGCACACATGCAATCAGTAAGGCCCAAGCACCTGGCTGTGTTTTAGGTGTGCTGAGGGTAGTGGTAGAATGTTACCAGTGGGATGTTTCATGATTTGCATGACCACCCAAACACCCACCCACCAACACTGGTGCTTTGACATTATTTATTATCAAACTTCCTGTACAAAGGACTAAGGTGGGTCAGAAAATGGTTGTGTGACCATGGCCATGGCTGTCTCATCCTTAATGTCCTTAAGAGCAAAAGATTCTCCAGAGGTAAAATTCTGCCATAACCTATGGCAGCACTGGGTTTCTCTCCTTCCCTTCTCTTTGTTCAGGTTATTGCACTTGACCCAAACCATCCAAGGATCCAGAATGACCCTTTGTGCTGCTGATGAGCAACTTTATTGCAGCAATATGGAAAGAACAAATCTAGCTTTTGTGATCCCAGCTCCTGGTAGGGTGGAAAAAACAGTATTATTACTCTAGCTAGAGGGGAAGTGAAGAGGCACAGGACAAGGTCAGCCTGCAGGCAGAGGATGATATGCAAGATGGTTGGGTCACAAAATTGCTTCAGCAATGAGCAAATCTGGTATCTTTCAGCTAATGCAAATTTAAAATAGCTGTGCTACTACCCTGTTGATCGATTGCTTGTCACTAGTTTAACAGCTTTCTGAGACAAACTATAAAACAAATAATAAAAGAACAGCTTCAGAATCAGTCATATAGGCAAAGAAAGCAATAGGAGTGGAAATAGGATAAGAAAAGAAATCTCTTCAGGATGATGTAAAAACACACTGTGAACAATATCAGGAAAGCATCCACCCCTCACTTCTACTGAGCAGCTCATATACACAGAAAACTCTTCATGGAAGGCAGTAGTTACCCCTCTGGCACAAATATTAAGAGATGAAAAGGAGGTGGGGCAAAAACATGAAATACTTTTGACGGAAAAATGGACCACAGTGCAATTGTTGATTCTGATAATTTACAATATGAAATTGTTAAATATTTTGAAATCATAGCTCCTCTATAAAAATTGAAATACAGTATTACAGTGTTAACTACTGAGTTATGATTTGTTGACCCTTTTAGAGTGACAGGCAGTTCCTGTAGTTTTTATTCAGGAACAGCATGTTGGACCTCTCTTCCCCAGGACACTTTCAGAGACAACACTAGAGACAGCTTGGCTGGCCCTCTACAAAGCAGGTGGATGCATTTGCTATTGAAAGAGAAACTTTGGCATGAGGTTCTATGAGAGTACCAGGTAAACTCTCCTGTGTGGAGCTGGAATGTTTTAACAAAATGCCTCCATTACCCCACATGCACAGATGGCGGCGGTGCCCTCCTGTGTGTGGTGACAGAAATGAGGGGACACCAAAGAGGGTCACCCCTGTTTATCCATGGGGATGGCAACCTGAGATATGCAATAGAAACAAGCAGATTAAGGTAAGCCTACCAGGAATTCCTTTCCTGGTGTTTTCCACCTAGTTTCTTTTACTCTTTCATCCTGAATTAGGTATAGCTCTCATGAAAATATTTCCATTACACAGCCCAAAATGATTTATGGGTTTAAAGAAAGTGTTCAAAGAAAAAGAAACTGCTTAAAATCAAACTGTTTTATTTGGGTTATGAAGAGAAAATTTTGTAAAAGGATGGAAGACTTCAAGGTTTTATTTAACATTAAAACCCAGAGTCTCACATAAAAGAGTTTCCTTTGCTGCACAAGTAGGTGCAGAACAGTAATTTATATCCCCACGACTCAGGACATAGGAATTAGAAAATCCCTCAGCTTTTTTTTATATAAAGGAAGGAATTTTGTCAATGCATCTGGAGAAGCCCTATTTCAAAGCTGGGGACAAAAGTGAATAGTAATTTATTTTTCTGGGGGGGGGCAGGATGCCCACAGCATCTCTAATGTCTTTCCATGCTGCATGACCACAGACCTTCATGTCCCAAGTTTTCCCAGCACCAGTCTGATAAGTGACCTTTCTATCTTCCTTTGATTCAGATTTTTATTCTGCCTAAAGAAGAGCACATCATTCACATACTGTGAGTCAATAGAAAGTTGTTATCCTCCCTGGATTTTTTTTTTGTCCTTAGATTATATTTTAAGTACCCATTGTTTATCCTACGAAAATCATGAAATATCACAGAAAATATAAAATATGGACAAATTATATGATAGCTGTTCTACCTATAGACATGCACAAGAAGCCATAAAAGCTGTGTTAAAAATTAAAATAAATTATGAATATTTAATTAAAGCTTATTTTCTGTCTTTTTAAAATAACTTTTACTGTTAGAGGACATTCCACAATAAGTAGCCACGCTGAAATAACTGAGGATACCAACTGTGGTTTTGCACTACACTGCCCTGATGTTAGCCCTTTATCCCTGTAAAGGCGCTTTCCTGACAACTCAGTGATTAATGGAAAAGAGGTGAGTTGTTAAATATTCCGTTTTCATGTCTGGTATTCTCTTGACACAGATCTGTAAGAGTCCTATATATGCAAAAATCCTTTAAAATGTTGCACTTATTAAATGATTTTCTAAACCTTTTCAGAAATTAAAAATGAGAAAAAGACTCCAGTGGTTTTATATACTGTGAAAATGTCAGGAAAGCTAAGAACCCATTATTATGTATTCATTTATGTTTGAAGCAGGAAGAGTGTTACTAGTAAATATAATATTCTCAACACTAGCTCCTGTAGCTTTTAATGGAAAAATATTTCCCATTTTTCAAACCTCGCAGGCATAAGAGGAAATGACTACTTAACCATGACTTGCTTGTTTTCTCCCCTTTAGATATATGTATTTTGATTTTAAAAACATGACTTTATCATGGCTGTCCTATTCTATTTAGACACTTAGACATGAGGAGCATGCATGTTTCTCATTGTGACATAGCTTTGACATTGTGCCTCACAGGTGCACTGCTGCAACCAAACCTCAAGCTGTGGGGCAATTTTTCATCAGCATTTTTCAAAATAAGTTGTTACAGGGACACTGAAGAAATTCCTCCCAACTAATGACACCACTAACCTAAAAGAGACAGATCTGTGCAAGGAACTGATCAGTTATTGGTAACTCTGCAATGGCTCTTTCTGCTCTTTTCTGATAAGGAATTCTGCTTTGTCCTGAATGTGCACAGTGAAAGTGGAAATGTGGCAGGGAAGGGAAAGTCACTTGACCACCACAGACCATCAGGATCACTGTGGAAGTGCCCGCATCTCCTGGCCCATCTTGAGAGATGACAGTAATTCCTTTTTCTCCAGCTAAACCAAGCCTTTCCTTCTCTGTGAGGACTACAAAATGAATATTGGTGGCCTACAGTTAGACCCCATGTAAAAGACTTGCCTGGTGAGTTAATGAGTTGGATTCTCACAAATTACTCCTGGGGGAAAAAAAATATACATTTCTCAGCTGTTCTGACCAACTGAATCAAAACTTTGATGAGGAATTACATCCTGGAAGTTCCAGGACTCAGGTTATCACAGCTTTGTCCACATGACAAATTGCCTGACAAAATCTCTCTTTGTCTAAGGACTGTGTGAATATCAGTGGGTGAATGAATATGTGTAAAGGGGAGGGGTGGACACTGGAATGTCAGGTACAGACTCTCTACCTGATGATAATTTCAAAACTACTTCTGGCCTCTAAAGGCATTCCCATTCTGCTTGGATTTGATGATTGCACAGATTTTGCTAGCAAGCACAGGAATAATGTGAGCAACAGAGAGATTTTGGCACAGACAATCACAGACCAATACAGAAACAAATGTGATTTCTCATGGTCAACATGGTCCAGAGAGGTACAGAGCAATAAGGAGGCAAGCACACCCTTGTCAAAGCTAGTGCAGAGCTCTTCCATGCAGGATCTACATCATCCTCCATAGCTGATTTTAGTCATGAGCAATCATTCTCACAAATCTTGTGACAGTAATAAGCTTAAAACTGAAAAACAATAGCAAAGATAAATGGATATAGAAATGCTAAAGCTTCAAAGGCCAAGTGAAGAGTGCCTTATCAATAATTTTCAAAAGACAGAGCACTTGCTGACCACCTTTTTTCTTCATTTTATCTATTTTTTCTTTGTTTTTCTCCTATTTTCTTATATATGCATCCTATTTTCTGATACTTACTAATTGAAATCTGCTTATATGTATAAGTATTCAGCAGAAACACAACTGGATAACTATGTATCCATCATGGTCTAATATAATTTACACATTAATATATTTCCTGTAACAGAATTTATTTATATTTCCTTCAGTTTTCATCTAAGAAACAGAAGAAATCAGTATTAGCTTTGCAGGCTGACACTAACATAAAGAATGTTATTAAGGAATTTCTCACTTAATATCTATTGTAATCCTGGCTTCATGAACAAGACAGATTTTTTCTGCCCTTTGTTAGAGTCATAACCCAACCACACAATATACATCCTCCTTCCTTTCTGCATTTAGCTGCTGCTTGTAGCATGGTCCAGTACCCCAAAGAGAGAGTCTGTGGATTTCCCCTTCTTTTGCCACAACATGGGCACCACGTCCTAATGATATTCTCTGTAAAGGTTGTTACGTTATGTTATGTTGTTATGTTTCACCCCATGATTCTCTCCCCTTTTTCTGCTGTTTGGCAGTATTTTCTTGTTTTAACTCAAGCCCTGCAGAGATTCTGTGGGCTTCCTGCCTTCCAACTGCCTGATGCCTGAACTTCTGGTTTTGAACAGGATGGATTTTTCATTTTGCTGGAGGCTCTCAGGTTATGCCTGTTACACCTACACCTAATCTACTTCTTATTTATTGCACTAATTGCCACATGTATTTTTCAGCTTTCTCAGAGCCAGTTGTCTGACTAGAGGTCTCTCAAGGACACTTCAAATTCCTCTGAAGTTATTTCTAAAGTTTAGATTGTTCACTGAAATTTGACCAGAACATCAGACATGATGTATTGGACGATTTCTAAATATCACAAATATCATTAAAAATCGGGTGGGATAAACTCTGTATTTTAGTATTAGTCATATCAGAATGACTACTTGTCATGTAATCCCTTCCAGAAGTAAGGTAGTGCTCTCTGTACCACTAAAACATAAGGAGGCTTCAGCCTGCAAATAATGGGATCATTTGGGACCAGTCTAGACCAGAGTTCTAATACTGCTTTGAAATCTGTAATCTCTACACAGAGATTACAGATTCTACTGCACATTTGCATGTGGAAGATTTTCTCTATTTTGTTTCCCATTAAAATTGGCAGTGTGGTAGATTGTGGATGCACCCAAACACATGGTGGATGCACCCAAACACATGGTGGATGCACCCAAACACATGGTCTGATTCTTTCAAAAGATGCTGAAACACCAAATGAAAGCTATGCTAATCAGCATATATTTGGATTTTAGGGCTCATTTAGAGATTACACCGTAACCTGAGAGAGTTTTCAATATCTGGAGATGCCAACCAAATGAAAACTACAAAGGCTTATAGGTAGTTTGCATCTTTCTAGAGTCCTGTGGGATACCTGGCAGTTATAAAATGTCTTCTAATAGGAAGGGCATTGAATAGATTGCATAGAAGTTCTTATTTATCCAGTTTAATTTTTAGTGACACTTTTACTGTATGGAATAAGTTTGCTCTTCCTTGCCTTTCTTTCTCTTCTTGTCTGGGAAGAGAGTGGTAAGGGAATGAGGAAGAAGGCAACGTCTTTTACAGGGTTTAGACATATAGTGGGTTCATGGTGTGCACTGAAGAAGGAGGAATAAGTAGCTACAACTGTAATCTAAAGCTCTTTCAAAGGAAAGAGCAAAACAATTATTGCTGCTGTGGTAGCAGCTGCCATGACCAGATATGACTCTTTGGGCATGGCTCTACAGAGTCTGTACATAGTAGAATAGAAGTATTTCCTCAAGAAATTTGCAGTCTTTGTGGTGAGCAAACGTGTAGAAACTCATGTGGAGACTGTGAATCAAGCAGGTTTTCATAATTTCAGTCAGATTTCATCCTGTCTCGCCATCATCAATAAATGTATTTAATTAATTAGTGGTCTGAAAGAGAATGATAACTGTCTTAGCTATATCTGCCATGCATGAAATGCACAAGTGAGTGTTAGAGGATCCTTGATGTTCAGAGGTACATTCTTGATGTTCAGAGCTCCTGAATTTCTGATGAGTTAAGGTAAGGATGTGGGAGGATGAAGATGTTTCTGAGATAATGACTTTCTTTTGTTCAATGACTGTCATTTTATGGAGGATACTGGGGAAGGAGAAAGACATTTCTCTTCTTAGGATATTTGGGTGAAACTTCAGCAGGAGAGGAAGTCCCTTTCATTACAAGAACTACCAGTTGTGAAGACTTTGCTATTCCAGTATATGCCCTTTCACAGAAATCTTTCTTGCTTTACTGATACAAGAAGTGTCTGTCCCACCTCTGCTAGCAGAATAACCAAAGTCTAATTGGAAACTGAATTCTTTAAAATGCCTCTTAGATAGAAAAGTGGAGAATTCCATTGCTGGCAGGTATTATAGCTCTGCAAAAGGCAGTGTTAGAATTCCAGGTAGTCCTTTGCATTAGTTACATTAGAATAACTCTTGAGAATAACAACAGTAAAAGAAGGTAGAACCCAGACTAGAAAGTCATAATTATTCATGACAAGAGACAAATATTTATGAGAAGGATGGTAGAGACTGTCTAAATAGAGAAAGCTAGCTATGTTTGAAAAGTAAGAAACAGAATTGGAATATACAAAATATTTGATGGCTATGCCCTTTATGGGAAGGAAATAGATGGTAGCAGTGTTGTGTGTAAAAGTCTCTATCTCCAGCAGGCAAGGAAGATTACTAAAGGGAAAAGCATACAGCCCTCTAGACAGTGAAGCCTGGGAAGGAGATAAGGTACATTTTACATGCAGTTAGCATAAAATATTGAGAGTGCTTTTTAAGTCTTTAAAAAATCAATTACATTATTTTTCTAATACAAAGTTGTTTCAATCATCCTCAGGCTTCTGAAACATTTATATTCATACAGAGATACACAACATTGAATCTCATTTTATGTACTGGAAAGGCTTTGAATTGCAAAGACAACTGAAGATGATTGACTTTAGAGAATCAGAAAAAGTTTCAGATGAGAGAAACTCTTACAATGCCTTTCAATACCATGCTTCTGAAATAAGTTTTATCACTGCTTACATATCCCAGACCTCTACCTCATGATATTTTTAACTTACGACTCCAAGCAGTTTGTTTTTAAAAGTGAAAATTTAAGAAGAACATGTATAATTTAAACATTCTTAATAGTATTTTCTACTTAAACCAAAATTAATGTATAGATTCTGACAGTCACTTTTTCCCAGGATTAGTCATTAAAGGAAAAAAATCCTAACGTTAAACACAAATTTCCTTTAGCTACACATTAGAGATTAATTCTTTAGACTCTCTAGTCCCACATTATTTCTCGTTTAGACTGTAAAAGATTTATAAAAAATAGCTTTACTTTTGCTCAGCTTTGAATGCTTTTGTCTTCTAACCTAGTTGCATGAATTTTAGTGCTGCAAAATATGAACTGGAGAAACATCTGGTAATAACTTTTAGATTATCGTCTTAGTTGAGTTTCCTAATCAATTTTCAAATATTGCCAGAGTTTTAATTCAAATATGTATTTGAATTCATGTTGTATTTTCATAAGCAAGATAAATTTATCTACTCATTTGCCTACAAGACAGATAATGCATTTGGGGGCAGGTAAATGACTGATCATAAATAAATAAACAAATCATTACTAACTGTGAAGAAGGTGTTACATATTGAATAGACAAACATGATATGAGATGATTTAGTAAAGATTCTGTATTGTTCTTCAAATCATAAATGTGGTACCACGATTCAAGGGATTGTAAAACATCTGTGCCTCAACAAGTGATAACAAGTGATAATGTACTGTGAGCCTTTTGGAAAGCAAAGGACACCCCACAGCCTTAAACTTCAGCAATGATTTACCTTCCATTTACCATGCACTGAATACATTTCCTGAGAATACATGTCTCAGGAAATGCTGCTGGGGTCAAGTACTGAGACTCAGCTCAGCTACAAGTCAGTCACACTTGAGACCCAAATTCAGTAGCTCCGAAGTAACCAGCAAACATACACGCACCAGCTTCCTTCTTCAGACATCTCAAACTACTGAGTCCTTATTTTCATCCGTGGGCTGCTTGTAAATTGCTACTGGCAGTTCAACACTTTGTGTCTCCTCATCCATTAGGTTAATTCAGAATGAATCACGCTGAATTTAGGACGCAAAACCTCATGAATTGCATTTCATGCCTTGGGATATTATGACAGCTCAGAGGAGCTGGTCCACACCCACACTTGTTAGCAGATTGCCACAAAGCAAAACTGGAGATAGGGGCAGGGGTACTGCAGCGTGGTGGGCGACGGCTCAGGCAGTGAGATCATCTTGCCACAATAAAGATAACACCTCTAAATGACAAGCGGAGTTCAGTGGAGGGGATCCTCAAACTCTGAGAGATACTGACTTGGTACAGTCTTCTCTTTTGGCCAGCTTCAGGCTGGAAGTCTATTTTATAGTTACATAATGATGGAGTTAAGAAAAGGATGTGTGGAAAGACTCACTGAACACAATGAGGGTGGGGCTCTGGTAGTTTGGCAAGAGCAGTGAGGACACAGCAGCTCAATTTTCCTAAAGAAAAATCTAGCTTCCACTGTAAGGGAAAAAGGGAAGAATTTCAAAACAAAAGTGATTTACTCTTAAAATTATTAATTTGGAACCATTTTCACTGATAATTGCCTGTAACATAAAGTCAGACAAAAGTAAAAATGAGATATCCCTCAATCCTAACATTAACCATACGATACTTTTTCAATGTATTGTACAGATAAGGTTGAGTCAACAACCTTACTGTGCAGGTTGTATTAAAATCACTGCATTTTTTCATAACAAAGCAATGTTTCAAATGCAGAAACAATTTTATGTTTTACATGCCACTAGGAGGAACAACTAAAAAATGCCTGAAACTCTTCTGACATGACAGCATTAAGAGACTTAAAATGTACCAAAGAAAATATCATCTTCCTAAATTAAAATTATCTTGCAATTTTGCTGAGTTGTGGAAGTATGACCATCAAAAATTATTTGCTACGTTGTTCTTAGTATCTCTAATCTATCATCTGCAGAAAAACAAGAACCATCATCCAATGTCCTTGTTACTCATATTGATGAGTACAAAGGAGATGGAGCAAGAACAATGGGTAAACAAAGTTAACTTAATATCTAATTAAAAAGTTGGTATGAGTAATACCATTTTCCCTTTTATCACACTAAAATGTCTGCTTTGCTCTCAAACTTCTTTAACTAGATACCAGATAGTCAATTAAGTAGCAGTGTAATTCATATACAGCTTTAAATAACACCAAAATAATGATGCCCTTGCATGGTCATGGCAAATCATTAACAGATCTCAATTAATGGAGCTACATTTCAACAAATTTAGCTGTCAAAAATGCAAACACATTCGAAGAGCTGGGCTATACATTTCTATTATATACCATGCCTTTTCCATTTCCTCTTATAAAATTCTTCTTGTTAAATGGCTCAATGTAAAATGTTTCTGAAAGCTATATTTTAATATGCTTTTGGAATTTGGCATTAAGTCACCTGTTATGTAAAGGTACCATGAAAGAAGACATTCACACACTCCAAGTTCAGGTATGCCATCCCAGATGTTTGAAAAAATAGTCTAAAATCCTATACAGGGCAAGGAACAAGTCGTCAGTATGCCAAAGACCAGGCAAAGCCACTTTGATGGGAAGATGCAGGTAGCTGCAAAGCAGTTCCACTCTGGTGTGATATGATTTATGTCATACAGGTGCCTCTTGATCTGTATTGACATTTTTTGGGAACTTACTGTGACCAAGTGTGGACTTAGAGTGATGTTTCATAATCAGTTTGAGCCAAAACACCTTCTCCCACCTTTTCTCCCAGGCTATAATTCCTACTCTGGCCAGGTATTGGCATGAAGGTTTGCTGCACTCATGTCGCCATCAGCATAGAAAATCATGCAGCTTAAATTGGTTCTCTTTCCTTTAAATCGCTTTTCAGCCCTGTAAAGGAAGAGTGCTGAAGCTGGATGAAATAAGAGGAGTGTGACAGGAGGCAGGTGTCAGAGCAGCACAGATTTACACCTCTCTAAAGCAATCATGAGACATCACACCACTAATGGCTAGCACAGGTGCCAGGTGAAGCTGTGTGTCCTCTCAAGAGGCTCTACTGACTAATTCAGGAGCCTGTTTGAGACAGAGGTCTCAAGTGAAAAAAGTGAACACTCTCAATAATGTATAAATAGCAGGAACACAAAGGTATTGAGAGCAACAGAAGTTAGACATTTGATGGGTATTGGGCATCTTAGTCTAAAATGTAAGATGCACAAAACCCATTATTGGGTTTTGTTGGGGTTTTTTGGTAATTTTCTCTTTCAAGGTGACTGTGTCAGAATAATTTTAAACAAAAAACAAGACCAATGGGTTTCCATGTCAAGAAATTGCAGGAGACAGTAGCAAAATGTTCCTCCTCTTCAGGCCTCTTTCTGCTGTAAAAGTAGGAGCCTGTACAGTCACTTCCCTCTTGAACTGCTGGCTCAGTCTGCCCTGGAAACCACACTCCACTTTCTACCTCCATTTTCCTCCTTTCCTCAGGGACAGACTGATATAAGGAACTCACCAAATAAATCAACTCTGAAAAAAGATGTGAGTATTCATAAAACTAAAATGCAGGGAATGAACTGTAGTGGGTATCAACACTCTCAGAAAACTCTTTCAAATACACTGAGTTATGCCTTGTATGTGTCTCTCCAGTAACTACTACAAAACCAATTTAGTCCTCATTTCAGTTTTTGATTTAAACTAGGTTGAACTATTATTGTTTGTAACACATTTGCATGTGTGTGCACTATAGTAAGTAAATTATTCTGAACATTCTAAAAAAAAAAACCTAAAAATCATTCATTCCCTAACAGCAGTTCCAAAATATTTTGTCTTGGATTTTGCCCTTATAAATGTAACTTCTGTTTGTTTGTTTCTTCCTAAGAAGAATAATCTCACTGATTTGAGTGTCGCATAATGGAAAATATTTGCATTTATAAGCTTTTTTAAGTGCCTGACCTTTCCAAAGCATTGGGAAACTGTAAAAGGCACTTTTACTGAAGCTATGATAAGATATCAGCTGTGAAATTAACTGCCACTTGACAAAGGTAAAAAAAAAATAATATTGGTTGCTGTATTTCTAAGTTGTCTTGCTTTATATGAGTATTGAATATCTTTATTAAAAGTTGAAAAGGTCTTCCAAACAGAAATCTTCTATTTTTTACTTAAGTGGGATGAATTCTCTGTTTAATAGAAATTTATGAGAGATTAAAACCACACACAAGAAACCCACAAAAATGCTCTGCTATAAAGCTATAAGTATCTTTGTATCAATCTCTAAACATATAACATCAGCACCAAGAAGCTGGTCCTCCTCTGATTTTTAATGAGGAGAAATGTACCATTCATGCTCTTAGATATCTCATGAAAATCTGACCGTGAATGAATGATTAAAAATTACAAGCATTTATTACTTCAAATTAATTGCTTTGAAAGCTGTGAAAGAAACTAAACTTACAACCCTACAGCCTCACATCTCCAATCTACTCATTACATTAGTGTAGAGAGAAGTAATTTTGCAATGGTTGTTATAATTTTTTCTAAATAAGCCTAATGTGGTTAACTGAAGTATGTGCTTCATTTATTTCTGTAGTGAACATGAATAGTTACTTGATATGTTTTATTTCATGGTAAGTATAAAATTTGTCTAATATTTCTTTTCCAATATTTTCAGTTGTTGTAAACTAGCTGTTGGAATAACACTAGCATGCTCGTGGTATAACACATAAGTGTGTGAAGGACACTTAAAGCAGCTGAAATAACTGATTCCTTAGAAAGTGACATTTGCTGCAGGGCTCCAGGTGAACACTCAAGCCTCACAAACACCTAGATCCAGTAAATTTAAATTTGGGCTTTGCTGGACTGAATGCCTTCTCTCTCCTTTAACTTCCTAGCTCCATTGTTCTCAGGAGTTACATCTGAGCGCTGAACAAGAGTTTAACATCTGGGGTATTTTGCATTTGGTCTTTTATTTGTGGCATTTGGTCTTTTATTTGTGTATACTTTCAGATTGGCATGGAAACTAAGTGCTCAATAAACATCTTGTTTCAGGTGGTATTTTACTTTCTTGTGTGGAAAAGAACAAAAGTACCTAAGTAGTCCATTGTCAGAATTTTACCTCAGGCAAAAGAATAAAAAATAAAAGAGGACAGACTGTGGAAAATACTACTGTGTTACCTTTTGTTTATAACTCTTTAGAGCATTCTCAGACAGATACAGGACACCAGTTATGGTTGTCACGTGAATGTTGAACACACTGCTGCTCTTATTTGTCAATGTGAAATTTAGACTCATAACCATGTGTATCCTAATATTCTTAAGCCTATCCCAAAACAAAGGAATACCCTTACCTATACATCATGCATTCATTACTAAATAAGCTATATAAAGCTTTATAATACATGCCATATATAAACCATTGTTGGAATTATTTTCATCAATTATGCTATGTGGCATCAAGTTGAATTTCTGGTTTTTTTTTTCAAGCTCCTCAGATATTAAATATATAAACTTACATAGGTAAAAAATTGAATAGTTATTTCAAATATGTGTTGATTGTATCTTGAGATGATATATCCTGTGTATTCATCCATAATACCCTAAGAAAACAGACAAGATTAGCACTTCAGAATGCACAATCTGGAGTCTCAGTGTTACACATCTGTTAACAAATATAAAAAAATATCCTGTTCAGCTGATTGCTTCAAAATATTCACACTACTGTGTTCTAAACTGTGAGAGTTTATCAAAAGCATTTAAGCCCTCCAGACCCTTGGTGTTCCTTTAAACAACCTTGTATTTTCTAGTGACCTGACAAGCTCTCCAATCACCACTAATTTTTGCTATTAAGAATGCATGCAGATTTAGATGGATTTTTCAGAATGAAACCTGTGTGCAGCACTAAATCTTAACACAAATCCACAGTATGTCTAAGACAAAACCAGTGTTCAATGCAGCTTCATGTAAAACTACTCCTTCTTTGAACTGCATGAGCATATGTTGACTTTACCAATAAGACTGGAAAGCATTTATTCTAGAACTGGAAAACAGGCTAATTCCTGTAAAAACAGTAAATTCCTGAGTAAAAACTGTACTACTGTTTGTGATTTCACCAATACATTTTTCTTGAGATGAGCTTTATATATGGTTGACTTTGCTGCTCACAAGAGAAGTGTATCCCTATAGCAAGATATTCTGCAGGAGTTAGTTAATTTAAATACAGTTATTAATGATGGTGCACAATATTAAACTTTGAGTTTGACATTTGCTGTTTAGCATTTTAATGTTTGTGCATAGTGCCATTGTATGGTGGCTTTAGGTTTTTTCTAACCCAAATAAACACTTGGTTTTTTTTCAGCATCATATATGGTGAAGTCCCTACATATGATTCAGAAGCACTAAGTATAGCTTGAAGCAAAAAATCTGGCAAATAATTATCACAGAACAAGATGATTCCTGATTTTTTAAATGTATAAAATTAAAGTCTTTTTAGGACTATAATTGCACATGAAATAATGTACTATATGTACCTAAATTGCATTTCTTGCTGTGTGTACTTAATATGATCTTGATTACAATAATTTATATCCTGCTGTCTGCCACGGAGTATTGCTACAAAGGTTTTGCTGTATCTATTTCACTCCAATAGTAAGGAACATCTAATTTTTTATTGTTTAAGTTTTAAATAGGAACACAGTCTTTAGGATTATCCAACTGATATGCAAAGTCTTCTCAGGTTTCATAGTCTGCTTTCATATTAAAAATATATATATCAAAATAAACTGTGTTGTATTGCAAAAGCAATCTGAAATAGAATATTCTCATATATCTAATTAGTACATAAAGAATCAAATGGACGTAGTTGCAGAGATACTGAACAGACACTTTTGATTTCATTAAATCCTGTTTAGATGTTTAACACAGAGAAATATGGTATATAGCACTCTAGAGCAGATATTTCTCGGTGGATTATAACCTAGCATGAATAAAAAAGTTTTACTCTTCCACCATTAAATCCTTAAATGTGTCCCAGAGAAAGCATTGATAAAGTGGGATAAAATTTGAAGAAATGCATTATCAAATTTTCTCCATATGTAAATATATNCATAAAGAGAGAAAACAAGACTTTAAAATCCATATACTATTTTTAATATCTTAACCATGGCCTTTTAGGATTTGATTAAATTATGAAAAAGAATGGAAGGAAAAATCAGTTGACACTTTGTCACTGAGCTGTAACCACAAACTTTTCCTTAGTGTGGTTGAATGTTTCTGCCTCACTTATTGTCTCTTCAGTAAACTATATTAGTCCCTTCATGGACAGCCTCAGATACAGAACAGTTGGATTAGTGCAATCTGAAGGTTAAACGTTTAAAGAAGGGAGTGTAGTTGCAAACAGTATTTTTTTTTTTTTTGGATAGTCAGACTTTGGAGATTAAAACCTCCCTTATCAACCTTTTCACTAGATTTTCTTTATTTTTTCCTAAATGAAGCCCCTTGTTGGGAGCCTACTTTAATGCTGTGCTTCTGCCTTTGGAATTTGAAAGCTGAGCTGAAAATGTCAAGAATAAAACTAAAAGTTATTTTCCCTCTTTAAAGTAGAGCATGAGTCTGTATGCAATTTTGGTCAGGTTGCATCTGGTTTGACTGAAGAAATGTACATACATGCTAAAGTAGGTATTTTGATATTCTGAACTTCTTAATAGCACTGCTTCAGAGAAATAAAGAGAACTTTTTTTAAAAATTTCTTCCAACCAAATCATCCTGTTTGAGCACATTTCTAGAAAAGCAGAAGATAATACTTCTATTTACTAAATTTGCTCAAACTGACTAAAAACCCCTCATTGCTGTTATTATTGCTGCTTCTGACACTTCATAGGCTCTCCAATTTTCAATGTGTCTCTCCTATAATGGTCCTTCTTTCTATTACTACCTTAGAAATAATAAACTATAAGTAGTTCAATTAAATTTTTTCTTGAATCTGTGCAGAGAAGGTTGAGAAAGAAGAAGTGCCCAATTCACTATGTAATAGTTAATTTAATTTTATCAAAAGAATGCCCTAGCTAAAAACAGGACAGGTATTTGCTGTGTATTTGGTGACAAGTAAAGTTTTGAGTTGGATACAATTTAGGAAAATTCACTTTATTCAGATGACAAGGAAAGTCTCTTGGTTCCTGTACAAACCTATATTTTAGGTCCATTCATATAGTGCTAGAAATACTTTATTCCTTTGTTTGTTTGTGGGTTTTGTGGGATTTTTTTGTTTGTTTGTTTCTCTTCTATCCCATCAAGTCTACTTAACCAAAAATAATTCAACAATAGTTTTATTTTTCTGGGTGAATTTTGGCATGTCAAATAATAGCTTTGTGCAGAACCAGGAGACACATTGAAAAAGTGGGGAGGACAGAGGCTAATTAGCTTGTGAGGTGTTTAAAATAATTATTTCATGTTTTGTAATTTTTTTAATGCAGATCCATTACTGTCTGTTGTGGAATCACATTTGTCTTCTTTAGTAACATGACATGAACCAACTGGTTATTTAAATCAGAGCTTTTTGAGTCAGGCTAATAGTATTCTTTGTTTCCTTGGGGTGGGCAGATATTGGACAGTGTTGGTGTGAAGAACACTGTAACCTGAATGGTGAAACTAAAAAGACTCAGAATTTACCAATAAAAAATCCCAGAATATAATTTTAGAAATAAATTTACATAGAATGGTTATGATATATTTATATCATAAATATATAACATCTGCATAACTCTATAATTAAAAATACAGTTACCTGAACAGGTCTGCATTAGTGTTTTCAGGTTTGTTTATTGTTTCATTATTGTTACCAGGGGGTCTCATGTTATCAGGGATTTGTACTCCTGATGTGGTTAGCACGTTGAAGGCAAGTAGAAGAATATTGTGGAACACAGTTCCTTGGTCATTATGTTCCTCGTTCCCATGCCTTGCCTCTCTGGTTTATTGCCAGCTCTTCTCTCCCTGGCCCACACTGCTGCCAGACCAGAGTGGCTCAGAGTTGAAAAATGCTTCATCTTCTTACAGCCCTAAGCTTTTCAGGACACCATCTTTTGAAGAATGCATTTAACATACTATTTTATCTGGAGATGTTGTTTCCAGAGAAGTAGTTTGTACTGGGGTTGCAGATCTACCTAAAAGCCCTTTTAACAGGAGAAAAGCCTAAATGTAATTAGCATATTTTATCCTTGCAACAGGATTAAGTAATTGATTGCAAAATTGGAAGTGAAGCAACAAACAGAAAACATAAAGTCCAGAAACTAATCTTTCTTTCCTCATTTAGGTTTTTGTACTTCATTCCTTAGCTCTCCCATGCTATTTTTTATGAAAAACCTTTGAGAAATCAAATTCTCCTTCAGTTTTCATCCTGTGCTTCTATCTCATGCATTTCTGGCTACTATTCAGTGTAATAAACAGATATTTCTGATGATATATCAAGATACCTGTGACCCTAAAGCTTTTGGTTGCAGTGCAGCCATGCTTAACAGAGTCCCAAATGCCAGCTGAATAGCATGACAACTTTTCCTCAAACAGCTCTGGGTGACTGGAGCTCGATGGGAGCCTGTGGGTTCCTGGGAATGAGGTGTGCAGGTTCTCCAGCTCCAGTTTATCACCTCTTGCCTTAGCAAGTCTGACTTAAGCCACATCAGACACCCCTTAGAGAAACTCCTGCCTGCAGTCACACAGGTGATCTGATGTTTTTTATGGAAGCCAAGCAAGATAATGACACAATAGGTTTGTGGTCCCATGATGTTAGGTTTTAATTGCTGCTTTGTAGAAGAGGCCACTCAAATGTCTCATATGTCTGTCACCCAGCAGTGCTGGAGCCAAATGAATAAAATGCATCTTAGATATACCCTGGGAGTTAGATACACCTCAATTTAGATACTGCATGGAGGTGTTCTCTTTAAGACTGAATTCCAGTAGCTATTTCAACAGGAATACACTGAGAAATACACTGAGAAATACTGAGGTCTTCCTCAGAAGTGTGCCCAGCACTGCTCCACAGGGGTCTGCCAGCAGGGGAAGATTTGGAGGTGAACCATCAGGATTGACTTTTCAGTCCATCATGGAGCCACACACATCCCTGTACGGTAGGATGGCCTCCCAGAACATTCCCTGGCACACACATGTAACCTCTTTCATTTCCAACTTTCATTTCCAGTCCTCCAGCTGGAGAACTGCAAGGTGAGAAGGACAGAAATGTGGCAGGACAGCAGGGGTTGCCCCAGCTCTCCAACAACTGGTGACCTGCTAAAGAAATCCTGGACTGTCCCAAGCTCCTAGTTCCTTCCTCTGTCTTCTCTCTGGGAATGGGAATACCACCAATTCCACTTCTCCAGCATCCACCAACACTTTTATTTTCCAAGTAAGGGACGAACACACCATCCCAAGAACATTCTGGAGGACTAACATTTTCTGGCAGTGTCTAGACTGGTCACAAAATGTGGCCATCCCCAGTTTCACCTGAGTAAGATTTCCCTACCTTTGACAGCGATCTAAGTGAACCTTGGCATTATTCCAACATTAAAATATTCTGCATCTTTTGCAAGGTATGAACTGACCCCCAGAAATGAACACTGGCTTTCCTCAGGGAAACATAGACCTTTCAAAGGTTATCCAGCAGAACCAAGGCATTAAATCTAAGAGCAGAAAAACATAGTTTTCATGTTAGGGAACTATCCATTTTTTTTCACTTGTTCCAGTTCTCACAGGTTTTTTATGGGCTTTTAAACAATAAATTAATATATTCTTGTAGCTTCTTGATATAAAGCTAAGTACTGTAACTTCACACTAATTTATGGTCAGACTTTCCCATCTGTGTCTGAAAGTGATGTTTTCAAGTTAACTCTTATATTCACCAACAGCTATTTCGTTTTCTGAAAAGTGTCTTTTTCAAACCCAGCTCTTTTCAAACTATTTGATGTTTCTTTGAAATATGAAAAATCAAAACTGAGATTAATTCTAAAACTCATAGACAAAAAACCTCTAGATAGCCATAAATAATGACACTCTTCTTGAGATAGTCTCACCATACAGTATATTTAGCAGGACAACATCACAGCCCAGAAAGGTTCTGTCTTTTGGTTTTGTTTTTTCTTTGTTTCATCAAAAATATCTCAGTAAGGAACATTAGTTAAAAGACAAATGTGCAGTCACTTTGTTCTCTGTTCCCTGGTCTTGTGTTCAAACAATGTGAAATCATTTAGGACTGGCATACAGGAAAGAATTTCTGAGCCAGTGTATCAGGAACAATACCTTCAGAACAACAGAAAGAAACATGATACATGTCTCCTTTTCTATGTAATAGTTCCTAAAAAAACCTGTATATCAGCATTTCAGAAATTTACTTGGATAGCCTGAATCATTCAAATTAATAGTTTATTAATATCAAAGAAAATATGAGTTATTCTCTGGCCACTATTAGCCATAAGCTGGTAATCACCATAAAATGCTCTGCCAATGACTGTCAGAATTAATTTGCAAGCCTTCTGCTTTTTCTGATGTTGTGTTGCAGAATGTACTGAGCTTTACTTGCAGTATTTTTTTCTGTGAGATTTATATATATTTTTTCCTACAAGATTTGTTTCCACCAGATTGGTTTCCATTTTCTCCTGTAGCCAACATGCTAGAAAATCTATCAATAGGTTACTGTTCTGACACCAAAGCATAATTCCAGTGTAACCTACTGTTTGCTTCTTACAAGTTGCCCTCATTGCCAATTCACAAAAGAGATAAATTGCTATATCCTGCAAAATCTAGTAACTCATGCACTCAGTTTTGGAGCCCTCATTACTTCTACAACAGTAGGATACTAAAGTGACTGATCACACCCACCATCCACTAGACTAGAAAAAGTGAAACAAAATGCTGTCTTCAAGCATAATTTCTCTTCATTCATCTATACATAAATATCCATACATTCAGAATTATCAGATGCTGTTATGATAACACTTCTGTTTGCTGGATGATTTGCCCAGCACAACCTTTGTAATTACAGAATATCTTTGCTGCCAACAAAGCACAGAAGTCTTCTGAGCAGAGCTTAAATCACAAAATCCCAATGAATCCCACAGTAAGTATGTACAAATATACAGAAAAGGAAAAGTTTAGAATGAAAAGTTCAGATATTCTTGTAACTGTTGACTTTCACCAAGATAAAACCCAGTATCAGTAACCAAAATCCTAGCATTCAGTATTTATCAAGATGTTTTTTGTCAACAACAATCTTGTCGATGATATACCATACATCTCTGCATGGAATCAACATATGTTTAATGTCTTTTCAATTAAATTATTAATGTCAACATGCCATCACATTACCATCATACATTAACACGTCAAATTCCTTCATACAATTTGAACAGAGGTTATATTTGCTACTTACCTAACTGGGTCTCCTGAATTGTTAGCTTACTCTCCAAGGGGTGTAAAAGCTTTGGTGGTTTATCTGTTAGTGGTGCTAGAAAAGAAAGAAATTCACATATGTAGTGTTCTGATTAATATTGGGTAGACTAAGACTTGGTTTTATAGCTATTATTTCAAGAAGACTTTGGTTTTTCTTTTGTTTCAATAATGCTCATACCTTCAGTAGCTGTAAATGTTTTTGCTTAGACAGTAAATATAGCTCCAAAATTAAAGGCCCTTGTATTAAAAAAAGCAATCTATTTAAACCCCCACAAAAAAACCAATAAACCACAAAACAAAGCAACAGCAACAAAAATAACAAACAAAAAAGTAACCAAGCAAAAAAAACCCAACAAAAACCCCCAAACCAACCAACCAAAAAAATCCAAAAATGCACTGACATTGCAATTTTCTTTTTGTAAATATTATCCAGAATTTCATCGTTTGCTATAATATTTAATTACTTTTCTATAAGGTATAGTCATTAAAAGATAAATAACAAAGTAAGTTACTGTAAAACAATTTTGAATATTTGATGAAAATTTTATTTGAAAAGTTATTCCCAACACTGAAACTTTGTGGAGTACTAGAAGAAGGCTAAGTTTTCAAAATCCAAGGAATGGATATAATGAAATAATGTCAAGATTCCTAATACGATGGCTTCCCTTTTCCTTTTTGGTCTACCCTGAAATAATATTGGTATTCTTATGCAATAATGTAATAGAAAGAGTTTTGTAGTGGTCAAAAACCTTCTGAAGGTTGCTGAAGTGTGTTCAAACCATGCATGTATATAAATGATGCTATTCTACTAAATATAACATCTGTCTACTTAATTCATAGAAGTGACATTGACTGTTACTGCTTTTGTTGTTGTTACAAAGTGTAATTTTTGCTATGTCTGAGAGATGAGTGCATGCCATATGGAAATTTTTTTTTTTCCTTTTAATACTGGTAGTAAATATTCATGGGAAATTTCCAACTTTTCCAGTCACCTGCAACATTTTGGTATTCTGTTTTTCAACATCAATTCGTACTTCAGTTTTTAACACAGATTATGGGCTGTCGCAGATTTAAAATACATTTGACATTTTGATACAGCTCTAGAATGTTTGTTCCCTTCAAGTTGTCAAAATCAATGCTCCTTTTCTTACTGACACACACACATACCCATATGTGTATGGGCTTAATCTACTGAACACACTCGTCTCCTGTCAGTGGAATAGCAGGAGAAGTTTATTTGCATTCTCTTCACTATTTCCTCTGGTCTTTTAATAAATTATCAACATTCTTTAAAAGGTACAGCATTGATTTCAACTTTGCAACAGTTACAGGATGGAACCATTATCAACTCGTGTTTCTGCTTTACAGATTGTCCTTTGTATGGTAAAAGCATAAACCCACTCAGTTGGTATTAGAGGTGTTAACCCATCAGACCCAGCAATGACTCAAAATTCAGTGGAGTGTTAAAACACGTGTATTTGGTCCAGAAACCTTCTATCAGTTCATTCTTCTTACAGCTCCTAGTCTCTATGGGAAATCATTCTGCACTACAGGCTTTGGAGAGAGCTGAAAGGATTTTGGCATCATCTCTGGCTTGCTACTTTTCTTTACACCAGTGTTAATTCTTTTTATCTGTTTTTGTCTCTCTCTCTTTTTTAGGTTTTTTTTTCCTTAAAGGCTAAAGTGGGTGGAAGGGAAAAGGATTCAAAATATATTTTCTTCTTAAACTGTAAAATTAGTCATTCGCATTTCTTAACTTCTCTGTAAAGGCTCATAATTCATCAGCACATTGCCATTTTTTAAACATCCACTATGAATTTAAATTTAATTTTGCAGTTCTGTCATTCTCAACTCAATAACTATTCATCAGATAATGTCTTCTGAGTCACTGTTTTTCTAAATCTGTTTTGAAACTGTGAGCAAAGTTCCCTCATTGTAAGTAAAGATATAGTAACTTGTGGAGTTAATCTGAATGCAATGAATAAGTAGATTAGAAACCAGCCTTTTTATCAGTTCAAGCAAAGATCAACACTACTTTTATGATCCTGTATCTCAGGTCTCTAAGAAGCTTTCTACTTTTAAATGAATAGGCCCAGGATGTGTGGAGATAAATCATCCTTCAAGACAACTATGAAATTATTATAAAATTTATGCCCAGTCTAACTGATGAGATTTAATACATAATTTAACAAATAAAATGCTACTGAAAACAATAAGTCAGACACATAACTGATGTCTCAGAATCACAAGAGCCTGGAGGCTGGGAGGACCCTTTGGAAGCCGAGTGACCCAACCTCCTGTTGGAAGCAGATCCAGTAGAGCAGGCTGTCATCAGGACCCCATCCAGTCACATTCTGGACTCCTCTGTGGATGCAGATTCCACCACTTTGGGTGTTCCAACTCCCAACCACCCAGTGGCCCTGCTATGGACTTGGTTCAGTACATCTGTCTTTTTGAACAGCAAAGAGCTGAAAATTTCTCAGTGTCTCAGGTGTGGCCTCACAGCCACTGCAGGACTGGGAAGGATCACCCTCCTGGGCATGCTGAATAAATTCTTGCCAAGAGCTGTGCACTTGGACTTCTCCAACTCATGCTCGACTTATTGTCCACCTGGGCTGACAGGACCATTCATGCAAAGCTTTTCCTACTCAGTGAGTCCCAGGCTCTGCTCTGCTGAACGGGATTATTCCACTTCTAGACCAAGATGTTGCCTTTGCCTTTATTAGACTCTGTGATTTTCTCCAACTTTTCCATGCTCCTGAAGGAGCATTTCTGTTCTCTACTTTGTCACTCATTCCTCCATTTTGCTGAGAGTGCACTCTGTCCCATCCCCCAGGAGTACAAAACCTATTAATCAATAGTAAAACAAAGATACAATAGAAGGTAATTGTGCCATAGGCTTATTTTAAAGGGATAGTTACCAATGCTGGTAGCCAGTAAGAGTTTATATTTAGTAAGACACTGAAACCCTAAAAACTCTAAATTGGGAAGAGTATCCCAGCATTGCATTCCTTTAGATGTCTACCAACCTCACACTGTTGTATGTTTGTCTTACAAGCAATCACATTTCCCAGGGCCAACTCCTTCACCTGTCCAGAAAAGTAAAAGTATCCTTGGGTACTCTGCATTCCAGAGCTTTAGACTGTAGGGAAATACTGCAAATATGAGTTATATAGGAAAGGAAAAGAAATTTAATAACTATATGTGCTTAAAATATCAAATTTTCCAAGCTGATCTGAAACTTTTCCTCAGTCAGTCAGGGCCTTTAGTGTCTGTTATTTGATCCATTTCTTAGCCTGAAAATGTATGTAAATTCGTTCTGGCGTATTAATTCCAGTGGACTGATGCAGAGGTGGGAATTTCTCTAGCTGTCTCTATACCTGAAGTGTGCACTCTCCACAGATAGCAACATTAATGGACAACACAGAGTTACTGCAATATTCATTTAGTTTAGAAACTCTGGAGTAGATCTATGTATCTCCTGTAAACTTTTTCATATCCTTAAAATCATGGGGAATGACTTAACTAGGACATGTGAGAGGCTATTCAAAATCAATATGATTTGCAGACAGATATATTGAGCCACAGTTATCTCCTAAATTGAACAGCAAAAGCATAATTGAATACTTTCTTCCTAAACTTTTACTAAATAGCAAGAACCCAACAAACTTTATAAAACTCATAACTATGTCTGGTCTCTTAAATAAGTTAAATACCTTCTATTCTTTTTCTCATAAATAGATACAGGAAGGCAATAATTTTCATGTCCTACAAAAATATCCACGATTTTGAAAGCACTTCCTGTTCTGTACTCTATGCAAAGAACAAAAATTATTTTGAATATGTTTAAAAATATAAAGAGAAGATCCTCTTCCCACCAGGTGGTACTTATCAACATGGCTGTCACACAGGAGGAACTGAATGCTTGGATTCCTATTCTTGCATCAGGGAATTCTCAAGTCTCTTGGCAAGAACCTTAGTTCCTGGGTACTATTATGCATGGATTAGTTTCTCCCTTCCTCCCTCTTGGTTTTTTCTTGGTCTTTCCTTCTCACTTTTTTTTTTCCTTTTGTTTTTCACCCACCTCATGCCCCTCTCCCCCACCATGCCCACCCACCCCCCCTCCACTTTAGAGTCAAGAAATTATTTTAATCAAAATTGGTATATTCCTCTTAAAAATAATGGGGATTGATAGGTAAGTGCCTTTTAAAGGAAAGCTCTTTGATCATAAATCAAGTTTACAACTCATCTTATGTTTGACTTCTGAATCATCATTGATGAATGGTTTGAAAACAAATATGTGTCAAACTTGAAGTAAACTAAAGTTAAAAAAAATAAAAAGGTGAAGTAACCAATTCTGAAGATTTAATAAAAATTAATATACAACATCAGAGATACCAGTCAGCCGCAGACATATTGATCCTGGTCAGAGAAAAAGTGACTAAATTCACATTCCATGTCTATCAGATTGGACGTACATTTAAAATATATTGAACGATTTTTCTTGCGGTAATGGAAGTGAGAGCCACCACAATCAGTCACCCTGCTGGAAACCAGCCAGAAGATAATATTTTTACATCAGCCACTGACTTCCATACTTCTCTTCCTACCCTGCTGCTTTAGCTTTAGTTGAATGTGGTCACGTGACAGGTACATACACTTGCTCTTTGCAAAACACTATTATTTGCAGAGACCAGAAAACTGTTAGATTTTAACACATGCAATGAGGAAATCTTAATTCAACCTGTATATGAAAATAGCACTAATTTGGACATCAAAATGGAGCTGCCTCAAAATGCACCAGCTTTATAATAGAATAATTATAATTCCAAAGATCTAGGTTTATGTCTGTTTTATCAAGTGCTCTCAGATTCTCCCTTGAAAATAACTACAAAAGATTTTAATTTCTTAGAGAAAGACAGGGTTTTATGGAATTGTCTGAAAATTAGAAAGCCATTTTCTGGACATTTCATTCCAGGCAAAAATTCACAGGAATAGATGCTTTACTTGTCCAGTCTGAGTTATATATATATTAGAACATTTCTGGTTCAAATGTTTTATTGAAGTAAAAATTACATTTTGAGGATGAAAATCCTTCTGATCTTTCTGAGATTTGAGATAACGCAATGAGATTAAACCTCTTATGTTTATGAACTTGGACCATCTTTAGAAAAAATGACTGACACGTCCCTGGAAGATATTGTAACTATAGCACAGGATTAAATAGGGGGAAGAATTCATTGCTATGCAAAGGGAAAATATTCCTACACTTTGAAATCAAAGGACATCAGAGACATGGAGTTCTTTTCATGAAGTCTGCGCTGTTTCTTTGAATTCAACCCACAGTTCAAAAAGACTCCATCACTTGGTTTGTCTTTAGAAACTTAAGAGATTTCTGCATTCTCATGCACTTTCTTGGTAATTTTCCGAGCTTGTGTTTATTTTTCTCCTGTATTTGTTGTGCCAATTTTGTCATAGGCAGATAATTGTGAAGACAAGGTACTCCTGTCAGGGGAGGGATATCTGAGGAGGATACAGAGGAGGTTGGACCGACTGCAAAGCTGAACAATCTGTGAACAGTCTGGGGAATCTGCGGCTGCCCCACCCCTGGAAGTGCTCAAGGACAGGATGGATGGGTCCCCGAGCAACCTGGTCTAGTGGAAGGTGTCCATGGCAGAAGGATTGAAACCAGACAATGTCTGAAGTCCCTTCCCACCCAAACCATTCCATAATTCCCTGGCAGTGCCTGGCACTGCTGCCTGCTCCACACGCTCTCAGAGCTGGGCTGAGCCTGGCTGTGAAGGGCAGGGGTGCTCTCACCCTTCCAACTTCCTCATCTGAACATTTATTCAAGCATTGTCAAGCATGATTAGCTTATGTCAACATCAGTGGAGAAGGTTTGAACCTAGAGTAAAACAGTGGATTTGGGTTTAGATTACTATGTTAAAGTGTCATGAGAGGGCTCTGAAAAAAGAAGCTCTGTCATTGGAAAGCCCTCAGTTATGAAAAGTTGACATTGATGGTCATATTCAGGAATAATAAGTAATTAGAAGGGAAAACTATAACATTCCAGTGCCTTCAAAAACTCTGATGTATACTTTTATGTTTGGTTTCTTTGTTTTAATAGAAATGTATGTAAAAGAAAATGCAGTAGCACTAGTCTACAGTAGATTGCAACAAAATTAATTATGTCCAGCCTGAAGCTGTAGTCTTGAAACGTTAATCTACACAGTCACTGTCCAGATGAATATGGACACTGAGAACTCTGAGATTCCTCAGAGTAAGTGTGAGCTGACCAAAAAAAAAAAAAAAAAAAA
>VWZP01006414.1:1772120-1902245 GCA_013396995.1 Dicaeum eximium
AGTAGTTTGAGAAATGCCATGCTTATGGTATTCTCTGATTTCTTCCCTTCTGTTCAGTTCTCCTTTTTGTCTAACAAGTTCAGGTGAATCTCACTGTAGTTGTTCAGAGCTGATTACTGGGGAACTTGCAGTAAAAGATGATGTAACAGGGAATGGTACCTCAGCTAGAATGGTGGCAAGCTTAGTAGGCTCCAGGGCACTAACTTAAATTAGTCATTGAGTAAAATAATCACAGACTGCTAATGTAGAGCCCACCACAATGGAGGTTTAAAAGAGTGAAAAAACACTCCAAAATAAGGAAACTGGAGCATACTTTCTGTGTTAGGACCGTGCATCATGTGTCTTCAGAGTTAAAAATTAAGATAAAGGAAAGAAAATCACTCCCAAATTCACTTTGCATAAGGAAGAGTGGAGGAAAACATGATGACATGACACATTTCTAGTGAAATTATCTGCTTGATGTACAAGTGCAACTTCCAGCACTTGGAGCTTTTATTAGGACCCCCTATTACTGTTTTGCTACTTATTCTGATAGAGGTGAATTTATCAAGTGTTGGTGGGGTCCCAAACCAATTCCATATTTTTGATAAGTCACTGGAAAATTGCAAATTTTTCAATACCAGGCGCCCTATTCAAATATTAATCAGAATATCCCATCAACATGTGGATATGTTAGAAACTTAGAAACTCAAAGGGAGTTTCTAAGTGTGCACTTATTGTGTGAAATATCACAATCAAAGCTAGGTGAGGCTGCAAAGAACTCCAACCTGGAGGTCATCTAATCCAAAACCCCTGCTCAAAACAGGGCAAAGTTTCCAGCTCCTGTTCTAGGAACCTTCAAAAACCAATTTTTCTTATATTCATAAATTTTAATCCTCTTTTTCATCTGGCTTATTTTCTTTAATAAAGATGTTTTGGATGAAGAAAGGAGGCTGTTTAGCTCCAGTCCACTTCTGCTTTGCCCATGAGAGAACAGCCTCATGCTGGAGTTCTGACATAGGAACTCACGAGACTATGAAACTCTTCCAAACTTTTCTAAAACAGGTTTTTCACAGCTAAACATTTTGCAAAGAAAATAAGGGCCAATTTGTCTGCCAAATGTTGTCATTTTTTAAAAAAACAGACTTACTAAAAGCTGCTTGCAAGTGATAGCCAAATTATTAATAGCTGAGCATTGGCAGCAGACTTAGGAACATTTAAAATATGTTTTTAATCTCAATAATTATTTCATACAATAGATTTTATTTTATTAATCAGCCTCAGAAAATGTGACTTTGATGTTAAGAACAATCAGATATTTTAAAATAATTTCTATGCATGCTAGCATTTTTATTATTGTAAATTATTAAGATGCACTTAGTAGAAAGATTTTACCTCATTAATAAGCATTGTACTCTTGCATTCTTCTGTTTAAACTGTTGTCTGTATAGTCTGAAAATATGTTTTATCTTCTCCATTTCCCATACTTCCCAGATATTTAAGTAGGTTTAATGTGCATTTCTTGTTGTGTTTTGGACATATACAAATGGAAAAAGACAGGAACTGAATATGGAAAAGACAGATGGATGGCTATGTACTTATTTCAAAATAAGTATTAAATTGTTGATGGTCAGATGGGGTTAACAATGACAATGCCTCATTTCTGTAACTTTGGGATGGCTAAAAGTTGGAACAATAAGTAGACACATAACACCGACCCCTAAAGAGAGTAGGGCATTAATGGAAATATAATAGACTGTCTATTGTCATGTGTCTATAAGCAGAAAAAAGTGCTGGTTTTGAGAAGTGAAAATTATAATGGGCAAAACCCACATTGTCTTTCTCTGTTGAAAATTATTTGGTTATAAATAAAGTATTAAACTAATTATGTCAATAAAGTATTGTCTCAAATATATTAATTTTTCTTAAAGATTTCCTGCTGCTCAGCACTTTTGTCCATATTTTACATTCAATCATTGAACTTCTCAGCAGAAATAATTTCCACAGGTTTTTAAATTGCATCTGTATTCAGGAAAGCTCTTTAGAGATGTAGATGACTTGCACTGAAATCATGAGCAGTGCTTGCAACTTCCCCACAGGTTGGAGAGAGCAAGCTCTGCCTCTGGGCCAGTTGGTCCAATCTGAGACCATCTCACAACGTGACAGCTGGTGCAAAACCAGCAATCTGTTCTTCTGTTTTGTCTGTAGTTAACAGGTCCACTGAGCAAACTAATTTGTCATCATGGAGCTCCTCTAAAGTTGGTTGTTCCACTAGGAATGGAAGGTTTTTGTTTTTTGGTTTTTTTTCTAATTTTATTCGGTAGGCACCAATGGCTTAGATATTAAAAAAAAATCCTTGCATAATAAATGAAAAAGAAATACCTAATTCTATATTAGAATTAAGAGAAAACATCAAGAGATCCCTGTTTCCCCAAACTGTGAACAATACAGGATATAAAACTTAAAGAAAAGAGAAAAAGTTCACAGTGTGGAAAGTGAGAATATAAGAGACACTTTATCAGTCTTAACCACAAATCTCTGTATCTTTTCATTCAAGTAATAAACATGATTGAGTATAGTTTTCCCACCTGATTTAATTAGCTGTAATCATACCAAACTATTTTAAGTTGGGCATTCAAGATACATGACACATCTTTTCAAATATGTGTACAACTATTGTGAAAATGAGTGTAATAGTAGCAGTCACTAGCCCAAGGCAATTATAATTACAAGAAGTGTTTGTTTAGTAAAAGGTCACAATCTGATGTCTTGCATTCACCTGAAATAGCCTTGTCACTCCTCAAATTCTAACAGTGAAAGTATCTTTTCAACAACCATGATTTATTTATTTAACTTTAGAACTAATTCCATGTTCTTATGAATATTTTAATAACGAAAATTTAAAATCTATTATCTTGACAGAAATGATGGATTAAACCTTTAAACTGCTTTTTATTTTTTTATTCAAGCAGTTTATACATTTACCTATAGGCATACTGCTGAATAAAGCATGCCAGTTTTGTGAAACACCAACGCTCTGACCATGATAATTCCTTAATGCTGTGTGAATCACTGAGAACTTTTTAAATTACCCTTTCCAAATTACATTAATCCTCAAGTTTCTTCCCACTGTCTCCTGATTAATTCTCTTGCATTTTGCTGGAGGCAACATGCATGAAGTCTTTGCCTTCAGCTGGATGGCTGGGGAGGATGCTTTTGGTGAAGTTCACATCAATCAAGGACCAGGGCTCTTCCTCTGCCTGGCCACTCTGTCTTAGTGACCTGGCTCCTGAAGCCACCACTCTTTTCCAAAAACCCTTTGTTCTCACCTGCACTGCAACACTCTAGAGCTGCAGAGAACGAAATTTAATTGGTCACTTTAACTTTTGCTGCTGGCAACTTGAAAAGCAGTATTTGGGGAGAGGAAGGGAAATAGTATAGAAATCAAGAGAAATCTTAGAGTAGATTTTTAGGAAAATTAATACTTTCTGGACATCCCATGTCTCAAGAAGGAAATGGAATGACAGTGAAGATCAAGCCAACTCTTGTTTGAAAAGCATGTGGAGAATTAAAATGCAAAATGTTCTTGGTTCACATAATGAATTAACCACCAAAAAACCTACCAAACCTATTAAATACGCAAAATCTACTTGTGGGGAAAAAAAAAGAACCAAAAAAAGAAATATTATTGAATTAACAATGCATCCATACTAAAGAATGTCTATTTTTAACAGATTTTTCCAGTTCTGTAGTAACCATCAAATTCCTTAGGTGATGGTTACGTTTCTTGTTTTTCTTTCCTTTTGATTTATTAATAAAAAGCCAAATAATACACATAATTTAAAGATGTCATTATAAGCTGCTACCAAAAAAATGCCGTGATGTGGGTGTGTATTGAAAAAGTATGGTTTCTCTTTTGTTGACTACGTGTAGAGGTGAAATGTAATAAAAAGTGCTGTCTTTAAACCAGGTATTCTGTACCAATACACAATATGGATATTCAGAATGACAAAGTATCCTAACAAAGAAGTAGAAGAGAAGAAAGAGAATACAATTAGAGAATTTACAAATCAAATTAGAAAATCCATAATTTACTGAATTATAATTCTATTATCTTGAATAACCTGTCTCAGACAGTGACCTGTGCTAATATTTCATCTGTTTCACCTCCTATTTCATCTTTCTTTCCAGACATATAATGAATATACTGGACACCACCTGCCTTCCAATGAAATCCTGTATTCTTTGTTTTTATGAAAACACACATGCTTCATTGTCCTTTGGAAAAGCAGTTCATTACTCTCTGAAACATCTCTCTAGCTTGAAACCTGAATCTATTTAACATTTAAAACAAAAAATTATCAAACAGCAAAATATATTATACCCCACAAATAAAAATTGCCCATCTATTGACCATATATGTCCCCTAGGAATTTTCACACAAAGGAAAAGGCTTTTTCAGCAGCAAAACTAAACCAAAGGTTGTGTTTACACTTATGTTTTCTGAAACAGGACCAAGTTGCCATTAAACTAATATAAGTATCTAGTTTTCTTTATGATTGAACTTTTTATTGATTCACAGGCAGGCACATTGCAACTAATAATAGCCTTCTACTTCCCTCTATACTTTCGTCAAAGTAAAATTAGAATCAGGAAAATTATTCAATCTTATAAAAATTGGCATGACATCTGAATGCAATATTACCTCCACAAATTAAAAAAATCACCTTTTCCCACAACATATATTCTTCTGCATAAGAATCTATAATCTCTGTTTTATCTAAAAAATATAGTCAGTTCATGCATGACTTACAAAACCTTATTTGTATTTTGAAATTATTTATCTTGCTTAGACATCTGGGACAAACACTGATTGGTGTCAATGCACTTCTCATTCATAAATATGTGCAGCAAATATTATAGGGCTGTGTAAGCAAGAGCAAGTTTGTGATCAATACAGGAACATCAAAATAAAACTACATCAAGTAAGTTATTTTTTCAAATTCTTCATGTGATATCCAAAGATCTAGTCTTATCTGGAATTGCTGCAAGGGGAACTACTCAAAACTTTATTTATCTGAATTAAAACCAAGTCTGTCTGTCCAAATTTGCAACCTTTCCTTAGTCATATACTTAGTAAATACTTTCTTGATCTCAACATTCACAAGAATGTACCTTTAGCTTGCATGTTTCTTTACTATTTCAAGTTAAGCAGCAATCGAAGATGTGATTTCTCTGACTTCATGAGGCAATTAATCTAAGCACAAATAAACCCTCTCCAAACAAATTTTTAGTACAACAAATATTATCAGATTAACCTCTCCTTCTAAGTAGACAGGTTACAATCTTGAACATGAGGTTTTCCTTTCTTCTGTTGTTCAGAGAAGAGAGAAAAAACTGCCATTTATGACTTTTGTCTTTTCTTCTTGGGGAGGGAAAAAAAAACCGCAAAAACCTCCTGTCTAATAATGTTGTCTCTTTCACTGAAATGCAAAAGCTTTCAGAGTGCTGCTTGTCGGTATTAAAAGTTTGAACTTAATTTCATAGGTATTATGGATAGAAATGTCAAATGCAAATGTAAAAGTAAGTCAGAGCAAGTAAAGAACAGAACAACAAACAGAGATCAAAATCCTAATCCTCTTCCTGTTCCACATAAAACCCAATTCCATATTAACATTGATGTTCACAGCAATGGCAGTGATGGAAAATGTCATCAGCACATCCACAAAAAATTCTCAGGGCACACAGCTGTGGATACTTTCATCTGCTTAGTAATAACCAAGGGGTTATATAAGGGAAAGGACTTGTGAATCATTAGCATCAGCAACTATCCCTACCTGGTGTGCAGCAAGTGTGTTGGGAACAGGTGTTTTCAGTGCTTTTTTTTTTTTTATTTGATAGATAATTAAAAACCAGAAAAATATATTTTAAAACCAAAATATATTAGGTAGACCTCTGGATATCTATTGCTTGAATGTAAGCCCTGTTTTTCTTTAAAGAGACCCTATCTGAAGTTAGAGCACAAATGATACTTCAGACCAAACCAAACCAAACCAAACCAAACCAGACCAAACCAAACCAAACCAAACCAAACCAAACCAGACCAAACCAAACCAAACCAAACCAAACCAAACCAAACCAAACCAAACCAAACCAATACTTTTAGTGTCTGTTCTGGTAGCCCACTTTCACTGCAGTGGTGGGGAAGCACAGACCAGAAATCATGGTTAAGAGGTGTGTAGGCACACACACAAGAGATTTTTAACCAGACATTTTAAGAAAGGGTTGTCACAAATAGGTCACTGACTGGTTCTGAAAGATGCTCAAATACGAATTCTAATGCATGGTTTTCTGCCATCAGCCACAGATCTGAAATGTAGTCACTAAAGACAGAAGATCTCTGTCAGAAGGTTTAACAGGAATCTATGAAGATTTTTCCACTGCACAGTATATATGATTATGTATATATGTAGACATTTGTGTATGCATGTATATTTGAAAAAACATTTGCAAAGGTAGTTTGCTGCAATTCAACTAACCTATTTTCTGAAGAATTTAGGGCCAGACAGATTTTGAAGTACTGCAACCACTCTAGATCAAGTCCCAAACAAGGGATATGCTAACCTCCTGACCTTGTGAAAGACACAAAGCAAATTTTTAAAATGTAAAGTTTTTTTTCCAAAAAGATTACAGAATTAAGGGTGGGATACAAGGCTCCTTCAACATGTTTCTTTACAAATTTTCCTCTGTGAGTCACCAGCCCATGAAATAAATATTCTCCTAAAGAGTAAGAGTTCTTTTAGAAGAAAAGAAAGAACTTTCTCTCTCTTGTAATTCTGAAATAATATATGAAATGAATCAGAAGTAAACAGAGCAACAAATGGAGTCACGCCTCTACCAGCCTGAAATCCTAAATGCTGAAAGTATTATGTGTTCTGATTCATCACAATGAACTTCCCCAGGAATCTGAAAAAGGTCATTCAAATATTAAACAACCCAGTATTTCACTCAGCTAAAAGCACACTGTAACTCTATGCTATAATCCTCAAATGGCACCTCAGCTGCCAAGTGCCCCTGATGTGTGCAGTTGCAGCTTAACTAATGGTGAGATGATGACAGAGTTTTCCTCTTTACTGCCTGAGCTACAGCCAACTCTTATGAGAATGTCAGTGGTTAAAAAAATCCTGACAGGAATACCTGAGACATTTAAATGTGGGGAGTTATTTGCAATTGAGAACTAGTAACTCTTAGACTGAGGTGCACCTTGCTCTCACAAGGCCAGGAGAGTAAAGCCTCTAAAGCAGCAATCTCCTACAGGGTTTGCTCCCCACAAACTGACCCCAGTCACCCCGTATGAACAGGAATTAAACATGCTCTGGGCTAAGGGAGCTTGTTCCAAGTTTTTCAGGATTGCCAAATTCACAACTGACAGTAGATGTCTGGGGGCAGGAGCTGTACCCTGGTGTCCAACCCAAGTCCCACTGCCCTTTCTGGCCAGGGGCTGCACACAGGTGTGGGAGAGCATCAGCCACCTTTCCAGCTTCCAGCAGGTCTGCCTGAAGGTGCTGGCCACACATCCTGAAGAGTCCTAGTGACCAGGCTGGGTTGTCAGTTCCTGTCTTAGAAGGTGAATTACTTATCACATTCACACCATATCAAACTTTTAGAAGGTTACACAGATGAGATCGATTATTTTTAACTTAATGAGAAATTCTTCAGATCATTATGTCCTCATCAAAAAGCCAGGAAAAATTATACTGTCATTCACTCATCAACAGGTTGGGATAAAACCAATAGCAAATATCTTGATTTAAACTTCTTTGCTGCTTTCAAATTTGCTGCCATATACTACATGGAGATCACATTCATTTACTCGGCTAATTAGTTGCAAGCAACCTCTGATCTTTGCTAAAGATTAAAAATACATTTGTTAATGAAATCTGTCTTGAATACAGCTGTTTGGAGTGATTCAGAATATCTAAAAGAAGAGCATTATGTTTTTATTAAGTTTACCGTGGAGACTGAATCTGCACACTTGTAACACTACTATGACCTATATTAAAGACAAACTGCTAACCATTGTCATGGTAACCAAAAAGATTCAGAGATCTTATAAAAGTTTTCATGTGAGAATGTAAAAATAACAACCCTATATTTTCCTTTTAATTCCAAAAAGTCAATCAGCTCTAAGCAAACTATTATTTTGTACACGTACCTATATATTTATAAATATAGAAAAAACATGGAAGTGTCTTGCAAAATAATTATATCTATATATTTAATACTAAAAAGTAGGTAGCTAGGTAAATTCTTCTTTGCAAGAAATCTACATTTTGCAGTAAAATTAGAAAATTTATTCTCTCAGTCCAATAGAAAGGTATTTATAATTAACTCAAAGTCATCTCCCACCACTGGTCTCAAGTAGTTGATAACACAAACATTACATATGACTTAAATGGTTGTACTGTTTGTCAGCAATTATATCAGCAGGTTGTTGTTTTGTTGTTTTTTTTTTTGTTTTTTTTTTTATCACAAATCATTTAGGCAGAGAGTACCAAACCAAATAGGATGAAGGTGTTTGTCTTTGCTGCAAACACTTGGATTCCCATCACTTTGCTGCTTAATGTGATTCCAGTTGTGAAGAAGAAAACTTCAATAATTTGATGTAAAGTTGGTTAGCTCTATAAATCATGAAATTTGTTATTTAACATTTCATCTAGAAGCAACTTCAAACTCTCAACTATGATAAATAAAGGAATAGACTGGTTCCAGCCTCTATTTAACTTCAGACAATGTGTAAGCCATAAATTTATTTTCAAAAATTCTTTTCTCCTCCATACACTGTTCTAATATATATTCTGGAATTCTCAAAGGTAATCTTTTTATAAAATCAGAAAAGAAACACATGTTATTTATATACCTGAGTATTTTTGCTAAAACCAACCTTGTATTTGTTATCTATCATACTTACAGTTGTAATAATACACCTCCTGTAAAGTATCTGGAATGTATTATGTGCATTATATTTATATCCCATATAATATTATCTATACTTACAAGAATATATTCTTAAATGTGATATATTCAGTTTCAATATTGTAAGCATCAAAGCAAAATAATTTATGTTAAAGCCCGAATGAATGTATTCAATAAGAATTTCAGTATTACACAGTGGTTATAGGTTATCTTGTCAAATACCCATTAAATGCCTTGTTACTATGCTTAGGTAAACAAGTTGAATTGAAAAACTTGTGGAAGCTCCCTTGCATGACCACCCAATGTTCCAAGTACTTGAACAGAATTAAAAATTAATTCTTCATATTTTCAGTTTTTCCCTATTGCACTTCTTGTTCCAGTATAGTGGAAAATTAGGGGGAAAATAATTCTTCAAGTGTTTCCACAGCCATGATGCAAAAGTGGTGGTTTAGAATAATATCCAATAAACATTCAACATCCAACAAATATTTTAGATTTCTATTGAATCAGAATGATACCTGAACTCTGTGAAAAGCACCATAGGGGTGACTTCCATGCACACAATGAGTACAGAGACTTTCTTGTTTTTCCAAAGTTAACAGTGTTAAAAGTGTTGATAAAGGGAAAAATCATTTAACAGCTCTCTTCCTGTACTTCAAGCTCTTCATACAGGTTAAAAATAAAAGCTGTTTATTGATGTGGGTTTGATGACTTTCTAGATAAGCAGTTGAACACTCATACTCTAGAATGATATGGTAAAAATCTCAATGAAATGCTGAAGTATTAAGAAATTATGAGTAATTTAATGAGTAATAGGCTGAAGTCACATTATCATATGGGGCAATTATATTTAGAGATTTCCTGCATTTTGCTTATAAAAAGCTATTGCTGCATAACATCAGGAGTCTAATATGAACAGACTCCTTGTGTATTCATTAACTATCAATTATGGAAGTAGAAGTGATAAGCTTTAAAAAACATGACCATCTATCATTTTCTGCTAGAAACCCAAAGAGATTTCTCTCCAGAGTAGTCATTGAGGATTAACCAGTTAATGGCCTCATGGCTCCTCAGTAAAAGTCTCCCAGCTACCAAATCATGATTGCCAAAGAAACCCTGGTCCACCCCAGAATATATTTTTCCAGGAGCTCTTTTCACTTTAGAGAAGACATACAGAAAATTTTTTTTTTCCTTCTAAAATTGCCCCATCATTTTTCTTGTATGCATCTGACTGTGCAAGAGGGGTCAGTGCTTAGCATGGACACTCAATCATGATGTCAGTGCTTAGGGCTTATTTTTAGGTGTAGGAACACCTGAACGAGCTGCATAAATCAGCTATAGTCTGAACAGAACTCTTAGTGTAAAGCTCAAAGTTAGTAAGGTGCCTTCTTCTCAAAACCTCTGCTAACAGAAATGAAACCTGGCCCATAAGAGTTCTTCTTTCCCAGGTCATTCAAATTATGAATGGGTCCACAATCCATACAGTTTGGACTGTATGACTAAGAAAGGTACACATGAAATATGAAGGTTAACAAAAACAAAGAGCTTTCTCTAATTTGGGGAAGTCTTACAAATACACAAGCAAAAGATAACTTGTTTTCAGAAATGGCTGGACCCCAATAAACTATTAAACATTCATTTTAAGAAGGGGAAGATTTATCAGTATACATTCTGAAGTTAATATATAGTTGTAATGAAAAGCAAAATACACCTGAGTGTCTCAACACACACTCAATGTGTTTGTGTACTATTGCTCTTTGTAAGTGTTATACTAATTACCTAATTATTCTGAAGTATTTTTAAGTGCTATAAAAGAGGCAATTACCAGCATAGTTGTATTATTATGTTATGGGACACGCAAAATATACACATATATCTGTTTTCCTCTGTTTAAAATTATTTTGTGGATTTATTTTCTGAAAGAATGACAGAAAGGTCACGTCCCTCTGGAAACCATTGAACCCAGCTCTGTTCACAAACCTAATGATGCTTTTCCTAGGATATTTGTTTAATCAGTTTGTTGTAACAGGCATATTTGGAGGAGAGTGATATCCTTCTCTACTATGTGCTCTGTAAGGCTGAAATTACTACTACATTTGAAATTTTATTTGATAATAATGTTTATAATAAGAGCAAAGATACATATGCCTATTTACAGAGTAATACTTTCAGTAAGTCATATCATGTCTAACAATCAATTTTAGATGAGACAAAAGAGGACATCCTGATTCTAAATTCAGTCCTGCTAGAAGCAGATTTCACACATGCTCCAATCATCATAAAAACATCAGTTATTAATTATTTTTTGCTATAGTTCTCAATGCAATCAATGTCAATTCACTGGAATCTTTTCTCTTCACAAAATATCACTGCTATTACACTCCTGAAAGTGTGAAACCATCTTTGACCACATGATTTGTGGTATCTGAGGTAAGAGCCACTACTGAAGTATTTGAAAAATCAGATGTTTTGCACTTATTGGGATGCTATGTCAGAGCTGTCTAACCCAGGTGAAGGCACAGAGCTGTGTGTGACCAGACACAGTGTACAAAGATGTGTCTGCATGCAAGCTTTGGTCCAACCCCAAACAAAACAGGGAATTTTTTGACTGTCATCACATGCACCAAACAGTTGTAGTCAATAAAGTTCCTGTCACCGTGGGACTTTCTGTGTAGAGATCAAGCTATGTAAATCTCCCAAATTTCCCCACCAAACCACAACTTACTTTTACTATATTGCTTTTAAATTTTAACCCTATTTTGGAACAAGTTATACTTATGAGCATTGCCCTCAGAGTTCGAATGAACAACATTAGTATTAGAAACATCAGTCCTATTTTTAGATTATCATAAAGGTTATCAGTCCACATTTACTGCTATGACAAATTAATATTTTGTTTCTTATTGCTTACAGTGACAGAAGCCCATGTCATGAACCATGTATTGTGTTTGCTAAAAGCCTATAAATTGTCAGTTTGTGTCTCAGAGGCAACTGCCTCCCACACCAAATTCTCAATAAATCAGATCAAGTATTTCTAAATTGCAGTATTTGTCTTGTGAAAATTTTGTAAAAAATAACCCAATAATTCCTAAATTGTATTTCTAGCTCTCTGGTGTTTTTGCTGCTCCACTTGGATGGGAGCAATTGATTCCAAATGTGAAATTATAGAGCCTGGAGACACAGGACAGCTCCTTGTGATGTTCAGCACAAGGCAGGTATTTCAGCAGCACCAGTGTCCCGTTGGTTGTTCGTTGGTGACAGCTGTTCTTGAGTAAATGTAACACTGCAAGAGCATTAGAAAAGTAACAGAAGAAAATCTATGCAGCAGTTTTACTGTTAGAGGGAATGATGTCTGTCTGAGAGACAGATATAATGGCAATATTACTTTTATCTTCCACTCGTGTCTGACTTTTTTTTTTTTTTAATTCAGGAACTTGTTAACTGCTGCTTTTTGTTTTGCTTATGCCTCTTTAGGAAATAAGTTAATTCCAATCTTTGAGTAATTGAAGACAAATACTAAAACTAAAAAAATTACATTGACTTTACAGTAGACAAATTTGTTAATAAAAGTCTCACTAAGATTGTTCTGGACAAGATTATCTTGTTAATTTTACCATTTTACTCACCATGAATCAATGAAGACAAGGGAAACAATGAGTCAGAAACATAAGAGACTTTCCCCATCACCACAAAACCTGACACTGAATAAGCTGCACAACTCTAAAGTGAGCAGTGTGAAGTTTAAAGATGAACAACAACAAGCAGAAAACACAGTGAGATGGCAGAAAATGTCTTTGTTTTTGAAGGACTCCTACAACTGAATGCTCTCTCTGCGACTCAGGTAGAGGATATTCATTCATGCCATAGTTTTAAAAATTCAAATAAGTCTTACAAATGTGGGCTGAGTTTAGGCATCCAATTTTACTTTATGCATGACCCTATCATTCTTGGACTTTGTTACAATCTGTTTGCAGACCTACACCACATCTACAGTACAGGAGAGGAACCAGGGAAGATGCAAGTCATGACTTTATTCAGCTCCTATGACACATATTTTAGAACTTTGTCCATGACGATCCCATGGAATTTTGTACCACCTTATTTTTTTTTGCCAATGAGTAAAAGAATGAGCCTGCCTAGAACAATTTTTATGATAGCAACAGAAAAATCTCTCAAGTACATTGGAAATTCAGCAAGAAGTAATCACTATGTGTGCATGTCTATATATTTATGCATGTTACGTTGCCCCATGGACTTATATTTCATTTGCCAAACCAAAACCTAACTCTAATTTTAATTTCTGAATTCAGTGCAGTATAACAAATTATTACAGAAACTATATAATGGAATTTTATAAATGTTATTAGCTCTCTCCAGCCTTTTTTGCATCTGTAGCTTGTTCCTACAATCCTCTCCTGCTGAAATCTTGCTGAGGAATTCAGGGGAAAAGAATGACTAGTTTCAAAAGTGGAAGTGATAAACTAAGGACATCATGCTCACACAGCTCTCTTCTCTTGCTGCAGCTAAACAATAAAATTTTATGCTAGTAATTGATGGTGGTAGTATGGCAAAAGTTTATCACAAAACAAGCTATTTTCATAGCAAATTTTTTAATTGTAGTTTATCTATATTAAAACTATGTTGTAAAGTTCCTCAGCTCATCTACCATAAAACAACCTTCAGCAAGTGTTGCAGGATATAATCTCTGGATAATCTTTTCTGAAGAATGCATAAACCCCCCCATCCATTTCAAGTTGTATTACTACTTCATTTATAAAATCCCACAGCTGTGATGAACCGTAATCAACTTTACTGTGTTGTGCTGCTATTAAACAAAGCCAGCATTGCCTGCTTCCTCTGCTTCATCCCTGACAGCAACTACACCATCAGATACTTGGGTGCAGCTCACAGCTCATCACAGTTTTCCAATCAGGTGAAAGGAGCTGCAAGACCTGAGTGTGACCAGAATAGAAATACATGGGAAAAAACCCTCATAGTGTTTAATAGTGTTTCTCTGCTACAGCTAATGAGGTTGTAACCAAAAGTGTCATATTGCACACATAACAGGTATGTTTTGGTGGGCATCATTTTCTGGGGTGTTTCAAAATAACTTTACTTCAAATTTAAAGAACCTAATGCAGTACAGAGATGAGCAGAAGAGGCTGAGAACTGTGGAGAGAGAAAATCAAAGTCTGAGAGTCTTCTCCTCAGTCTTTAGAATCTACTAAACCCTATTGGAGTAGAGCTGAGGACATAAAGGAAAAATGTCAGGTGGGGAGAGACAGAGATCTCCTACACAACAAAGAAGATGTACTTAATTTCTAATCAGTATAATATTTATTTAGCCAGTATTACTCATTCAGAGAAATAATGTTTGTGAAGTCCTGGGAACACAGGGAGCATATGAAAATGTAAAAGGTTTATTTTCAAACAAAATTACGGCAGATTATGGTACTCATCTGGTGGATCTGCACCTCAGCACAGTTTGTTAAACTCTGAAAAAAGAAAATTTAATGGGAGTTTTCTGTCCCAAAGGACTGACTGAAATCACAAGGACTCATATTTTCTGCTTCTGTAGATGCTGGAAGTCCAAGGAAATCTCCATCTCTATATTTCCAAAATAATCCAGTTTAAACTAGGTTTATTAGGCATACATTATAGGACTGACAGCACTAGTTGGGTGGTTCTCCACTATTTATTAGCTCCTGAAAGTAGGCCAAATTTAAAGGTATGTTAACCCATATTACTCACTGGTACCTAGAGATGAAGTGGCACTTTGATTATATTCTGTGTTCCAGTTTCAGGCTAGAAAAATCAGAGTGTGTGTGCCAAAAGCAGCAGTGTGGTGTGTCCTGCAGGGTCCTTCATTAAGATATTGATAGAAATATGTTGAGATAATGAGTATGCAACCCCCAGAGCAGTATCAATGACTACCCACATTCTAACTTCTGTGTTAATTCATTTTTAGATGAGAAATACCTTAGACTGGTACAAACTCTCTTATAAAATTAAAATAATCAAGTGCAGTATCAAAATGTATATAAACTCCAACGAAATGAAAAAGCAAACAAAAAGCACTATTCTTTTCCTCTGAGGAATCAAAGAACACAAAATATAGTTTTTTTATGATTTGTTAGTTTTGTTTTTTTTTTTTAAAGAACATGAGATGCCCTCAATTCTGCATTTTGCAAGTAATTCAGTTAAAAACAAAACAAAACAAAAAAAAACAAAAAAAAAACAAAACAAAACAACCAAAAAAACCCCCCAGCCCTTCTGCCCTCAACAAAAATTATTTTTTGTAATTTGCAAAGTATCTTAGCATAGTCCATGTCATTATGGACAAAAGGAGTGACTCTCTATTTCCACTTAGATAACAACCCATTCTGTGTATGTTTGAAGCTCTGATGCCACAAAAACAAACATATAATACAATCACAGAGTGTATCCTAAGATACAGCATATGAGGCTGACAGCTGCATCACCTCCTCTTTGTAGTGGCAGCATGGACTAAATACTCAATTATGATGAGTGCATGAACAAATGTCCCAGAATCACTAAATTTATTTTTATCAGAAAATTTCCTAATTTTCCTGATGGTATCACTGCAGGGCAGAATTTAAATACATCTCCATTCCTTCATAAACCTTAGATCTTTTCCCCACTTAATCTAAGCCATGTCTCTTCTCAATTTTCAAGTAGAATTCTACTAATAACTGCTTTATGGCTTTCTCTTTTAATTCCTGAGCAGTTCAATCTATGAAATGAAGAAGATGGGGATGCTGTGCAGCCCAATATTCATATTAGTCATGAAGAAAGTGGGAGTATGAGAAGGATTCCAGGCACTGTGACTGGAACATCTGATGTGGGTGGAGCATAACAGGATCCCAAACCCTGTCATGTTAATTACTGGACATAGTTGTAGCAGTGACTCTGCATCTGAGAGACACAGAGACTAATTTTAGTTAAAGCTGAAGGAAGTTTTGTCCCTCCATCCTGGGGAAATTGCTATTGACAAATAGTGTATTGTAGCTCTTGTTTGATAACTATAAAATATAGTATTTTAGGAATACCTAAATGACATTTAATAGCTTAAAAGCAATTGGGAGGCCACTGGTCCTTGCTATTTTTGCTATTTTATTGTTTTTTCGGTTTTTTTCAACAATCAATATTTATACATGAATAAGGAGCTGAATCACAGAATCACGGAATCACAAGGTTGGAAGAGACCTTCAAGATCATCGAGTCCAACCCAAAACAAAGATTCTACCAGGCAGAATTTTTGTCACACAGATTTCTTTTAAATGCTTGGTTTAAGTAGGACTGAAACTACCGATATGTGATTTTAAAACAAATTCCGTCTTAATATATTTGTTTTTCTTTAAATATAATATAAAACTACTGAGTATATTTGCAATCCATATAAAGTAGCAACAAATGTTATCTCTTCCCTCAGAAGCCATTATGCACTGAATGGGTTTTTATGAACCATATGGACATTAGTCAATTATTTAAAATTACTCAAATGCATGTTCAAAATTTCCTAATTTCTTTATTTTAGAGACTTATTTCTAGCTGTCAGAACTGTTGGATTTATATCTTCTGTCTAAACGTAGAGTTATATTTTATTATTTAATAACCATGTATTTTCTGCTGAATGTGAAGAAAATTGGCATGTGGAAAAATACTGTAATTCTGTAGTTATGTAATATGAAAATGATGAGAGACATCAGTTGTTTTAGTCTGTTTATAACAGACTGAAATCTGTTTCCATTGTATTACTTCACCATTCTCCCCTGTTTTCTACTTAAAATATTCATTGAAACAGACACATTAGGGCATGCATCTCAGGATGAACAGTAGTGTGAAAATTGAAACAAATCAGCATATCATGCTGATGTTTTAGAAAAGAGAAAATCCTTACAGGAGCCTTAATCAATATTAAGAATGATATGGAAATCATAACAGATACTAGTAATTGATTGAAGGATACAGCAGGATAAAAAGATTATTTCTTTTTCAGTATTAGGCATGGAATACTCTCAAGCACAGCAAATAATAACATTGATTTACATTTGTTTGGATGAACTAATGAAAATTACCATCAAGGCACTGACATTGCCATCTTCTCTTTGACAATACAGCTTTATGTGTTTTGAGAAGGCCTGGAAAAAGGCCAATAAAAATGATTGCACATTCAGAGCCAGAGTTAAACTGTAAAATCTTTGTAGCTATATAATTAAATGGAAAAGTTTCCTTTGTTAGACTAATTGATTAAAAACTTATCATGTGTGTTTTAATCTCTAAATTTTAACAAATAAAACTGACAAACTCCTCTTTTCCTGCAGTACTCACAGCAAATCAATCCCTATAGGAATTGGGAAAAAACACTTGCCAGGCAGATTCTCTGACACAAGGAAATAAGATATCAAAGAAAAGATTAAGTAAGCAAAAAAAAACCTATGAAAAACAAAAAAACCCAAACCAAACAAAAAAAATCCCCAAAACCCAATGTTTTGAAGATGATTATGGCTAAAAAATTCAGTAAAAATTATTCATAGTTTGGTACAACTAGTTTAGGACATATCATTTTCTTTTCACAAAAATACTGGAGTTCACTTAATAATATTTGGAAAAGCTGAACACAAAGACTGGCAAGCCAATGTGACAAGAAAGCTGAAGAATGAAGCTGACATATTACATATCATCAATTATTGAGTCCTTTCAACTTTTTAATTTGTGTGTGAACAAATGTCTTGATGCAACCTAGTTAGAAAAAACTAAATTAGAAAGAACAGAAAATGCTTAATTCTTTATGAAAATTCTGACCCAATCGATTAAGCCAAATAATGATTTCCTGCTTTAATCATGGAGCCCTTCTGTGGGCCTGACCAAAGCAAATTTAGTGGAAAGGACAAAAAGAGAAAGCTGCATAAAATAAAGTTAAAAGAAAAAATAAAATTTATGTAGATAAATTTATGTAGATAAATGATTTTTGCCTTTACTAAAACAATATTTTAATCCTAATATGGGTTTACTGACAAAAGCTTGACTAATTCATCGGACTCGCAATACAAGTGTTTGTTTCATTTTAGTCATGATGGAAGTGCTTGGAAGCTGTTACGTGCATTTGCACAAAATTTTCCTAAATTAGTCTTAGAGGATAGATTGCTCTGCACTTCAGAAAAGATTATGCTGTTATAAATTCACACACACATACTCAACTGTACCTATTACACTGTTGCAATTCTATGATGATTAAGAGGTTAGAGACCTCATCTGCATGTATTTCTGATTTGTTTTTTACAATCAAATATCCCTCTGTGGTATTGTCCTGCACTGCAACACACCAAAACAGCATGGAAATAACTAGCAACAAGAAAGTATTGCCCTTTGGACCAAGCTACATTTTTCAGCATGTTTCTCTCAGTGCTTACCAGATCTGAGTATCCACCAGACATTATTGGGGTTTGTCCTATCCTGTATACAATATGTGGATATTCTACCACAATTTCATAACCTGGGAAAATCTATTTTGCACAGAAAACATGTTGATGTCTTTCAGCTTACAAACACTACTATCAGAGCTCAGTACTCCTAAACATTCCCATATTTTAATGACAAACCTTGTTCCTATATGATAACCTGGATGAAAACTCTGAGTTACCACAAAAGGTGGAGATTGCATTTACACATTTATACTATGACAGCCTGCAAGAAAATTAAAAAGGGATGGCATACACATTCCTGTATGAAAAAAAACCACAAAGCCAACTTAAAGAGGTAAAAAATAATGGAGAGACACAGTCATGTGAATCTATAACAAAATTAAAACCATGAAAACAATTCTTCTTCTACTCTCTCAGGTTGAAAGATAACTGCAAGAACAATAGCCAGGACCAACCCAAATAGAGCTCAAGTTATATAAGAATATTTTCTAAAAATAACAGGAAAATCAAAACTAAAACCAAAATCAAGAATATTTTCTTCACACTTAGAACCAGATTCAAGTAGGCAGTAGTTTATTAGTATTAAATTTATCGTATTTCACTTATATGAAATTTGATACCAAATATGTTTTAACAGGGAATATATCATGTTTTCTAAGGAAAAAAAGCAATATGAAAATTCTGAGAGTTAAGTAATTACATTTTTACTAGAATAAAAACATTCTGTACATTGTATTTGAATTCAGCATGTTTATTCCATTTTCTTAATCAAGAATTCACCCTGGACCTATAGGAATAATAGTGCAATACTTTAGATTTCTCACATGGAAATGTTTTTTATAACACATATATTGATTATATATAAGAAATGTGATTTATGATTTCCTTAGACTGGCATTGGAATTAGAAGGATATGGATACATTCACATACATATAACTTATAGAACTTACACATCATATTCTCTGATATTCTCATGCACACAATTATAAGACAACAATTACCTCACATGAAAAATATGAGGTACTCACACCCCCACAGAGTATGTTCAGCAAAACCAAATTTCTGCCTTAGCAGGGTAAGTCCAGTGTGTGCTATAGGACTCTGATAATTCATGTGGAGGAGCAAATTTTGCATTTTTTAGAACTTCTAATATTCTACTTTGCAGCTGTGCAGCTTGAGAAGCTGTATTACCAAAGAAAACTGATAAAAAAATTCAAATTAAAACTAGAAATTAAAAACAAAACCCAAGTGATATACTTTAAGTGTAATTACTGGAGCACTCACAAATTCATATTGTCTAAATAACTCTCCTTTAAGAAAAGTTTTGGTTACCTGTTTGTTGGTTTGAGTTTTTTCCTTCCTTTAATTTGATAACTATTGATAAACATTCTCAGACTGTTTTTGTAATTAGATTGATTTCTCCAGCTTAATAGCTGGATTTTGGACTCATCTCTTGGAGTTATCTTAATGTATAACTTTTTAAACCTATCTCATTTTTTGCAGCTGGAGCAATGCAGATAAGACCTGCCCTGGACTTAAGAATTCTTCTGAGAATTCTCTCAGCACCATTTTTCATGGGCAGAACCCTAAGCCACTACATTTAAGAATGTTTTAGTACTCTATATTTTTGGAATATCTTGTCTCAGTAGGGACAAGCCTAAAGTGGCATGAAAATAGGATTGTCATTCAATAACATCTGGAACATGTGTGCTTCTCTTCCTCAGGACACAACATTTAAAGGTGCTCCCCCCTAACTAACCAGAACAAAATAAATAGAAACAGATTCTTTTTGCCAATTTTATGCTTTAACTGTTTGTACATAATTCAGAAGTAATGGAAAACAAAACCAAAGTACTTGTCTGACATAAATGTAAAGGAAAGTCATAAATTAAATACAGGATTTGTTACAGGAAAGACAGGAAGAACAGCATATCTCTTATATGGATTTAATTTCAACACTTCAAATGTTTTATTTATCAAATATCTGGTGTGCACAAATAATAAAATGGATCTTTTTTAATTTAACTGGAGGATGACTATCTCTTAAATAATAATTTATTTGGAAATGTATTAAAAGGAATTTAGGATTTAATGGGGTATATACAAAATGCTCCAAACAAAGATTTCTAGATAATTAAACACAACAGAAATATTGCTGAAGGATTTTTTGCACTATACAACAGTGAAATTTTTCCAATTCATAATTTTTTTTTACTGGAACTTGTAAATTTTTTACAAGAACTTGAAATTTTTCAAGTTCTAGTTCAATTTATCTCGTGATAATTATACATTGCTGTTAGTAAATAACAACCATTAAATCTTCCTCTAAAAGTGACATTGCTATGTCCTCAGTGGAATCCCACAATACTTTCAGGTACTTGGATTTTATGGATTTTGCTGAAAAGATGGCTATATGCTTGTAGATAACCATGGCAACAACAAATATGTTTGTCTAGCTAATAGGTTCAAAGTTAGAAAACTGTCTTCAGAAGAGAAAATTTTACCCCTAAACCACCAGCTTGATGTTTTATACGAATAAATTCATTAGGAAAATGTTTATATTGAAATGAAAACAGCATATGAATGTTCATTCAAAAGATAAAAATACTCAAAAAAGTAATTGTATAGGGTGTTAAAAAAATAATTGCAAACTCTCTAATGTTGTTTTGCTAGGAAATAAAGCTAAAACACAAAACAGAAGAAAATACACAGTGTTATATTTACAGTTCAGAGCTTTCAGAAATAAACTTTAAACGCACTGCCAGTGTTTCTGCTCCTCAGCCTTCCAGTTTCCTTTTAGCAAACCCAGTGGAGTGAATGGCTCGTCTATCCTTCACATTTCTTATTGATTCATTAGCATTAAATGTGAATGGTTGTGACACAGTAGCAGTTAAAGACTAATTTACAAGGACACAAACAGCATTTTATGTAGTAGAAAGACACTAATAGAATAGATGCTGGTTTGCTCAAGTCATTTCCTTATTACTGTACTTACATAAAACATGACCATATTGTACAAAATTTACATAATTGCTACAATGGGTTCCTAAATTCAGAAATTGTTTTCCCAGGTCTCTTGTCTGTACAATCTAAATTTCATTATATTTTTCTTTGGCTCTCCTTGGGCAAGTTCTTCCTCTAGTAAACAAAACAGAAAAAAACCCACAAAACAAATCAATAAAACAAACCAAAAAAATAAGATATAAATCCCACCAGACTAACCTCAGACCACACACGATGTACAAGATGTACAAAAATAATTTCCACACTGTAAATTTAACCATACAGGCATTAAAGATACAAGAGATAAAGGCAAAGAAGGGAAGTATCATCACTTTTTACTACAGAACACTGCTGATCTACAGGATCTCATACACTGACCAGACAGACTATCATGACTTCTCACTGACACAGACAAAAAAAGACACTGGAACATATTCTCATCCCTGTGCATATTTGGGGGAAACTGGGAAAGGAATGAGAAAAAGATACAAATTTCATATAGATATGCTGCAAGCTGTTGAAAGAGGGAATGGGGAAAGAGCTGTGGTAGCACTGGCTCATTATTTCCTTCCTGAAGAGTTCTTCTCCCACACATTATTCATTTAAAATGGAGAAAGGTTATCAAAGGCTTATTAAGGATAAACAGCAATCACTATTTTCACAAAACTCAAACATCTCTGAAAATACTTTGTAAAAATTCACTGCTCTTTCATTTCTTAAAGGAAAACAAAACAAAACAACAACAACAACAACAACAACAACAACAAAAACAACACCACAAAGGTTTTTGGTGGGGTTTTTTGGTGGTTTTTGTTTGTTTGTTTGTTGGGGTTTTTTTGTGTGATTTTTAAGAATATTTCCATTTTGAGCAGGTTCATAACCAGGAGATTAATTCTACTCAGAGGGATGTACTGAGTCCCGTTCACATTTTTTTCCCGGTAATTAAAAGCAACAACCAAACAACACAGAATTATTCCATGAAAAGAAGGATCTACAAAGGAACCAATCCTCTTCTAAGTATTAAAAAATCTACAACTCTAATTAAAAAAATAAATCTTGAAATTGTGTATCCGTTCACACACTTACAGTCAACTGAAAAAATTCAGACCTTGTCCATCCAAAGATCTGTGAAGTTTCCCTTTGTTTAGGAGAGATTTGTATACTTAGATTGAATTGAATGGAATAATCTTTCCTAGATAATTGACAATGTGAGAATAACAAGAGGAAAACAAAATTTCCTATCAGCCCCAAGTCACAGAAAGCAAAAGCAGCTCTTGAAGGTGCTGCATGCACAGGAAAGCCTGCCAGGGTCCCCTCTCCAAGCACAGAGCAGCGAGAAGGCTCCATTTGTTTGTGATCCCTGGCGTTAAAGGGGATCAGAAGAAGGGCACCAGACATCTGTGGAAGCATGGGGAGCTGGCAGGAGGGCAGCAGCACACCCACACGTGTCTGCAAGGCTGGAGGGCAGGAAACAAAGCCCCATCTGTGGGGCACTGCACTGAGCACCCAGAGCTGGGGGGGCAGAGGTGGAGCGTGGGGTACCCACAGCAGGTCAAAACCACCATGAGATGTTGTGAAAGAGACACTCAGAGGGGATGTGGGGATCAAGGGAGGGAACAGGCCGCCTGAAAAATGGAAAGGAGGAGGCAGAGATAGGTTTAAAAATGACAGTTCTGGTCTGTAGACAGGTTTAGTGCTGCCTGTTTGCACAACCCCCTGCTACAGATGATCAAACAGCGTGACAGCACTGGGTAGAGTCACCAGTATTTTCTCCATGCTGGATCTCAGTGCTGAGCTATCACTACAACACTTTGAGCTCACCAGAATCAGGAAAGGGATTAATAGTTCATATTTAAAACAAAATCAGATATTGTTACCCTGTGACCAGGGGACTTCACAAATCAATATTCCCTTATCTCACACATGAGGTATGAAATGATTGCTTTATAGGTAAAGACTAAGGTGCAGAAACTAATTCTTGTACCCAAGGGGATACAGTATGCCTTTGGTAATACTGGAAAGCAAGATGTGTCACGTGTCATGTTAGGCTAATGTCCTAACAAACCTTCAGAACAAATGCACCACAAATTCAGTTAAGCACTCACTTACATACTTGAGGTTTTCCCTCCAGGATGTAGAGATATGCACTGTACTTTATTTAAGTCATAGTGCCATGTAAAGTACTCATACATGCAAATCTTAAATTGAAATTTGTCAAGAAAATTTTGAGATAAGAAAAAGAAAAAAAAAATATGTACTCATGCTTGCACTTTTGCTGACCTTACTGTTTTTATGCCAGAAAATAAAAATCAGTAACTAGGAATTTTCTGACAACATATTTTATAATGAAGCCCTTGTTGAAAAACACTTTCCCTACCAAATGTCTGGTAATGAGCTCTGCAGCCAGAAATAAGCACAAATTTGGCACCAACCAAACATATCAGACATGCTGTTTGGATGCCCAGTAGATTTTGTCAGCAGATGATTTGAAAAAAAAAAAAAAGCCAAAACAAAAAATCAAAAAAGACAGCATTACAAACTAACTGAAAAATTCTGATGGTCTCCAGAACTCATTACCATGTCCTTCTGTCACTGACATGGGCAGAAAAGAGCTGTACCTTCCTCCAGCTGCAGGGCTGGGTGCAAGCAGTGCTCTGCACATACACAGCTCATGAACTGCCCCCAGGGAAAGGTGGAATGCGGATACAAAGGGACATCAGCAGGCAGCATACCATGACAGAAGGAAAAGGGTCTTGCTGTCACATTGAATCAGGATTAAACTGTAGCATATGGTAACTGCACAAGAGATGTTATCCCCTTTTGGCATGGACCCTGGATGCAGAAGTGGAAAGGGAGAGTCTGTTTAGTCATTAGTCCCTGCTCTGTATCAGGGAAAGAGAACTGGGTCGGAAAATAATAACTAGCAGAAGTATTAGTATTGGAATATACCTTTTAATCACTTATGAGGAAAACCTTAAGAACTCTTTCAAAAAAAAGATCTCTATTTCTTTTTTGTTTCAAGTCAGAAAAATTTTACTATTGGATTCTCCCAGGTATCCCACCTCATTGGAGCTTGTAAAGGGGAAGGCAAAAAGTCATCCTTTGCTCTGTTTTCCTCAGGGGAGTGTCCATAACAACACAGCTTTTGCAGGCAGACAATCACTGCACCTGAGAGTCATGAAATTAAGCACAGCTGGGTGGCTGAACCCAGCTTTCAAGAAGTGGCTGGCAGAGTGGATCTCAGGCTAAGGCAGGAAAGATCATGTGAGATGAGAAGTGGACTAAGCCAAAATTCCACTGGAAAGCCTGGTTCCTCCATCTGTCTTCTGCTTAACTGCAGCTCTCCTTTCATGTTCAGTTGTTATGGACATTCCTCAGTTCCGTAACTCGAGTCATTTTAGTGGCACTAACTTTCTAGCAAGCTTATTTCCTATGGCCTGTGTGCTGCTCTGTTTGAGCAAGTGTTTAATACAGCATAGACAAGATTCACATTCATGCAGTCATTTATTAAAAAAAAATAGAGAGAAAAAAACACCTTAGTAATGTAAAATTTCTGAGGATAAAAGAAATAAAGAAATGTAGACAATGAGAATATAATTAGTACTATGCAGCGTGGTGAGATTTCTGCTTTTGATCATTAGCATTCCTACAGCTTTGTCTGCCCAGGAATAATGAGGATAATGGGGTGCTTTTCTCTAACTGCAATCATAAGGTATGGAAATTAAAGAAATCTCTACAGAGTCTGAAATCTGAAACTATAAATAATAATGAAGGTTCTCTTGTACCCTGGAATTAACTAATGACGCATTTTCTGAGAGGAAAAAAAAAAAAACAGTTCCCAGCACCATGTCAAGTGTCTTGCTGATGGTGTGTAACACTGCAGCTCCTACTCTTATTCTGATCACAGAACAAGCAAAAGCACTTTGATGCAAAAGAGCCTAAGATTTTATGTAGCAGTGCTAAACAGTTCATATTTTCTGCCCCAAAATTATTTTTTCCCATGTAGATTTTGTGCAGGTCATTAGCACTAAGCTTTACAGAAAGGCAGACACAAGAGCATGGACCCCCAAGGTAGTACTGAACATGCCATAAATGAGAGAAAAGGGTTCTACTGAGCCCTCTCCTTTCCTCCTGGAGTTGGCATGACTCAATAAATTGTTTCAAGGTTAGGGTGAAATCAAGGAAGCAACACCTGTGTCTCAGTGGCAGGGAATGGAGGGATGCTAATTGGACCTTGGGTTGGAGACCTTGAAAAGAAAAATCTTTCTTATGTGCAGTGTAATTTTTCTATTTCTTTTATAGGAGTTACAGCAGCTGGTGGTTTTTTCCAGAATTGTTATATACTATTTGTTTTGAAACATATTTTCATTTCTAAAGTGAATTATTTGCTATAGAAGACTTTGTAATGTCATTTTTGGTTCTCACCATAAGAAATAAGGCAAACATATTATGACATTCAAGATATATAAAATTTAACTCTCACTGGACATGCAGATTGACTTGCTCTGTGTGTTAATAAATTTTTCCTGTGAACAGCAGCAGAAATGATAACATTTTCTCACCAAGATGCTTATGCAACCAATTTTTAAAAGTTCTATCTTAGCAAATAAACTGAAGGTTAACAGTGTATTTTGAAAGATAAATGAAAGAAACCTTAAAGCACATGTGGGTGAAAACAGTGATAAACTCCTCTTTTTAGACAGCAGTAAGAGAAAATAAGTGGGTTGTAAACCAGTGACATAAATAGGTTTTCTATTTTTAACTTAACAAGTAGGTAGAATAAAAATATTTCCTTAATTCAACACTAAGGTGAGGTTTCTTTTAAAAGATTTTTTTTGGGAAAAGCTTTAGTTGGATAGAGAAAGTATAAGGATGGATAGCAGGCATATCACTGAATATATTTTTTACTTTTTTACTTTCTCATATCTAGAAAATGCTTTTAAAGTCAAATGAACATCACACTTGGTCACCCAAGATTATTTTTAACTCTGAATTTTTAATATTGCCTCAAGACCCAGCTCACATTTAGCATGCTAAGCCATCATGTGAAAACCTTATAAGCAGTTATTGGAAGCAACTTTTCAATGAGTAAAATTAGCTTAAATGGATAAAGCTAAGATTATTTGAGGAAACAACGCCTTGTGCTAATACCTTTTGGACAGCTTTGAGTTTGGGCAATGGCAGAAGGGATTCCCATGTTTCCCTCAGGGGTCTCAGACTTTTTGCTGATGGATGATCTCTAATTATAAGAATATGCATGTGCTTAGAACAAATTTCAAGTGCAACAGAAGAGAATGTGAGGTAAAACCCATAAATGGCAGCAGTAACCCATGTGCTCCCTGGGAGCCCTGGGGAAACCTTTTACCTCATTACCTGAGCTGCTAATTCATCCCTGCAAAGGTTCCTCAAACTAATTGGTGTGTGGGCATTTTGGTTGCAAATATACTTGTCAGCAACCTGGATTTTAACAGAGTTTCTGTTTAAATAGCTCTCAAAACAGAGCATGTAATTTGTCCATTTTTAATAACCTTCATTGAAAAAGATCATGACAGTGAAGAGAGTGCAAAGATCAAGTGAAATAATGAGGTAATCCAGGAAAACCTTGTAAGAATTACAAGACAGAAAAACCTCTAAAATAGCTCTAATGAGTGACTGTGTCCTTAAATTATGAGTTATGCTTTAGAGCAATGCATGATTTCAATTGACAACTGCAATGCATAACATGAAGTAGAAGCAAATGTTTATGTATAAATTTATGTGTAACTGATATGTAACTATATCCATACATAATTAAATAGATAATTATGAGATCAATTCTGACATGCAGAGTCACCCTCATTTTATTTTTCTGATTTTACTCTCATCATAAATCAACTTATATTATTGGAATCTGACATATATATGTACATCAAATAAATTAATCAAAGGCATTCCATTTGAGATGTCACTGCTTTAGTTTATGCTTCTATGCTCTTACCTTTAAAAGAGCTAAACAGATCTCAATATTAAGATTTTTGAAAAGTGCAAGAAATAATGGGATTTGAGTATATAAAATAAGAGAATAACAGAATTGGTTTAACGGGACATGCTTTATGTGAAAATTGCAGAAGATGTAGATGAAATTGAGTTTTCTTTGCCACTTTATTTTTAATTATTAGCACTTATTATTGTTTATTTATTGCCCTATCTTCCTTTTTCAACTCGTGGAGTATTTAGATATTAATAATTTTTTTTGCAAGTCTAGACACTATGGTAACATTTAGACTGACCTGGGCCATTTTTAGACTGGGCCAAAAAAACACCACCAGCATATTCTGGAAATATTTAATCTAAAAAATATTTTTATATTGCTGTTGAAAATTCATGAAATAGTATTGAATTATTGGAAAGTATTGTTTGATAGTGAATAATAGAGAATGGAAAGCAGAGTTGGCTAAACATTTATAACAGTGCTAAAGAAAATAAAGTTTTCCACTTAATTTCTGGCTTGATAAGGAATAGAAATAAAGAAAGTGATTTTGAATATATTATAGATTAATCAAATTTAACAGATAGTAAAAGAATTTGAAGTTTTGTCTTAGTTTGACCTTTCTCTTGTCTGTCTTCATGGTATTATCTTTGTGAGTAAAATATTCACAGAAGTTCAGGAAGATTTACTTTTGTGCAACAAGGATTTAATCATGTAATTTTTCTGAATCATAACTCAGTTAAAAAAGATATATAACATAGAGAAACAGAAGGAAGACAGAATGAAAGAACAAATTAATCTTTTTTGTGAAGGCCATGTAGAACATTATAATAAATACAAAAAGGATTTCCTGCACTAATAATTCCTATTACTAACCTGATAAGCATTTAGAAAGGTCAAGGCTTTTTTATATACCATCCAAATTACCCTCTACTGCTACAAAACATGAAAATATTATTTGGCATGTTGTTTTGTCAACATTTGTAACCCTTCTGAATAATTTAGAGTACTGTATTTTGTCTAAGGGATCCCAGGGTGTCTTCACTGAGACTCATACTTTTAAAGTTTAGTGCAGAAGTGGCCAAGAAAGGGATACTGCACTGTGAATATTTAATTATTACTAAAATTTTAAGAGCAAGAAAAAATTAACTTCAAGCCTTAAATCCAGATATTTTTGAATAAATGGAAAAAAACCCATAACTAAAAGTAATTAACAACCACTGAACAGAAAATTTTTTTTTGTCAAGAGAGCTGAGCGGCTCTGCCAGAAGTTCTTTGCTGTATGTTCTGAAAAGTGTATTGGCCTCATTTAAATTTATAAAATAAGTTCAAAAATTATGTAAAATATAATTGCAAGTCATTCAGCTCAAGTGTTCATGTAGGATTTTTAAAAATGCTTTAATTAGTTGGTTTTATTATATTTATGAGGTTTTATTTGATTTTTTAAAAAAATAATATTTATATTGTTAATAGTTTTAGCATGACAAAGCATGCCCCAGGTATTTTTTGCCTTCTCACAGTGCAGAAGGGACAGAAGTGTGTTTCAGAAAGTGGAGGCATTAGTGTGAAGTTGGTGGGTTCAGTGATTGAGCAGTCTGAAAATGGCTTTGCAGAACTGAGTACAGCCATTAAAATTCGCCTTCTGAATAAAGTGCCGAATACAAAGAGTTTTAACTGAGCTGAGACCAGTTCACCTTTGCTTGAACATACAAATGGAAATTCCTGAAAGTACACGGCTCTGTCTTTAGGTGCCTAAATGTGTTAAAAATTAAATTCTATCAGACTATTTCAGGACATCTGTCAGAAAGCCTGTGGGAGACCATTGTGCTCAAACCTTTGTTACTTCTGTCCAGCAGACCAAAATTCTTCTTGAAGTTATGGGATTTGTACATTTTACTGGAACTGTTGAAGAAGGTAACACTTAGTCATCTATACATGTGGGTCTTCACAGCCGTACTAATATAGTTGTCTATGAGCAAATATAGAAAATTCTTCATTTTCAGACTGTTGATTGACTACATGAATCAGTGCTAAAAATAATTAATCACTTTCTACTCTTGTGCAACTGACAGACCAAATGTGACAAAGATTAGCCGTCATCATGTGTTCCACATGCTGTAAAGTTCCCGCTGAAATGTGTGATTCAGCTGCTTTGATATGCACATTTTGCTGAAACAGCACAATTATTTATCTTCAGAAAAGTGTACAATTGAAAGAGCAAAGTCTGCTTTTGATCACCACTTTGAAATCTTCATTAGCACAATTTTATTCAGAGCTGCAGCTGCTTCTCTTTGCTGGTGGAAACTAATCAATCACACTGCAAACTTACTTCTGAAAGTACAAAGCAGCAGCCAAGTATCAGTGTATTTTTGGTGTGGCTTTAAAGCACACTAATAAGGAACAGAATATGTAATTCTCTTTATACTAAATACACTATTCACAGCAATGACAGTTAATTAGCAAGTAAAATGCAAAAGTAAATATTTGGCAAGATTACAACTTTTAAGCAAAGGAGCGTAAATGAACTACTGGGGCAAGTAACAGATGTTTCCATAGCGTGTACCTGACAGGAGGGCTTTTTAAATGAGACCAGCAACAAATTCTCAATTATATTTTTATTTCCATTCCGGTTAGAAAGGATTAGTTAGTAACTTATCCTCTGTAATAACCTGCAATTTATTAACTGGAAGCTTCTCTAAAGTTGTTGGTTTTTATCTCTTGACTGCCTCAGGCTACAGGCATAATTGAAACTGCCAAACACCAGAATTGACTGAAAGGAAGTTCTGAAGAACTTTGTCTGGTTTTCCATCAGCAAATGCACTGGCACGGCCAAAAATTTTAATGTGAATTTTGGCTGGACAATGTCGTCTTTCTCACTTTTAAGGAAGATGATAGCCCTTTATACAATTTTAATGAGGATTTATGAATATGTAGCAAGCAGAAAATTCTATCTTGCTCACTCCTTTGCATGAAAATGTTATATAATCTCAATTAGTTTGATGGAACAGAGCAGATGTCAACCCTGGGTATAGATTACTTGGTTAAAATACATATGGGACAACTACAGATGTCTCTCTCTGGCCATGTGGTACACAGTAAAAACACACTCCATTCCAGATGGAATAAGGCTGGAAGTAAAGACACATCTGGGGATGTGTCAGTAAAGACACAAACTGCATTCCCAGAAAAGGAAATTATAAATTATTCATGGGGGACAGTATTGTAATTTTTGAATAATTAAGAGGGGCAGAATTGGCTTGCTCAAACAGGGCTGCCTTAACTCTTCTGCAGCACCCAATAAACACTGTTTTGCCAATAGAAAGCCACGGCCTCAAAGACAACTTGGTTTGATACAGATCCCCAGCTGTGCACAGAACAAGCCTCCATGGGCCTGCCAGGTGTCCCTCAGTCGCCCAGGGCCCTCCAGGGAAAATGCCTGTGGGATCCACCCTGGCTCCAGGATGTCCTGCTTGGGATGCCACTGCATTGCACCTGCCCACCTCACCTGGGGGTCTCAGCCCTGTGGCTCTACACAGACAATATTGAAGCAATGAGAAGTAGCAATAGGAAGGACATTTTGCAATGCTAACAAAATATCAAACACAGTAGATAATCAGTGCAAAGTCATTGCTGCATGGAAACTTAATGTATGTGGTTCCTTGTTTTACTTATATGCATTCAAAATAGGCACAATAGGACTGAAGAGAGCAGAGATACGACATATTCTTTTTTTCTAGAGAATCTTTAAAGATGCAAAAGAAGCTGGTATATAAATTGATAATTTCTATCCTGGGGACTGGAGAGTTGCAATAATTTTAGCAAAATCCTTAACATCCTGCAATCGCTGAGTCAGCTGACAGTGTCAATGCAAAGTGAAATAACACAAAATGACAATAAATTATTTTTTAGATATTCAGGACAAAACCCTTGTGTATCCTTGATTCTGTTCCCTGAAAACAAACTATCAACTGATGAGATTTTCCTTATGATAATCGGTTTTATGGTACAAAACCCACAAACTGGTGGGGTTTTTGTGGTATTCTTTTCTCAACTTCAACAAAGAAATCATAATCAATCCCCTGAACTTAAAAACTCTGGTTGGCACATATTAGGAAGTTACATGCCACTGAAAAATGCCTTTTAAAAAGAAAACAGTCAACACAAAATTCAATAATAATTTCTGAGAAAAACATATGCAAGTGAATAATTCTTGTTCTGATATGTAGTTTGGCAAGCCTCTGAGATAAGTAAATACTGTGTGGATGAAGAAAAATTTTTAGTTTCTCAAAGAGTGATTTTTATAAATATAATAAGTATATGAACAGAGGTAAAGTCCTCCCTTTTATTTCCCTCACCAAGATTGTTTTCAAACTGTTATTTGGTTCTGCCACAGACAATCTAATAAAAGAAGATATATTTTCCTTCAGACCCTATTAAAGTAGCCTGTATAATTTTTTAAAAGCAATTTGCAACAGACATTTTATTGCTCCAGAATTTTCATAGATGTCAGCTACTATAAAATAATGGGCACATTACTCATGAACACAGGCTGCAGAAAAAACAGTTTTTCCAGAAATCCTGATCTCATTCTGTCATTCAGGGAAAGAATTCCCATTTTTCTAATATGTAGAAATCTTCAAAGTTAGCACAACATGTACACTGGTGATCAGAAGATGTGTTAATTTAAATGAACAGCAAGAGGTCCAGCAGACTTTGACCCTTTCACTGATATTCCTTTGAGGATAACATAAGTAATGAATGGGTGGTGATTTAATTAAAAAAATTAACTCTTCCTGGTTATGCATGATTAAGTTCACAGACCAATAAAGATTAATACTTAACATTTGCTTGTTTTAACAATGCTCCATGGGCCTGTAGAACTGCATGAGGAGAGCATTTTCTCCTGTAAAAGCTTACAGTATTACAGTGCTAGATGCTGAATGACTCTGAAAATGGCTGGTCTGTACAGAAGATTTTTAAAGTAATCACAGGCATTAAAAATCACTCTAAGAATTTCAAGTGAGAAAACCTAAACCTGAACAAAACTAGTCAGGTTTTTAGTGTCATCCTTCCCCTAATTCCTCTCACCACCAAAGTTACAGCACACAAAACTGTGTTAACAGGGTATCAGTTTTTAATATTTCCTATTTATTTGTGATTTCATATGTAGGCTAGCAAGACTGGATAAAGAAATTAAACCCCATTTTTTCCATATATATTCCGTATACACATGACTCAGAGAGAAATTAGATTGCCCCTAGTGCTGGAAATTAGTTAACAGAAATATATTACCCTGGTTTAGTTTTTTAAACATACATATGAATAGGTAATGCTGCTCTCAATACATGTAAAAAAGAAGAAAAGAAAGAAAGAAAGAAAGAAAAGAAAGAAAGAAAGAAAGAAAGAAAGAAAGAAAGAAAGAAAGAAAGAAAGAAAGAAAGAAAGAAAGAAAGAAAGAAAGAAAGAAAGAAAGAAAGAAAGAAAGAAAGAAAGAAAGAACATTCTCCAGGTGAAATAAAAGTGTTATTAACCTCATGAAACACAACATTGACACAGAACTCTAAAGCTGTAGCAAAAATCCCTAAAGTTAATGCAGTATTTGTGTCCTTCAGCTTCAGATATATAAAAGTTAAGCAAATAATTAGTGTAACCAGCTGATTTTCTTCTGGAGCTCCTATCATCTTAACATCCTATCAGCCTAGCACTGGTACAAGTTAGATGTGATGAAGTCCTTGTAGAGATTTTCTTCTGCCTTTTGTAAATATTGCAGGACTTGGCCACCAGATTTTTGTTCAATTGCCATCACAAAAAATAAACCATGCCTCTATAAGCATATTAAAACAAAATTGGAAAAAGCCCTTAGAGGATCACCAGGTCCAAACTTTCTTGGTAAAACCACACACACTCAGTGATGAAATAGAAGGAGGGACAGGAAGGGAACTGGATAAAGAATAAAGCAAGTTTTGATAGAGACTTTAGAACTACAAGGATATAAAGATTTCATCAGAGTTCTCACTTCCTCATAAGAAGAAACTCCTCAGCAAGAGCAGACTAAAGTTTTGCTGATGTAGCAGGAAATTCTGGAAAACATTTTGCTGAAACAGATCCAATAGTTGTGACAGGAAAGCTGACAAGCCCAGTTACACTAACAGCCTCCCTCTATCTTGTGTGTTGAGGCAATGAGAGGAACTACTACCTTCCAAGTAAACTAGTAAATATTGAAGTTACAACATTAAAACAGAAGTTTCACTTCTCCAGCTTTAACTTATTTACAAATAGAAAAATGTGCAAATTGGTGCAAAGTTGCTTATAAAAGTTTTAGATGTGTACAAGAGCACAAACACTAAGTACAGTGATTTTCTATTTTCTTTTCTGTCTGGTTTTGGGATGTAAAATGGCTGCTATAATTTTAATTTACTCTAAAATGTGTATTTCAAAAGAATATGTCACTTATTTGATCAAGCCCAAACTGCTGAAAGCATAAATTATTCATCACCCATCTGAAATCAATTTTAAAAAACCCAAACTCCTCCCCATAAAATAACCAACAGAGTTGACTGATGTATATCTCCAGAGGATATCTTTCTGTGGATTAATTTAAGAACTATCCCTATGATGAGGGAAGATAGTTTGTTCATGTATGTACAGATTTTACATACCCAGAAAGGTAATTTTCTCTTGTAGCTTGCCCTTCCCCTGGGAATATTGAAGCTGATGAGAAAAAAAGTGCTGTGGAAAAAGAAATCCCTGCATGAAAAATGAAAATTTCACTGCCTGCAATATTTAACAACTGCAGAAGGCACAATACTAAATGCCCCAACCAAAGTAACCTTTTCTATTGGTGGTTTGAATCTTGTCTTCCTTTAAACAAGCATCTCCTGACTTAAAAAAAATACCTAGTTCAACTCACAGTTCAGAAAGGTGGTCAGACAAACAAGCTGACATGTCATACTTGAGACCCCATAGAGTTTTATCGACTTAGTATCTTACAAAAATATACTTTTGTCTTCCTCTCAGCTTCTAACAAGGCTGTAGGAAATTAATGACCTGGAAAAAACTTGTTGTAAGTCAATCAAGCTGTGATTGCATTGACATTTTGGGAAAGATTAGGAAAGGCTTTCCATGGCCTGTGATGTTTATGGCTCCAGCTGCCCACTGACACCTTAAGGGTAAGTTGAGGGGTTTCCTTCTAGATTCTGCACTGGTAAAGGCTACTCAGGTACCAACAGCCCAGGCCTGGTCAAGACGTCACACATTCTCATGCAAAAGTCTTAAGCAGACCAGGAATTTTGTACCATGAGGCTTGATTAGCCTGGCTCAGGTACAAAAGCACCTGTCCGGAAGAACAGCCACGATCAGCACAAAATGCTAAAGGGCATCTGCTGGGCAGCCATGGAACACACCACCCCTCCTTGTGCAGGCTTTGTGCCAGGGGAATTGGGAGGGAATTTGTGGGGAATTGGGGGATCAGCTCAAGCCCTCTGCTCTGGTCTCTAAATCCCTCTGCAGCAGCTGCCCTCCCCTGGCAGGTACCATCCTCCCCTGGGAATATTCTGCTGCCTTCTCCCCTGGAATCCAACTGCTGATCCCCACGAAGCCCAGGAGTGCAGGGGGCAACCTTTGCATTTCAGAGAGAGTGGAGAAAGACATTTCTGTTCCTAAGGTACAAGGACACCAACTAGCACAACTTCCAGAACTGAAAATTGGTATTTCCAAAACCCAACAGTCCTTTCTAAAATTTTACATTGAAAAAAATCCAGTCTCACCTATATAAGATATATAATTTATATCTTACTTGATATAAATGATAATACAATGAACTAATAAAGATAATTTTATAGGCTAAAGATATTTCTAATATAAATCCAGACAGCAGAACTTTGCATAATATAACCTGGTCTCTTGCACAATAAAGGACAGAAGATTTAATTGTGTTTTTTACATTTGAAATAAAATTATCTTCTCCACATATTAAAAAAATCAAAACCTTATTAAAATGGTATTAAAAAACAAACAAACAAACAAATCTATTTTTTACTGTTTCCAGTCCAAAATTCTTACATTTCCAGGACTTCAATGCTTTGATAGAGCTTATATTCACTTTATTCCCCACAACACTACTCTTACATAAAATATTCTCTGCCAGTTAAGAGAAGTATTAAAAACTGATTACTTTGTAAAATCAATTTTGTATATGCTAGCCTTCTAATCTACATCCATTCTGAACTGGCAGTTCAGAAATTATGTGGAAACAATACTAAATTGGTGGCAACAGAAGTTTACTTGTTTATTAGACAGAGAACATTATTTTTAATTATATGTGCCAGTATAAATGTAATGATGTAGCCATTCATAATGAGGTACAACCAGCAAATTTGAAAACATTTTAATTAAAAAGCATAATGTTGAGAATTATGTCTGTCTTAACTAAAACATTTAGATTATGAACAAATTTTTATAGTAAATGTCTAGACCCAAATATATTAAGCTCTCAAAAATCCACTTACATCCACCCATTCCTCTCCAGCTCCCCCATTTTTAGACTCAAAAGTGCTTTGCTTTATTAGATTAACACTAGAAAAAAATAGGAAATCCTTCCACCAGGATGTTCTGCTGCCCAGAGCCCCAGGCTGGCTCCTTCCTCTGCCCAGCCTGCATCAAGGACCTCAGCAAAGCCACCAGCAGCTCTCTAGATTTTTTATACAAAAGTGAAAATACACACCCATGCACTGTCACTTACCTGACAAATGAAAAGTCGAAGCTTATATTTCACATATTTGGTCTTTTAGCCTGATTTTTTAAAATATTATGGTACTGAGAATTGAAAGAACCCTCCATTCTCTATATTTTTCTGTAGATAAAACTTTCCAGATTTTCAGATTTTTTTTTCCTGGATTTTGTGAGGATTTAAAACTATGGAAACATTTATTCAAGAAAAGAAGCCTTATAACTTTAGTATCTTTATTTATGTTGATACTGTGTTCTTGTTGTACAAATACATTAACCACAAGCACAAATAAACCATGTCTTAGTGGTTTACTGAAGATGTTTTTTGTTATAATATCCTGCTTCCATTTTTAAGAGTTTCATGAGTCGTTAAATCATCCAACAGTGCATATACAATAGAATGTCAAGTAACAGGAAATAATTTAAAAGACATTTAGTTTTATTAATAGTAGAAACAACAACAGAAAACTCATTATAAATGTTGACTTCTCATTAAAAATTGATTTTATCTCTATGCTGAGTTTTATATTTTTCCTGTGCATTGTATAGGCACATACCCATATTGACAGAGGATGCTGTTCTGATTGTTGGCCCATTTACAACTCATAGTGTACTAAAATGTATTCAAATAATGAATAATAAGGATGAAATTTTTACACAGATTCAGAAATATAGTTCAAATCTGAGAATATTCTTATTTAATTCCTTAGGCAATTAAGCCACACAGTATGATTCAATTTAAGTGCTAGCAAATGGGATGTAATGAAGACTGCAAATGCAAACTGTTTAGATTAATGTAATACCAAGGGTGTTGGTTATGCAATTCTTTCTTGCAATCAACTGTCACTTGTTTCACTTGAGACAAGTAAAACATCTAATAACTTTAATTTCCATATAAAATTTTGGGAGAAAAGAGGCAAGCACAAAGACACATAAGCAAAATACAGAGATAAAACTGTTGTATAGTGGTGGTTATTTCTTTTATCACAAATTCTGGCAACATGTGGCACTGAAAATACTGATAATAATATAGGAATATCAGATGCCAGTAGTTTGTTTTCTAAATAAAATATACATTTTAAATATGAAAAGGAAAAAAAAATTAAAATTCAATTAGCTATTAATACGATCAGAGGGATACATTTGTAAAAGTGTGTTATTTCTAAATAGCCAACTCTCTGATTAGTACTATATACAAGTATTTGAGGGTCCTTCCAAAATTTTCTGGGGGACACATTAAATGCTCCTTGTGATTTTGTAATTACTTCTTCCTGTAATTCCTATAAGTCATTCTTTTGTATAAAACCCAAGAATTTGGCAAGCATACCATGATGTAAAATTATAAGAGGTGAGTCCTAGTAGGAATTTAGTGAGAGGCCTAAGTGAAATATAGGCTTGGGGGAAAATTTGCAGTGTAAGAGATAAGACCAGAGAGAGAGTCAGCAAAGACTAAAGCCATTTTTATATGTAAGGAAGTGCTTGCAATTAATGCAGCCTTGAAGAAATGTGTGTTAAGTAGAAGCACACTCATCTAAACTAGCTTAGGAAAAATGTTTTGTATGCAGGGGATGACTTGAGAGAAAGTGTGTTGTACTTCCAGACTGATGCTGTGCCTGGAATTCATAATGGGGGATAAATGATACTATGAGAGATTACTTAAGTGCCTTTTCAAGTGTTTCTCATGAAAGGACCTTCATCCAAAAAAAAAAAAAAAAAAAAAAAAATGGTAAAATGAAGTGTTATATATAATAATTACATTTGGCAGACAATTGGTGTTGGAGTGGGTTCATTTATAATAGATTCATTTAAATGGTAAATGGAGGTGTTTGTGTAAATCATGGGCCTTGTTTAAACTTTTTTTTTTAATAAAAAAATCTGCATTGATCTGGATGGCAATTCTCAATTTGATGGTAAGTATCTGAGACATAACCAATTACTCCATAACCATTTTCAGCCTTCATCGGTTTGTCTAAATTTTGGTAGATTAATAACATCAAACAAAATCTTAGAGACTATAGATATTTTCATAGAGTCATGGAATCACAGAATGGTTTGGGTTGGAAGGAACCTTAAGGGTCATCTCCTTCCAACCTGGCTGCTGTGGGCAGGGACAGCTTTCCCTAGACCACGTTCCTCAGAGCCCCATCCAACCTGACCTTCAGCACTTCTGGGGATGGAGCATCCACAACTTCTCTGGGCAACCAGTGCCAGTGTCTCACCTCCTTCACAGTAAAGAATTTATTCCTAGTATCTCATCTAATCCCATTCTGTTTCACCTTGAAGCTATTTCCCTTGTCCTGTCACTCCAGGCCCTTGAAAAATGTCTTTCCCCATATTTCTTGTGGACTCCCTTCAGGTATTGGAAGGCCACAAGCAGGTCATCCCTAAGCCTTCTCTTTTCCAGGCTGAAGAATCCAAATTCTACCAGATTTTCCTCATGGGAAAGGTGCTCCATACTTCTAATTATCTTGGTGGCTCTCCTCTTGCACGCATTTATATGCATTTTCCCTGTTGCATTTACCTTATTAAAATAATCAAAATGTAGTTTATATATGAATGGAGCTGAACAAAAATAACAGGAGCAGTAATTACAATTAGTCCTATTCTGATCCCATAGATCTATCAGTGACCATTTACAGCTTTTACAGCTGATGGGCATTAACATGTGTAATGTAATGTGAGAATTGATGTTTATTGCTTGGAAGACTACTTAAGATCACAGCTCCTCAAGGCTTATTTTAAGCCTTTTCTCATCAGTGTAGCATTTAAACTAGGTAAGTGACATTTAGAAGTCATTTTGCTGGTTTTCTTTGGACTAAAATGCTTTGGAAGTTTTTAGCATAATTCTGTATGGTGTCTCAGACTTCCAGGCTACTGCTTGATCAGACACAGTTCAATAACCTTAGCATAAAACATTAATGGCAATTTATTCTGCAGTGGAGCAGATCAGTGTCTCTTCTTCTTCACACCTCTACGAACCATAAAGAATTATGAAAACCTTTATGGTACTGTAGTCTAAATACATAAATCTACTGTGAAATTTGTATTTACATGACACATTTAGTTCAGTACCTGCTTAGTGAATTATCAATGTATTAGTTTCTATTTTATATTCAGAAAACAAGCAAATACTTTTATGATTATATAATTTTGCATAGCTTTACATTTCATCAAAATAAACTTAATAAATAAATAAATTTTATAAATCAAAATCTTAAAATAAATAACATTAAATAACTTTACTTCATCGTGTTTATTGTTTAATAATATTGCAGTGATATGTTTGTTTAAAAAAATATCAAATTTAAAAGCTAATTTGAGAAAAAAGAGCAGAAAATAATATACACAAATGGTTACACAATTGAAGAAGAGAATAAAGAGAAACAGAACCAGTTGTTTATAAATAGCACCCATTTAAATGTGAGATGTAGATGATTGATAGCTGAAACATATAAAAAATATCCGTCATTAACGTGTGAAACGTATTTTTAGAGAAAATTTCCCCTGAACCCACTCCTTTAATTATAATATATTTCAACTGCAGAACATGTTAATTAAAGTCCACAGTTCATTGCAAACATAACATTTTTGTAAATTAAGACTAAATGGGAAAATCTTCAATGTTATTGAGAAAAATTTTCACTACACCTGTATTCATTAAAGCTTTTTGTGTATACCAGATTATATAAGCATACAGCAAAATTATAAATAATACTGATCTAAAAGGCAGCATATAATACTTGAAACCACTTTCCCCCATTTCCAGAGAGACTACTTTACTGTAGTGTCAAAATCTTCCCTCCATCTCATCTAAACCCCTGAGGTTAATCCAGCAGTTATTTTGAGGTTGATAGTGTATTCTGCTCTGGGTTCACAGGTCTTGAATAGTCCATTGTGTTGAACAGGAAGAAAAAAGAGAGATTTATCAAGTGTGATATTTTGAGATGGCACTGATTGCCTGTCCAATAAGCACTGCACTAATGGCATGACTGTTAAAACTCTCACATAACATCAGCTCCCAAAACCAAAGTTTTCTGAATACATAAATTAAACTACTGGACTAATGCAGACAAGTTTGAGGCAAGATATATATAAGAATAAAGGGCAAAACCTCTAACTTTTAAGAGAAAACATCTGAAATAGCCCCAGTGTACAATATTCTGCTGACAAACAGGATTTCTCCCCTCATCTGTAGCTCACTTTCCCAGCAGCCCTGTCTTTGGCTTTCACCACACCCCTATTCAAAGTGGCAGTGGCTGTCCATAGCTCCCATCAGACTGTGTCAGACTGCCAGTGATGTTAGCATTTTAAATTATTCTGCTTTAAATCAATTGTAATCCTTTTGCTGAACAATGTGTGGATGGGTTCCATGCACTCTAGTGTTCCATTGAAAATATGAGCAGGAATAAACACATTAAACAAGAAAAAGGTATTTTAAAGCATCATTTTAAAACACTGAAATGTTTCCAAAAGCTACTGAAAGATGGTATTTGACACCAAGTTCTGTCTTCCAATACACTTTTAGACTTCAAAATGTTAGACTTTTAAAATGTAATTATTTGTGCTGGGTTAATCACTCTATATTCTTGTTTTTACTAGCTCTGGCTATTATTAGCACTAAATATCACCAAAATATTATTGTTTCAGAAAGCTTATTTAAAATAAATCAAATAATCTTATTTTGTTATTTTGGGAATAGTGTGGACTACATTTTTTTTGTTATATGGACTATATATAATGAATAATTTATGCCAAAATGCAAATATGTCTTGATCTTATCTCATTACAAACTGTATCGTTACAGAAGTGACTGCTTACAATTAGTTTCAAGTTGAATCTATTCAGCAAATTATCATCTCTGACATCTCAAGAATCACAAAATGTTAGAGGCACACAACAAAAACTTTTCTTACTGCAACTTCTGAAGATTGTTGCAGTCAGGTACAACTTTAACCTGGATTCGTGACAAGTGCTGTGCATCAGTTCATTGGAAAAATCACAAAAGCAATGATAACTGTCTTTTACAAATAAATATTTCTTAAAATTGATAAATGTTTCCACTTAATGTTAACTTCAGCTATTTAACTGTACTCATAAGGTATGAAAAACTACAAACTTAGCTTTGCAAAACTGGAATGAAAATTCAAATGTACCTTTTAAGACTCATCTTTAAGACTATCAAAACTATCCTTCAAACTTTATGAACCTGGATAAAATTTTTTTGCAGTTTCCTGACTGATTTAAATAAAGCACTCAGCCAAGAGCAGATGTGTAATTCTGCAATGGAAGAGGGGGCAGGGGAACTGAGAAGTAACATTATTTAGTTAGTTTTCTCCTTCGTAGTCTAAAGAATAAAGTCTTTCATTGACTGCAGTACTCATGACTCAGAATTTTCAAGGCTCATTATTTAACAAATGATTTAATAAGTTATTCAGACATGAGTCTGTACAATACATTCAAAACCCAAGGATGGAAGAAACTAAATATTTTATAAGATAAAAAAAATTCTGAGTAACATCGGTCCCATTGTGATTTCATTAAAATTTGCTTTTATGTGTACATTTAGAAATAGGTATCCAGAGATACAGCCATCCTCATTAAAAAGTCACAAAAATCTGCATATATTGCAAATTTTATTCTTGATAAAGTAGCTGACCAAAATATTGCACAGAAATTGTTCTAGGAAAAAAAAAATAGCATCCTTGCCTTTAGTTTGCTTTAGGAACATTAAAAATGTAACTTTAAAGCCTCCATTCAGGGTTACAATAGTTCATTTACCAGCAGATGTTTTTTCTTTGACAAGATGCTTATACTCCAAATATAACTACTAGGGAGAGTGAAAGAATACACAGTGATTTAGTTCTGAAGACTGAAACCCAAATGAAATTTATATGGGTTCATGCCCCCATTTAGGGCATGTATTTTTAAAGGAGACTTGGAAATAACTTGGAAATAACTAAAAGGATTTGAAAGACAACAACATTCACTATGTGCCACCACTGAATAATGAATTATTCAATAGCAGGATACTCTAAAAGACCACAATATATACAGCCTGGATGAAGGCTGAGCTGGCAGGGTGCTTTAGGGCTGCCCTGTGCAGTGAGGGTGTGTGCGTATGGGAGAGAATTTGGGGGATCCCAGCAAAGGCTCACACCAAAGGTAAAATGTATCAAATTCTATGAGGCTTTCCAGGAAGAATTTATCTTTCCATTTTGGTGCTTCTGGTGAAAGCCAGAAAGAGACAGAATTACAAAAAATGTTGGAAAGACAAAGAAATTTATTTGAGTTTGGTTTTCCTGTGGTGGGGGAAAGAAAGCCTCCAATAAACAACCATAGATGAAGCACAGAGGACTTTAAATCCCACATTATATTACTCTACTGGGTCTGCCAGAGCAAAAATCCCACAGAGTTGATTGCTGGATTTTGAGGAACACCCAGGTTCCTTCTCCCAGGTGCCCCATCCTGCATCTGGGACAAGGCAACTCTGAATGTACACACAAGTGAGATGCTGGAGGGTGGTGATGTGGAAAGGGACCTGGGGGTCCTGGCTGATGAAAGTTGAACGTGAGCCAGCAGTGCCCTGGCAGCCAGGAGGGCCAAGCGTGTCCTGGGGGCATCAGGGACAGCATGGCCAGCCGGGCAAGGGAGGGGATTGTCCTGCTCTGCTCTGCTCTGGGGCAGCCTCACCTCCAGTGCTGGGGGCAGTTTTGGGCACCAGGATATAAAAAAAATACTGATGTCTTCTCTCTGTGACCAGTGACAGGACCCAAGGGAATGGTCTGAACTTTTGTCAAGGGAGGCTTAGTTTGGATATTGGAAAAAGGTTCTTCACCAGAGGGTGGCTGGGCACTGGAACAGGATTTCCAGGGAAGGGGTCATAGACTGAGAGAGCTCAAGAAATGTTTCAACAACACTCTTGGGTATGGTGTCATTCTTGGGGTTGTGTTGTACAGGGCCACAAGTTGGACGTGATCCTTGTCAGTACCTTCCAGCTCAGGATTTCTATGATTCTATGAGATTTTGGGGATTACAAGGTTTTTCTTAGTTTTTAAGGATTGTTTGTATCAATGAGTTTACTGGGCAGTGAAAAGAGAGAGCCCTGTTTTGTTGGCTAAGATGCCTCATTAAACAAGACAAAATATCACCTGATTGCCCTATTTTGCCAAATATATATATATATATATATATAATAGCATTTAAGAAGGGATGAGACATAGCTACTCCAGAACACCAAATCCCTTGTGTTTATGTAGGAAGCTGAAGTCCCTGATTTGAATTTCTAATGCATCTTTTAGTCATTTTCTTTCAGTAAATCTTGTCCTGCCCTTGGGTCCCCTAGCACAGTTACTTTCTAGGGAGTACAGAACAGATACTGAACATTTTCAGCCTTCCCCAAGTGTAATTTTCTAATCTGTTCCATATATGTTGAATATGTTCCAAGTTTCCAGTTTATCTTGAAACATAGACTCACTCCTAGAATTTGTCTGTCCTTTTTTTCTTCTCCATCTACTTTTAAAAGAACTCAAAGGAAATAGTAATACTTTTATTATCTGTCCATATTCTTGTGCTCCTGGGAAAGTTTTTCTGGTTCCCATTAACCTTTCTAATCTCTGTGTGGAGATAAACCACTCAATCCCTTTCACTAACACATATTTCTTCCACTCTGACAAAAGAAAATGTAGCAACTTTACTTTTTTTTTTAATAATTGCTAAGAACTAAACCAATAAAAAATGGCCATGGAAAACACTGTAAAATAGCTCAGTTTAAACAAATTTGTACATACCATTTTTATCTATTGGACTTGTAAAGCCTATAACAAAACATTACAGCAGGATGGGTAAAATGCTTATATTAAACATACTGTTCATGAAGAAAAATTGTGATTCAAAATGCATTTTGCCATCATCTCTTGTAAACAGCTACCACACTGATTCACTGGTCTTTTTGTCTAAATGTCATATCAGGAAAAAAAGAAAACATTTCAGTAATCATATGTTCTCTGAGGTGATTTCCAGAATGAATGTGCTCTGTTGAATTAAGAATCTGTTGGAAAATCGGTGGACTAGAGTGGAGGAACAGGGGATAAAGCAAGCTTGACTAAATGTGTTTGCTTGTCAGAACCTCATGTCCTTTCTAGAAACTTACTGGAAAATAAGATAAGTGCACACATTAATCTCAACATATCTGTACAGTGAAGATAGTTGCAGACTTTGTACACTTAAATGTGCCTCCTATAAATTATTCAAATATGTTCTTTCCACTCAAACTTTTCAAAAATATGTCTATGTAGGAAGTGAGTACTATAGACTAGACTGCAATACAGCCAGACCAAGTCAAGCAGAATTTCTGGGCCCATCAACTATATCAAATTGCTTTTCAGAAAGATGAGGTTCACCAGTAAAATACTAATTCTCATCATTCCAATTTTGATGATCAATTACAGAAGGATATTTCTTAGGTGATTTTTAAATTATTATTATTATTATTCTATATTTAAATGAAAACAGAAGGCAGTGGGGACAAGCTTGGTGCTTACCTGACAGATCCATGAGACCAAGGCAGACCAAGGCAGTGTACCCAGGTCAAGAAGTAAAACCATTTCAAGACCACTGTGTGCATAGAGCTACACACTGCATCAGCTGTCACTGTGTTTGTCAGTCATGCCCATCAGAATCTCTCCCTTCCTATGATTGTGCTAGAATCTCTGAACTTTTTTCCTTTTCCCACTTTTCATTATAACTTCTGATTCATATTTACTGCAAGTTTTCTTAAAAGAAAAAGAAGTTCTTAAAAGAAGTTATCTTTCTTTCCCTCAATTTGTGTTTTAGTTATCCTCCTCTCTGCCACCAGAACCTTAATGAAACTTGATTTTACCACTAATTTTTCTGTTTCTCTAGCTTTCTAGAGACCTCACTCTAGAAAAAATCTTCCTTCTTTTCACCACTGCTCCACAGCAAAGGTGGATTTTCCCAAGGCTCAGCTTTGTCTGTCCTTTTTCCTACTCTCATAACATATCATCTTTAAGGTGTTTGATTCCTTTGCATTCAATTCACACACTTTCTTAGCAACACATTAAATTTTTTCAAGTTTAAATCCATTCTCTTATACCTTTTAACACCTGCCACATCCAATTCTACTCATAAGGTGCTATCATTTTTTGTAGTATTACCATTATTTTTTCTCCTACTGTTTTGTAGTTAAAAATGAAAGAGCACATGACAGTATCCTTTTTTTGCTTTCTTCTACTCCTCCTTGAGACACAGAATTATCTGTTTATGTCATGCTTGCATCAATCACTGTTTGTATTTTAGCACCTCTTAATGCTGATATTGGGGGAGAAAAGTTTAAAGCTGTTTAAGGAACAACAAAAATGTTATATATGAAGCACATATGCAATTAATTCCAACAGCTTACATAGAATGCAACATGGAAGCAGAGCTGTAACTGATAAAAGCTATATCAACTACTTTTCCTTAAATTTTAGAGTCTGTAATTGAAATAACTCTGACATGACAATTGGCAGAGGATAACTCTAATAAACTCAATCATGATGAGTATTATTATTGCAGTATTGTGGTTACTGTAAGCACAACCAGATCCTTTAGGATGAGCAGCCCCAGTTTCCTGAGCTCACCTCAACCTGCAAAGGACTGCAAGACCTCTTGGTGAGCCCTGCAAGCCCAGGGGTGTCCTGCTGATGTGCAGAGGCTGCCAGGAGAAGGTGCTCACGTCCCTGGTACCATCTGATGGTCACAGCCTGGCCATGCAAGGCTCATTCTCCCCTGCTCTCCCCTTCTCCACTGCAGCATTTGAGGGTCCTTGCCAGCTCCCCTCCCTCCCTCTGGGACCTGCAGCTTCATGTCCTTCCCCAGTTTCTCCTGGGAGATGGTTCACTTCTCCCACTGGGACAGTGAGATCCCTCTTACCCTGATCCAAAGCAAATTGATCTCTCAGTCCTTGGCTGCAGCCCTGCATCTGGGGGGTGCAGCTCCAGGAATGATCCATAGATAATGAGTTCTGAGGCCATTTTAGCCATGGTGGTACCATGCTATTAATGTGTAACCCAATGATTTGGTATATAAGTTCATTCAGTAATTCAACAAACAATGGCTGGACTGTCTTGCCACAAGACAAGAATGGTGGCAGTTTGTTTCCCGACCCTCCTCACCTCAGCACCCGCCATTCCTACAGGTACAGTCAGAAGCCTTTCCTGACATGAAAAGAGATTTAATTTTTCTACTCACACCAAATCTAAATTACTCCCTGCATTTCTCTTTTAGTTTTCACTCTCCTTAATTGCATTTTACTCTAAGAGCATAATAAATATCCAACTGTGTCGGAAAATATTGCTTCTAGCTCAGAAAGCTGGTTTCATCTAGATGAGCAACATCAATGGGAAATGTTATTAAGAGACTTGCCACTTTCTGCAAACCATTTTCCCACAGAGTTGATCACCCTTTGTCCCCTTTCATTTCATAAAAACATGGTCAAGTCACCTCCATTTTCTGAAGAAAAAGACATTCAACGTTCCTTTCCAGCAACATTTTTTTTGTCCTCTCTCTTCAATTACTATGGGCGCAGAATATTTCAATAGCTATCCCCAGCTGAGTTTCCATATCTTTTCCAGCCCTTAGTACACTCTGCAGATTACATGAAAAGAAGTACCCCATTTTATTTATTTTTTCTTTGATTTAATAGCTTCCTTAAGCCAAATTCCTCCCGCCCCTGTCTTTGTCTTTCTTCTGCTATTTGATCCTTTCTCACATTTCTTTTTACCTCACCTGAGTCACTTTTTCTGTCAATTCTAAACATAAAAATATGATCTCAAATCCTGCCGTAATTTTCTCCATGGTTACCAGAGTCCCCTTGGCCCTGTGCATTTTTCTTTTAAATTATTTATTTCATGAAACATCTCAACAGAAAACAAATTTACTTTCCATTGTTACATGACAACACATCCCAGAACTGTATTTTTGCCCAAAAATTTAAAACATGTAATTTTAGGACCTGTAGCAGCAAACCACATCTGTCCTAATATTTATTGTAGAAAAAAAAGGATAAACAAACCTAGTGTTTGCACTGATCTGTTTCAGATGCCTATTTTAGCAAGAATGGCTTCCTAGCTGTGCTTATTTCAGCTATGAAAGAGTTTGGGTGGTTACCCATTAGAGTCATGTATCCCCATTCAGGATACCAAAACTAAGATCTCCATTTGACTTTTGATTAATGCCCAACTGTAAATTTATGTTGCCTAAACCATGTTTTTTCACACTGTTCCTTTTTGTTGCCTTGCTCTCATCACCAATAATCTCTATCCAACTCCATCCATCCAGACTTTTTTCTTGGATGTCAGATGATATTTCAAATCATATTTCTTACTCAAGTCATCATATCTAGGTTATCTATATCTTGATAAGTTTTATTTTTACAACTGAGACAATGAATGTTTATCATTTGGACTTTTATTAGCTTAGTCCTTTCTTTCCATCTCAAATGAAAAGCTATTCAAGATGCATGTGACAAATTCATAATTCACTCCTATTATGTTGATGATGCAAATTCCCTCTTTTTATTTCTCTGTTGGATTCCCCTCTTTATCATATCATAAATGAAAGCAGAGAAAAAAGGCTTCACAGTATGTCAATAGTGTTTTCATTTATCCTTCAATATCAAGGACTCACCTTGCACTTGCCACTCACAAAGTGCTCACAAAGTAATTACCCCTCCATGTCCTCAAGGGCAGTTACCTATTTATAATTAACAATGAATTATTGTTTCCTTGTGATTGTTTATGTACTAACCATAATGCTATTACAGGTTCTTTTTCATACTTCCATTGCAAGCTATTTAGGGAAAGAAGAGCTTTGCTTCATTATACAAACACCTGTTAAGTGGGGTCTGGACAAGAACTTCTTGCAAAATAGAATTATAAAATGAGATTTTTTGTTGTTGTTGCATAATTTTTGGGTGCATACTTTGTATAGCAGGAAAGTTTCATACCAAAATGTCGTGCCAAGACACAGGGAGAGATTAGCTCTCTTTCTCAATAGATCTGTGACAAACAGTTAAATGAATTAGTTCACTAAATTAATCTCTGAATCCTTATTATTAAATTCTCAATTGCTATCTAAAATCACTTTAATTGAAGTAACACTAGCAAAGTAAGTCCATAGGTATTCTGTGAGCTGTACTGTCATATTATGAAAATTACTTTGCTATAAACATTCAATATTAATATGGTCATGAATAGTACAGTTATTTTCTAACATGAATGCAGCATTTTTTACATTCTAGGATTCTTCTCATTCACATGGAATGAAATTATTCAAATATTCTGACAATAAAGTGAAATGTAAGTTCTTTTTCTTTTTTTTTCTAATAGTTGTGATGTAGTTTTGAACATTAATACAAATGGTAAAATGAGTAAAAACCACAAAATTACTTAATGCATTTAATGAAATCAAAGGAAACAGTCCAGAAGCTACAAAACTACTTCAGAGTGATGAAAGATGTTATCATTGATGGGTTTTTCATGTCATCAGAGGGTATTGTAAAAGTGTGATATCAATAGGTTGAAACAATGGAATATTTGAGTGTTGCACAGGAAGAAATATCTGAAACATTTGTATTGGGAATTAATCTACCACTCTACCATGGTATGATACATGCAATACATGAGATCTCCATGCAAAACCACAGAAAGGGCAAGTGAGTGTACACTCAGCTCACCTCTGACCAAATTCACCCCTTTGGGAATGGGATCAAAGAGCTGTCAAATGCAGGTCAAGTACAGAGAGGACCTGTATTTCTTGTAACTAGGTTTAAACTCACAACTGCACTTAGTGTCAAGGCACTTAATGCCTTGCTTAATGCATTGCTGTTGGTTCTTCTCCCACGTTTAGGGCACCATTGTTGTTGCTGTCTTTGCTCGAGGGGTTACCAGTTGTGGTGGTATTTTCCCCTGAGCATAAAGACTCGGACTCCATACATCACAAGGTTTAAAATAGTTTTATTATATTTGGCTCCACGTTCCAGGCCCGAGGCTTAATGCCTCGTATAGTGCAGCCTGGTAGAATGCTCTGCTCCTGCTTGGTAAAGAATGCCTCTGTCTGTGTCTGATTCCAAAGTGAGGGAGCTGATAACTAACAAACCAGCTTCTTCTTACCGTTGGTTACATAGAGCAAACTACATCTCTATGTTTTTGGAACAGAGAAGAAGAACACCAGCTGTGTCCCTGAGAACAAGACACAGCTTAGATTGTGTACAGAATCTCTGGTGGGAAAGCAAGAGCTTTCCCTTACGAAGAAGAACTTAGCAGGCATGCTGCTAGGAAATCCAGAAAACCCAAAATCACAATCACCACAGCAGCCTATGAGAAAGCATCCACAAGATTATCAGCCTAGAGATAAATAAAGCAGAGGAACCATTGACAAAAGGCTGATATCACACAGCCAGTGCAGGAGGCACATATACAGGAGGCACATCCATGTTTCACAGCAACAGAGCAGGAAAAGTAATTTTAACTAAGAACCCCAGGTGTCATTCTTGAAGGACATCTTGACGGATCTTTCTATTTTCTAAATTCTAGTCAGCTGCTAAGAGCTAAGGAAGAGTCCACCTGTGCAAATCAGACCAGTTTCTAAACTGAGGCTATGTGGGACACATAATTAATGAATCAATTGATACGTTGCCCTTACGATTTTTTGAGTAGTTTGCATAACTTATGAAACTATCTCTGGGGATAGAGCATGGAGGCAGAAGGTATGTGAAACCTAACCTGCAAGTCTCTGAGTTTTCAGGAAAACTGAATAGAAAACCAGTGACCGATTACAGATGTTTCCTTGCAATTTCCAAGCCGAAACATCCTAGTGTAGTAAAATGATGAGGGCATTCCTTAAAACTTACACTTGTTATCATTCTAAGGTTGAAATTAAGAAAATGATTACTTTCTTTGAAATGTTTTTTGCTGTACATATAAATTAACTTTTATCTCCATGACAGCTTGTTTTCACAGCTGGTCTTTTAAGTTTTAATCCTCAATTTGGCTCCTGAACAGAATCCACGCTTCAGGTTTTTTATTTAATATTCAATCCCCTTCGTAACGTCTGTCAAAAACCAACTTTTGAACAGGAAAACATAAAGAAGTACACTTTAATTGTTCATTAAAAGCTTTCTGTTCAATTTTTAAGTGCTAGGAGACCAGCAAGAAAACCCTGAACAGTCATACCTCCTTCCGTAAATTCTGGATTAGCACACAAAAATATTTTCACAATCTTTTCTACCTCAGTTTTCAGAAACATTTGTCACGTGTAATACTCTGTATTTGAGACCACCTATTAAAAAAAGGTTTTCTTTTCAAGTATTTAATTTATATAAAGTGTGTCTATGTCTCAAGATGAATTGATATGGGTAGAATAATGAGACATCATAAAATACGCTCAACAACAGTCATACCCAAAGTCCATAAAACAAAGAATTATTAATCTCTAATAATTACCATTCCATAAAAACCTGTTGTGGTATTGTGAGACAAAGGACTTGAAAATTTATGATTTCAAAATAAAAATAAAAATAATTATTAAAAAAATATTATGTTCTTTGTTAGTGGTAAGCAGAAAACCATGAGAAATAACAATATGTGAACCTTGTCAAATCTCACTTTTACTTTTATAGAATATAGCATTTAATATATACATACAAGCTACTGCGTTCTTACACTAATGAGCTCTTATAATAATTAATTTTGATAGGATACATGAACATCAGTTCTGTCTTTTTTCAATTTGTTAGTTCTTCTTTTCCATCATCAGTTGTCAAACTAGAGCAATAACAAAAATATGTAATATTATTTTGCTCTATATGAAATATGTTAAGTATGTAACTCGACAGCTTCTTTCACATGTCTAATATATATCCAGAAGAATCAAATATTACCCTTACTTATTTTAATGGTATTTTCTTCTTTAATGAGCTAAAAAAAACAGCTGATTTAATTTTAATGATCCAGTTTTAATTTGCATTTTGTTTGAACCACAAACTGGGACTTCAAGAACAATTGCCCATTCTTTTAGCTTCAATATATGAACAACTTAATGTAGAGGGGGGAAAATGGATTTTAAGTATATGTTCTTTCATAATTATTTTTCAGTTTTGTTTGGGTTGTTGAGGTTTTGCTTGCTTGCTTTATTTTGGGTGGGTTTTTTGGTTGTTCATTTGTTTGGGTTGTTTGGGTTCTTTGTTTTGGTTTGTTGGGATTTTTTTTTAAGAGTAGCTTTTGAATAAGCATAATGCCTACAGTTTTGTGCTTTGCTCCTCCAAAGGCAATATAAGACCTGAAACTCATTAATCATGAAGGGGCTGTGCTCTGCCTTGTGACATTGATCATGCCAGCCCCTAATCGATCAAAAGCACTGTAGGGGCCTTTAACTCAGTTTGAGTTCTAGTGAGGAAAACCATACATTATTCAGAGATGTCTGGAACTCAAGGGTCAGGAAGACAGATTGCATAAAGAACTGCAAAACTAAAGGAGTGTTAGGCTCTGACATGGATGCAATAACTTCAGAGAAGATGAAAAGTGCATAATAACAGTAATGGAAATTTTATTTATTTGCCAAAACTACTGTAGTACAAGTTTCTTATCTCAGAAAGCTATCAGATAATAATGATCTTCAGATGCAATTGACCTGTGTGAATTTAAACTCATGACCTGAACATGACAGATCATATAGTCTCCTATGACTTCTTGAAGACAGCAATTTGGCATTTGTATTTACTTTTTTGAAATAGATAAAACCATAGTGATTTTTGCATGGCATAAAAAGGGATCAGACAATATATACTAAAACCTTTGTGAAAATTCATTTCTTTTCAGCAACTTTTGATAAAAAGATTAAGAAATTGATAAATAGCCATCATGTCTCAGAGCTATTAGATATCTGGCTTTGTAAGCTATGAAGAGGCTCCAAGTTGACAAGTATTCATAAATGCAATAGTTAAATTCCAGTTCCTATTCTGTCACTGAGGTATGCAGAAATACCTTAGAAATTTAAAAAAATAATTTAAAAAAATTAATAAAATGCAGGCAGTCTGAAGGAGAGACATTTTGATGGGCCATCATTCCAGACTACTTACAATATAGACTTCTGGTAGTCTTAAAAAAGATTCATGGAAGAGGGCTGGCTCCTCTCTTTTTTTCTCTCTGTTTTTATCTTTTCATAAACCCACAGAATTGTTAAATTTGGAAAAGGCTACTAGGATTATTGAGTCCAGCTGTTAACCCAGCAACACTGTCTTCACAATTGAACCTATGTGCCACACCTATAAGCCTTTCAAATATCTCCATGGATGGTAATTCCACCAGTTCCTTGGGAACCTGTTCCAATGCTTGATACTCCTTTTTCCATGAAGAATTTTTTTTTTTTTTTCTAATATCTAATATAAACTTCCCGTGGTACAACTTGAGACCTTTTCTTCTTGTCCTATTACTTTCAGCTTGGGAGAAGAGACCAACCCCTGCCTTGCTACAATCATCCTTCAGGTGGTTGTAGGTGATAAGGTCTCCCTTGAACCCTGTTTTCTCCAGACTAAACAACCCCAGCTCCCTGAGTGATCTTCCTAACGTTTCTGCTTCAGACCCTTCCCCAGCTCTGGACTCACTCCAGCCCCTCAATGCCTTCCTTGTGGTGAGAGGCCCAAAACTGGGCACAGGATTTGAGGTGTGGCCTCACCAGTGCTGAGTACAGGGGGACAATCCCTGACCTGGCCCTGCTGCCACACCAATGCTGATCCCGGCCAGGTGCCATTGGCCTTCCTGGCCCCCTGGGCACACCTGGCTCATGTCCAGCTGCTGCTGACCAGCACCCACAGGTCCTTTTCTGCCAGGCACCTTTCCAGACACTCTTCCAAACCTGGAGCATTGTCTGGGACTGTTGAGATCCAAGTGCATTTGACCTCATTGAAACTCCTGCAATTTGCTTCAATCCATCAATCCAGCCCGTTCACATCCCTCTGCAGAGCCTTCCCAAACTCCAGCGTATCAACACTCCTGCCCAGCTTGTGGCCATCTGCAAACTGACTGTGGGTGCCCTGGATCTCCTCATCCAGATCATCAAAAAAGATTCAACAGGACTGGCCCCAGTGGTGAGTCCTGGGGAACACCACTGGTGTCCAGCTGTGTCCAGTTACATCCATCTCCCACCAATTTCTGGGCTCAGACATCCAGTCAGTGTTTATGTAGAAAGTCAGCACCTGTGCAAGCTATGAGCAGCCAATTTCTCCAGCAGATTGCTGTTGGAAATTATGCCAAAGGGTTTTCTAAAGTCAGGGAAGCAATATCCACAGCAATATCCTCTCCTTTACCTACTAAGTGGATCATCTTGTCATAGAAAGAGATCAGGTGAGTCAAGTGAGACTCACATTAAACACCTCAGCCTCTTCCTTCTCCTTTGTCATTATGTTTCCCTTCACACATAAAGGATGAAGATTCTCCTCAGCCCTCCTTTGGTTGTTAATGGATTTATAGAAATATTTTTATTGTCTTTTAAGACAATAGCCAAATTAACTTCTAGTTGGCCTCAGCCTTTCTGATTTTATGCCTTCATAACCTCCTGACATCCTTGTAATCCTCCTGAGTAATTCTCCTTCTTCCAGTGGTGGTAAACTCTCCTCCTTTTGCTCCCTGAATTCCAGCTGGTTTCCAGCAAATCCTTCTGTTCAGCCAACCCAGCCTTCTTCCTTGTCAGCTCACCTTTCAGCACATAGACAATCCTGCCCCTTGAAATTTTCCATGTTGAGAAATGCCCAGCCTTCCTGGCCTCCTCTAGCCCTCAGGACTACCTCCAAAGGGACTTTGTCAAACAGTCTTTTAAACAGACTTCCCTCTAGAAGTCAAAATAGCAGTTCTGCTGAACCCCCTCCTTTTTTTTTTTCACCAATCATTTGTCTGATTGTATTGAATTGTTTTACTTCAGCATGAACAACCATTCTGTAATGCCAGTTATTATACTCCTACATCCAATTTATTTAATTCTCTAAAATAGGCAAAAAAATTGGATTTTTCAGCCTCCAGAGAACATTCAACTTCCAAATGACTTGTTCTGATTTCTGAGTGAAAAACTGATGTTGCCAGCTGACCAGTCATCTCTGATCAAGTAGCTCACAACTAAACAAACAACTAAAGCATTCTTCAGGAAGATTTACACAAACAGCAAATAACAATTCTAGATAAATCTGAAATGAAAACATATGCACAGCATCAATTTGCACCTAGAAATATTTATTAATTTCTTCCTAGTTATTTGTTTCCATATCGCTATTGTTCATTGATAAACAAGTAAAATATTCTTTTTTTACACAATTTAAGCAGCAACATAAAAAGCACAGATAACAATTAGTGTTCTATCCTTCAAATACATAGGTTTTCCTGTTATAAATATTTAATAGAAACTTCAGCTAAAAAACCTCAGGCCTTTACTTTCATATAATTTAATTTCTCATTGCTTTGCCTCTTGTTTCGGTTTACCTGACAGACTAGGATAGATTTTATTGCCTGTTAAAAGTCCTGATCCAACTTTATCCAAGATGGTTGGGCCCCTTTCTTTTCCTGTATGCAGACTTTATCATAATAAGACAAAATTTGATGTCCAGCAGCATTTTCCTTTAAACCAATTTTTTCATTTGCTCTCATAAACAGTTTTTGTAGTGAATTGTCACATTTAAAAAACCATAAAATTTCAAGTGTTTTTTTTTTTTTTGTGGTGACTGTATGAAATGCCACCCTAGGGTATTCAAAAGGTTTCATTGGCAATGTCTGATAAAACTTCAACGAGAAATAGATGCTTGGGAAGGCCTTTGCTTTTGATTTGAAAAATCAGTAAACTCTCTCCCATGAAATTATTATTCCATATAAACTCCTCAAGTTAAAAAAAAAAAAAAAAGTGTGATTTTCATCCAGTTGTCAAAGCCCATTAACACTCAGTACATTCTGTGGCTTCACCAAAGCTCTGAAAGTCACCTGTGGTACCTCTAGGTATCCTTTGCTCTGCCTGTGCTTTACCACAACCAAGCACTTATTTACTGCATATCAAACAATTGAAAAAGCAAAAAAAAAAAACCCAAAAAAGTATAAACTCCCCTCATGGTCTGCACTTTCTTTTTCTAGTCCGTGTTTCATTATTTCCTCCAGAATTAGAAAAGATTCACAAGAGTTTAACATTCCCTCCAATAAAAAAAGGACCTCTATAGGAACACAGCATTTGTCTTCCAGAATTTCTTGTATCTTGTCTCCAGTATTTTAATAATGGAATTTCCATTTCAATTGATGTTATTGACATCATTAAGATATGGAGATAGAGATGCAAATACTGAGAAAATCTCATTCTCATACAAGGCATCTTTACAAGATAAACTGTTGAACATTTTGCAGAGTTCAGTCAAAGCTCAGCATTGCTAGTATTAACTAAGCTGTGCTAAAATTTGTAACTGCTTCCCAAGACTTGGGAGAATTTTTGACAGGTAAAGCCTCATATATATAGAATATATCAATGACTATATCTCTCATATATATAGAATATATCCCTGAATTAAGTCCGAAGCTAAAATCTTTCAGCAACTTCTCACATGAAGACGAAGATTCTCTTAATGATTACTGTCACATTAATGTATTTTACAAATCACCAATATAAGCTGGCATACAGAGAGGGGAAGACATGTTCTTTTATTCATTACTACAGGAAGCTTAAATGAAGTGCATGACCAAGTCCTTGTTTGCGTGGGACTGAAGAATATGAGATCCATTTCACCATTTCTTATAGTGGGTGCCTTATAATGCCTTTGTTTAAAAGATTTATTCCTTCTTTGTTCAAAAAACCAAATTCTTCTTAAAAAAGACATTATATGTATGATATTTTATTATTTAAAGAGTTCTAGTTCAGAGAGCATGAATGGCACTAAATACATCAATGCCTCCCTATCATCTTCAAGCAGAAGGATTATAGCAAAGAAATATTTTTTTCTGTGCCTTATCTTCAGTCTCAGAGGGAGAAGACTATGGCAGACCTAATTATATTCACAATGAACTCAGAGGAAAGTGGTTCTGAGGTGAAATTTTCATTGAAACAATTACTCATATCTCCATATGTTAATTCATAAACAGATGCTGAACTGTGGGATGAGGAGTTTCTCACATGCATCAACTATATTAAGTGGTAATGAGCTTTTTAAATAGTTGTCATGAGAAGTCACGTACCCGGGAATTTGATAAATTCCAGTGACAGAGAGGAACAGACCCATTCAGACAGTGAGCCTTCAAACTATATTCAAAGCATGACATTTCCCTCCATGCTGCATCTGAATTACCCATTAACCAAGATAAGTGGAAATAATCCGACACCAAATGTCATCAGCAAGATACATAAAGGTCATTTTCTTATGAACTTAGCTCAGCACTCGTGCAACGTCGGGTGGCAACCTGCCACAAGAAGGGCAATGATACAGAACAATAAAACATCATTTGAGAGGACTTGCAGGTGAGTATGCAATAGTAGAAAATAGAATGACAACAATTGTCTCACATGTTCAAAAGTCAAAATTTAGGGCACAATTTTTTACATGGATTTAAAGTTAAAATTTTTTTAGCAGCTTCTTCATGGTTATCTTGGACAGTATTTGGTGATATCTAATGCTGCATGGAAACGTATATTTTTTATTACCTTTGAAGCTCAGCTCTAAAAGTTATTTCTCATTGACATGACTAGGACATTGCAAACTTTAACATCTCTCTTCAAATCAAGTAATCCCTTCAGTCTAGTTGATATTGCAAAATGTGCTCCAGGCATTTTCTTTTTAGCACCATAAATGAGATAGCGTTCAGCTCTCTTGAATACTTATGCTGCATATGAAAGTGAGGAACATTTATAACTATTGCTGAAATAGGGAGATGCTAAAAATCTAAATTTAACCTTCATAAATGTGAAAAATGATGCATCTATTTCTATATTTTCATTCAGATTAAAAATGCTTACAAAATACAGAAGATCTGCAAATATCTGCATTCGTGAAGAATTAAAGTGTTCTGATGTCCTTAGCTGTACATCTGTGACCAAAATCATAAATGAGATTAAGTTACCAAGGAGGCAGAAAAATCATTTGCTCCTACTTTTGGTTATTTGCAAATGCATATTAGATTACTGGAAAATATGCCATTTCTTTTAAAATAAAATAATGATTTATAAGGTTTTCTCACAACCATTTATGCTCACATGCTCAAATGTAATAGGTATCTAATATTAAACTCAGTCTAAGCAGTCTCAGTAAATACAGATTGACTTGAAAGTCAGGCATCTCAATATCATTTGGGATTTGAGCAATGGTACACAATGAAAAAACAAACTAAATGAGGTTCCCAATGTCAATGTTATTTCAGAATAGAAAAAAAAACCCAAGACTGTGAATTTTGACATATTCTGGGTTTTTTTCCAGTAAAATCAGTATTCTTACTTGAGAGACTCTATTGTGAGCTCTTATGCAGAAGCTCAAGCCAAGATGTGGTTTCAGTCAGTGAGAGGAAGAACAGAGGCAAATTTCAGAACAGACCTGCAGGCTCAAGCTATACAGTAAATTTTCTTTATACTCATCTGTGTTGGATGCTTCAATCTCATTTAAAAAGACAAATTACTTTTCCCCACCCTACATTTACCCCTGCAAATCAGTGGTCGATATGTATGTCCTCTCTGCTATCTTGATTTAATTTTACCTTGTATTAAAAATATAATCTGTCTGAAAGTGTTCTACAGATGTACACAGGTTTCCTAGATTACTGCAGTATTGCTAAGGTAAAGTGCCCTTTAAATATCAGTTTCATCAGCAGAGGCTTAAAAGACTTTGAAGTGGCTGGTGAGATAGAGAGGTGACAAAACACACAATTTGCATTTTCTACAAAAATGCTGTAACTGTGTCACAGCTATGGTGTTCTTCTACCACTGAGTGTAAGGGAAAAATTCCATGCCTTCCTGTACTGGAGAGCTGAGATATCAGCTATTCTACTTTCTGCTCTCTCGTTCTCTTTGAAATACTTAGGAAAGCAGTGAATCTGAAAATTATTAAAGTACATATCATAAATAACTGATAAGCTATATTACAATTTTTATTTAGCAGGAGCTTGTAATAAGAGGAGCCAATTGTGTTAATAAATATGCACACATGTATATCCAGAGAGGAGGAGGGAAAGGGAGGAAGAGGGGGAAGAATAATTTCATTTTCTACTGAAATGCAGCATTCTCTGGTATAAAATGAAGCAATTAACAACAGTTCACAGAACTGCATAGGACCGGAAGTGATTATCACAGCCAGTTAAAAGTGCAGAGGATAATTACATTTGGCAGACTGCAAACCCTTGCTGGAATCTGTCCAGAGCACAGGTCCAGACCAGCAGCTCAGTCAGTCTGGGAGCTGGTTCCAAAGAGCAAGTGCCCAGGGTGAGTGTGCCCAGCATTGGCTTTCACACAAGCAGCTGCTTACTCACGAGCTGGCCAGCAAAGCTGCCACCAGAATGGTGCAGCAAAAAGAGATCGTCAGCATCTATCAGGCAATAATTAAACCTCATCTCTGTACTTTTTTTCAGGCATGTACTTCCTTTCTGTGTATCAGCTGACTAAATAATTGTCACAATTAAAGGTGCTTCAGTCAATAGACATTTCAGCTGATTGATAATTTCAATGAAGCTTCAAAAAGCCACCACTGACATAACTTTCTCTTTTTCCAACTGGCATCACCAAAATTTAGGAAGCTACTATATTGACAGTCAAGTTTAACTTGACATTTTCTGAATGTGCCTGTCAGACACCTATTTTTTATGACACTGAAATCCTATTTGTCCTGTATATACCTACTAATGCTGGTAAAGAATTCCACCAAGTAAAAAAGGAATATAAAACTTTAAGGTGTAACCTAAACTCAGAACTCTTGTGCTTTTTCTACCTCCTTTTGTATTTGTTTGCAATGAGCTCAGCAGCCTCCCAGTAAATAAATGAAATGGATGAGGCAAGAAGCATGGGACAGAAAAATGTTCAACAGAGGTGTTCATTCTCATCCACACCTATTCCTGTTACCATGTTTTGTTCACTGATATATTTTCAAAGATACAGAGACTGGATGACCCTGGCAGGCATCTCTGGAGATTGCCTGGTCCAAGCCTCTGCTTAGAGCAGGGTCCATGACAGCAGGTTGCTCAAATTGAGTTTTGAACATCTCCAAGTCTCCAAGGATGGAGTCTCCACAACATCTCTGGGAAAACTGTTCTTGTGTGCCACCACCCTCGTAGTGAACAATTTTTTTAATTTTTTTTTTTTTTATTGAAGTGGAATTTCCTGTGTTTCAGTTTGTGTCTGCTGCCTCTCATCTGCCTCTGGGCACCACTGAGAAGAATCTGTCTCTGTTGTCTACACTGCTCAATCACATATTTATGGGCATGTATAAGTCCCCCCTGAGCCCTCTCTCCTCCAGGCTTAGCAGTCCCAGCTCTCTGTCTCTCCTCATTTTTTAGATGCTAAAGATCTTTAATTTGGATCCTTAATTTAAATCCCTTCCCTGGGCTTGCTCCACTAAGTCATATCTCACTTTAATTGGTAAGCCCATTTTTTAAGTTATTTTTCTGAGATTTATTTTCTAAGAAAAGAAGTACAGCTGTGCTGTCACATCCATTTGAGAAGTAGCTACAATTTAATTTTATGGTCCAAAAACAGCAGCAACACACCTAAAATACTGGTCCTGAAATTTATTACCATTGTCAGTAAAAATGCCACAACATTTACTAAGGAGTTTTCTAAATAAATGTATGAACATATTTTGTACGTAACTAAGTTCTTTAATTCAGTTTCTATTTTTGCTATCCATAATTACTCATTTTACTGTGAATCTCCTGTAATTTTGTAACTTACTTTCAGTTTGCTTCTCAATGGAAGAGGTTGTTTTGGTACTGCTGATTTGTATGGGCTATTATATATGTAATAATTATTCAAACCTATCTAATTCATTTTTTGCAAGTAAAAAAAAAAAAAACAAAATAAAAGGCTTACAGGGTATTGAGTCTCAAGATATATTAAACTGTGACAGGTTTATGTGTTTTTCTCCAATTTGTTGCTGAGGTAAAAGAATATTTGTAATGAATGATGAATGGGTTTGTCCCTGTAAAAAATATGGATAATATAATACCTTAGGATTTATTGCTGTTTTTAATGCCTGTATTTACTAGTTAATGCATAAAATCATGAAAATACTTATTTTTTCATTTAAGTGCAAAGTTTTTTTGCATTTAATCCCAGAAGTTTCAGCATTTCCAGAAAAAATAAATTGATTTGAAGATGAATGATAAAGAGATGAAAATGCTTCTTATAAAGTAATAGAACTCATGTATTTGAAAGTATCTAAGAACAATATTATAGTCATGTCTCTTTCATCACATTTACCCAAAAATATTGTCAGGATTAATTACCATAAAACCATTAAGAAGTACTGTAAATGCATTTAGGAAATTAGGTGGTTAATTGAATCAACAATGTGAAGTTTTCTTTCTGGTTCAGGGTGGATCCAGCAGAGACTATTTTGGAAGACACAGTAGGGGAAAGGGTGCTGCCCCATCTGAACCCCACTGACCCACAATGGGAATGCATTTATGAGAAGATGCAGCCACAGAAGTAGAGCAGCAATGTCCAGTATTCATTTCATGCCCTTCTGGATGTTATCATCAGTATGAAAAAACATAAAGAAAGAAAGTTCCACTGAAGGATTTGGAACAATCATCAGCCTCAGGTGCTGCAGACTGGACTCTCTGTGTGTGGGAGTGAAGCGAGAAAGATGAAGAAGAAATTAAGAGCAAGGAAAATGAACACACAAGGGAAAAACAGATGAACCATTTGAAACTATCACTAGAAAATTTGCTGCTAAACATTTCTGTAATGTTTGTGGAAAATTTCTTTGCTGCAGTAAAAATTATTTTGCTTGGCAAATTCAAGCACAACAACTGAAGAATTAATGTAATGTTTCAGGAGGGCATGGAAACAGTTTAGAAATAAGCAGGAGAGCTGAGTGTTTTATGACTCTCTGGGACCTATTGCTGTTATTTCCCAAGCCATCACACCAATTACAGACCCTTACTGGAGGCTGCATGCTCAGTGAGAACAGGAATGGATATATTGCCCTCTATAAAAAAATAACTAATTTTCTGTAGATGGTGTCATCAAAAAAGAGTCACAGCTCCCATCTCCAAATGACAATACAGCTCATGCTCTTAAGCATGCATTATAATGGCTGCATATAAATTTTTTGCTACGTAATATAATGGATTCACTGAATATCTCCAAAATTCGCAAACAGTTCCATTTGGCACTACTAATTTGATCCTATTTTCAGCTACCTGAAAATTTCAGCTTTCTTGCAAAGCTTAAAAATCATAATGATAAATCAACTGTTAGGAAAAATATTTAAATTATACTTAAGGTAGCACTATCACAATGGAAACATTTTGTAATTAATTTGACTTCTACTTAAAATGATATCACAATTTCATTTGAATAATCAATGAGAATGATAGCATAGGAGCTTAAGAATATTAAATATATTGTAGACTGAACAGAATAATAGTGTCCCTCAAATCTCATTTTATTGTATGTCATACTAGGGACAGACTTTCAACCCCAAACTACTTCTGCACTTGTGTAAAATTATCTGAGAAAGAGGGCCATTTTGACATCATTCAACACCTAAACAGACTCTCACATTCTGAAAACTTACTCTTTGCTCAGTAATTTTCAGCTCAGCCAGAAGATGCTCCTCCTATCAATTAAACAGTAAAAAGCACTGGGAAGAGATCTTTTCTATTCCTTTTAATGTGGAGCTAGATCCTTAAGAAATCTTATTAATCTCACATCAGGACCTTTACAAGCAGAGAGGAGAGTTTGGAAATCTGGGCTACTTATGTTGGATTGCAAGGAGCTGAAGGCTGCTGCATGTTAATGGGCACAGTGAGTTTCAAAAGAAGCTGCATGGAAACACAGAAGGAATCTGGTGAGGAGTTACATGGGATTCTGTGTGTTATTGCTTTACAAGTTAGGAGCACTTAATCTAATTATTTTGTGTCAGGGAGACCAGCTGATGATACCCACTTTGTTTTGAAATAGAATTACATGGAGACACCAAAGAAGACACCTCAAAATCTTTCTTTCCTGGTCATGTTTTATGCTCTATTGGGTGAAAGGAAAATATGTATACAGGTTAATTGATCTCAGCACATAACGGTTCAACAGAATTCAGCAAATGATTAACTGTTGCTAAAAACCTGTAAGACAGTCTTTTCCTTATAAGGATGACACACTTAAACACTCATCCCGGTATCTGAACTCAGTCTTTGCAATTTTATTGAACCCACTAAAAGACTTCCACTGTTCAGTGGTTCAGGGGGTAGATTTACAGAAGACAGCAGATGGAAATATGAAGTAAGAATTCAGTGGTTAACCACAGAAACCAATGATAGATTGATAAACTTGAGTTTTTTGTGCTCATACCATTGTCTCCAGATGATTATTAAGGAGTAATGACTAAAATTCACTCTCTTTTTCAACTCTCTTGGTCTAGTAAATTCTATTCTTCCATTTTACTGAAAAAATCAAAGCTTCTACATATCAACTAGTTGTTATAAAAGAGGACAAAGTACATTTAAATAAAAGCACACAGTGGTAAAATCTAAACATTTTTAAGATTGATAAAGGTAAATGTAAAGGTTCACAAGGAAGATACTTTGAAACCTTCATATATACTTGACTGTCTGGTCCCATCAAGTCTTCAAATCACTCCTCTATGACCTACTTAATGGACCAAATATTCCATCCCATGCAAATAAGCACAGCAAAGGAAAATAGTGAAGAGAGAGATGAATTTGAGCACCATTCTTAACACCATCTTTGATTTTTAAACCTTCTGAGCCTCTGAAAACATGTTTTGGTACTGTTTACAATTTTGTAGCCAGAAAACACTGAGATATGGTGTTACAGCCCAAAAATATGATCAATTCAAACTGGTGAGAAAATATCAATTCTCTCATCCCAGCCATATTAATTCAGTAGCAAAACTAATATAAGAAATTTATAGGTAGTGTCAGAAAGTGAAATATGTCAGATTTTTAATCCTTGAAACTCTTACTATTGCCTCAAAATTTATTTAGAACAGATTTAATATTTCCATTAGAAATTCTCCAATATTAGTTGCATCAAGTAGCATATTTTATAGGCATCAGTGTTTAATTCTCAGACGTAAGCCTAACTATTCACTGAGTGTTTAATAAGGTTAAAATACATATTACCAGATGGGAGCATTTCTTATTAGCATTCTCCTCATCCTAATTGTGCCGTACAACAGAGGCACAGGAAATGTTGATCAGTTTCAAATCCTGCCCCAGCATATTCTTTCTGAGTAGTCATTTTATATGACAAGATCTTTGTAATTATGTGATCAAGTTTTAATTCTTGTGTGCTGTGACAGCTCTACATGAGAAGTGCATGGCCTACATCCCTCCAGAGTGTTACTGTAATTATTTTACACTGGTATAGATTCAAGGGTGAGAGTGAGGGTAGAATGGAAGAATCTGATGGAAGAATCTTTTGCCTTGCTTAATGACAACCATTGGTCATTTTTATGAAATTTAAAAAAAAAAAAAAAGGTGCTTCATTTTTCTTAATTTGACGATGAGTAATATGAAATCCTTACATGCGAGCAATTGAAAGCTTATTTTGTGGATTTGGATATTTAGGTACCTGAATAATTTGTGATGAGTAACTAGGTATTTAGTTCGCTGTCCTACTGATTTCTGGATTGGGAGCAACAATGAAAACAGGTTAGATGAAAAAGTGATGATTTTTGAAAAAGATTATGTACCTTAAATCCGGCACATCTGTCACTCGGTATTTATGTTGCAGAACTTGCAAGAGACCTCAACACACAGTAAAAAAGAAAAAGAAAATCCTAAAGAGGTATATTGTTTGAAAGAAAAGGAAAGTACAATTATGTCCTCTTTCAAGAGGAAAACAGGGGTACACGTTAGGTAAACATCAGAATGAGAAACAGGAGTGGAAAGCTGAGAGCACCTGAGCACATCAGCCGTGAGTCTGCTCCTTGTCTCATCTGTCCCAGCCCAGCTGCCATCAGCTCTAATGCTGGTCTCTGCTGACCCTGAATGGATAAATTCTCACCAACCACAGCCACGGGAAGTGAGTACAGTCTGCCCTAATGAGGTAAGCAAGAAGCAGAGACACCTGTGTGAATCAGCCCATCACTGATTGTGGCCCTAGTGACCAACTCAGATTAATCATTGGTGGTTTTCTAGCCCAAAGGTTATAAACAGGTGAGACAAAGCTACATACTGACCACCACCACCACATTATGTGTGTTTGTCTGTGCTTTTGTGAAATTTATTTCTCCTGAGGGTCTTCAAGATAACTGCACACTTTGGGAGTATATCTACGTGGGTGCCTTACACAACTGGTATTTTAAGTTGGTCACTGTTTTATCTGTATGCTTAAACTTCTGGGGCTGTAAAATCAAGAAAAAAAACAAAACAAAACACTCCAAATAAAGCTGGGAATAAATACTGACAGGTTGTAGAACTCCAAAGCAGCCAAAGTCTGACTTCACATCCTTCTTGAGCAACTTAAAATCCCAGGGTGCAGAACTTTTGAGACCTGGTTTGTAACTCCGAGAATTATGAGTTACCAATGCATTACCTTTGCATTACCATTTAGTTGGAGGATTTCAAATAATATACTTTTAGATTTGAGAACCACAATATTCAAGAGATTACAACTGCATCTCTTTGAACACTTTCTGTTAAAAACTGTTAAAGCAGCTCAGTTTTTGGCTTTCAGCAATGTAACTTGTCAGCTCATGCAACCTCCTGTATCGACTGGAGCAGTGAATCTGGGAAGATTGTAACTTAGAATGGAGTCAGTCACTAACTATTAACAGAAGAAAGTTTCAAATCAAGCAAAAAATACCATTTTTCACACAATGCTTGATTACAAGAGTTGAATTCCTTCCTGCAACATCTTGTGAAGGCTTTAAAGGTACATAGAACTGTAAAAAAGTGTGAAATGGAGTTTGGAAAAAGACTATTATTACAGACAGCAATGGAAAAATTCCCTGAACTCCAAGTAAGAGAAGACTGAAAGGTATTCTTGGGAAATGTCATGGTCATGCCATTCAGTTCTTTCATTTCTCCTTATGTAACTACGATAGACCATATGTGGAGATAGAGACTTTTTCAGGGTAGAATTAGTACCTTTAGCAAGAGCTTCTGAAAAGTTCTGTAATTAAATCCCAGAATCCTCTAGACTGAAAACCATTTCCCAAGACTAAAAATACAAAGAAAACTTATTTCCATGAGCTACAGTACATGATAAAAGAGCTTTTAAATATTAAATTATATATGCAACCAATAATAAACATATTCTGTATGAATGTGTCCTATTTAAATTTCTCAGTATTTGCCTTCGATGCAGAATTCAGTAGCTACTCCATTTGTCTAAGAGAAAACATAAATACACACAGTAACTACTCTCTTATTACTTCAATGAAAAATTCATGTCTTAGGCTACAAATCTATGTTTTGTTCACTAGGTTTGCTATCTATTGGGAAATCTGTGTTGCAATTCTGCTTTTTGAAATTATTTGGGTGTTCAGGGAGAGAGAGAGCATACATGAAGGAAAGCTGATTATTCATCTTGTTTTACATACGTTTAATCCAAAACTACTTGTATATGCTATTTGTTTATAGTTTAAGAGCAGTACCCCTGGTCAGTAGAATCAGTTTTAAGATGAAATCACTCCTTATTTAGTTACTACTGCAACACAAGGCTTCTTTTTCTTTTTTTCTTTTTTCATTTTAATTCAAAGTATTCAGAATTACTCAAATACTCTTATCCATGCTAAAAACATAGCAAGCAGGATATCTGTCTATTAAGAAAGTGATAAATGTGCTCTTAAAAGGTTAAACACTATTAAGTTAGAGTGATAAATATGCCAGGAAAACTTTACAAAGATAAAGCAAAATCTTTAAGAAGTTTTTGGCATTACTAAATTAGTATCTTAGTAATAATTATATATTTGGGTTTGTAAAAGAATATATTGGGTCTGTATGGCATGTCACACCTACTCTTCTGGAAACTACTAATTTAATAAGGATATTCAGTATTAAAATATATCCATTTTTATCCTATAAATTACTTATCTAAAAGCAAGAGTTGGGCTAGTTTTGTTGTATTTCTTCTTTCGCTATTTTGTGCCCTCCTAACATTTCAAAAGCAGAACACATATCCATGTTTTCATTACAATAAATCTAAATGTACCCTTTGGTTCTGATTTAACTAAGAGACGAGACTGGATAACAACAGAAAAAATGAGGAATGTAAAAATAATGAATACAGAAAGAATATAATAAACAGAAATGCCATGCACCATTAAAAGTTACTCAAAAACTAAAATTCAGTAACAGCCCAAAGTGTTGCCAGCTATTGGCAGCAGGCTGTTATAACAGGGACTTCCAGTCAGCTGGATCATAGATGCATTTCCCTAGAGAGGATCAAGATATGCTCTAAGTACCTGACAGATGCAAACATAAGGCAGTTCCAGTGCCAACTAAAACAGTCTCACACCAATACAAACCTTTAAAGACTCTTTTGCATTAATAATATATTTTTCTAAGGGAAGTTTATCGGAGAGTGGGGTTTCTGATGGACAGAGCTGCTTCACGAAGGAAACTGGGAATTGTAGCATGGATATCAAAATAAAAAAGCAATTTGTGAGAATTGTTTCTCCCTTCTTACAGCTAAACCTGATCTAAAATCACAATTAGGCCTAGGGCTCAAATGCTTTGGACAATAATTGTAAGGCATACTGAGTAGTAATGTCAGTGTTTATAAGGAGACAATTAGTGGTGTCAGTGAGGTTTGACTTGCCTAACCGCAGCCCTACTGCCTAAAATTGACTTTTCTTCCATAAACCATGATACTAACACTACTGAACATTCATCTGAGAGGCAGAATCTTTCAATTCTTTTCAGAGAGGAAACACTCTACTGACCCCCATCTCTCACTGTGAAGAAGGAACCATCATTTGTCAGGCCCTGTGAAATAGTAATACAGAGGAAGCTGCTGTCAAAGGGCCTTTACTGCCATCCTATATTTGTCAGTGTACATTTCTCTTCTTGGAGAATACAGCTAAGATTATACACAAATTCATGCTCCTTTCCCCCCACCCCTTCTTGGTCTCTGTCAGTATTCCTTCATCATGTATATCTCAAAGAAAGAAATTAGAAAAGAGACTGTTTGGAAAACATGCTATGTAGTTTTCCAATAAAAGTATTAGTTCAAATTCAAACGGATTTTTTCTAAAAAAGAACAAATGAAAACCAAAACCAACCAAACAAAAAATACACAAACAAAAAATCCAACAAACTTTCTTGGAATTTCTGTGATAATGATTATTTTTAGAAACAATTTCAGCAATAGATAATATTTCTATATCAGCTGCAGCCTATCATACTAAAAAAGCTTTTGTCAATCTGAAACCTGTTTTAAATGCCAAATGCAGAGGAAATATCCCTCCTACCTCCAAGCAGTTGCTTCTGCTTCGTATTTCCACAGTTAATGACATTTATTACAATGTTTGCATAGGGACCAGAAATAGAAATATTTATCCTTTAAGGAACAGAAGCGTTGAAGAAAATGTACTTACTCCAATTTCATATTTTTTTTTCTCTGCCATTCTATTTTTTTTGCTTTTTTTAAAAAATTATTTTTGCCAAAGAATGGGAAGCTTGCAAATGGCTGAAAGATATGCTGTTTTGAAAGAATACAACTCTCATTCTAAGGCCATTTTGCTGCACAGTCTCTTTCCAAAGTAATTTTTTTGTTGGTTAATCAGCTCATACAATGTTTTAAAAAGCTTGTTCAATTAAGTAGGTATTGAGAAACAAATTTAAAAGATCAGTCTCTTTTTCAAGACAATGTAGTGCTACTTCAGTTTAATTATATTCTGGTCCTTCAGGTGAACACTGTTCTAATTTGATTCATGCAAATTTATTTCAGTGAAATCATAAGAGGACTGCATAAAAGCAAAACAATTTTATTTTCATAATTCTTATTTTTCTGGGAGGTCACTCTAAACAAAGCAGCAGTGCTGCAGTGAAGGGAATCACTGGAACAAACTGGATATTTATAGTTTATATGCTAAAGGTGAGAATTGTTGACAATTAGAAATGGTAACCAAGAGCCCAATGTACCATGACTTGCACCAGAGATGACCAGGAAAGACACAATCTCCAGTTTTGGTCAAAATTAGGGGAAAGATTGGGTTCATAGGAATCATATTTCAGGTCCGAACAATCTATTATTATTCTTACTTCCTCCTATCATGTGTATACCTATGTATACACACATGGTTCTGTGAATATCATGCCTATTTCTCACTTCATTAGGTATCTAGTTCCTTGATAAGCAAGAGTCAGAGAGGAAAGGTTTACAGGGAGAAAAGCCAGAGTTTCAAGACAGCTCAGTCCTGTTCCACAGGTATTTTTTTGTTTGAAGCAGCAGTAATGGCAGATGGAGACTTCTTCTAACACTGAGCCTTGACCTCCTGGGGAAGCAGAATGACAGTCCCATTTGCCCCACATTTTCACTGCCATGTGAGGGGAAGGGAAATGTAATTTTTAAAAATGTCTGAGAGTCAGTGAGTGGCTAATGAAAGTTTTCCATGAAAGATGATAATCCAGGAAGAAACTAGCCTGCATTATTATCCAGGTAATACCTATTGGGTAAATACAGTTGCAACCACCTATTGTGTAGCTCTACATGTTTCACAGGTGTGCTTGTCTTTGCAATTATGAAACTCAGAGCAGTATTAATTCAAATTTTATTTTTTAAATTGCTGATTTAACTTTTAAGATCTTTCTGTAAATCATTTAGGATGACTGATGCATTCCTCTGATGTCCAAATGCTGTTCGGCACATAATAAAATTGTGAACCAAGCTGGAATTACAGAATCTGAAGTGAATATCTGAAGACTTTTCTGTCCCTCATAATGTGATCAGTAGAGTTTGTGACTGGGAAGGCAAACACACAAAGTGTTGCATGCCTCTATTTGTAATAAAGAAATTGGAAAATGTGTTTGAGAACATTTTCTGCATTTTACTGAGTACGAAGGTAAAGACTGGTCCCAGCACTGCCACATCCAGCCTGTCTTCAATTTACTAGAAAAATCTAGATTAGCTAGAAATGAGCAGCTCTTACCTGCCAACACCACTCCAGGAGGTTTGAAAGTCACAGGCAACCATGCATTATGCAGTTTTCACTGCCAGTGTAGAAGCACTGCTGCCTGGTTTAGAAGCACTGGAAACTTTAGACAGAAAAGCAATTACCAAGTGGGTGTTGCTGGGAAGCATTTTGCACAGCTCACCTCCAAGGAGCAGGGCTGTGGGCAGCCTGAGATCCAGCAGGGACAGAGACTGGTAGCAGCAAGGGAAAATTTCAGTTGATCATTATGGAAAATTCCAGCCTCTGCCTTGGCTCTCAGAGCAAAGTTCAGTGTTTAATTTTGCAGCAGTTTTGATGAGATAGGAGCTTTAGAAGTGCAATGCAGCCATGAACTTAAAGGCAATGTCTTGAAATTTGGGCAGGATACTGACAGCTGAGTGCAAGTGTTCTGCTTTCCTTTCACATTTTGAGATAGGCAGAACAGGCTATCACTTGAAACAATACTGCCTTTCTGAGTGAAAAAACTGATTTCTACCCTGTGAATTACTATTTAAAAGCAATTATCTATGATTTAAGCAAAAAAATACTTCGTCTCATGATAACTATCTTCAAATTATTTTTATCCTCCAAAATATTATTTGAAGTTAGAAAAATATTCAGAGGATACCCAGTGAAGTCTGGGATCCTGATAGAGCAATGATGAATATCAAATGCAAAGAACAAAGAATCACCTTCTATTCAGGACATTGTCAAGAGTTAGTGCACACACTAATAGTGATATTTCCTGTCAGCTGCTGAACTACGTGGCTGCAAAATATGGCTGGGCTGAAAGAATCCTGTAGTGACATAAGAGAATACCACAGCCATTTTCATATTAATTTTCTATGAAAACTCATAGTATCACAGAATTGTTTAAGTTGGAAAAGATCCTTAAGTTCATCAAGTCCAACAGCTAAAAATGCTGTTAAACAAATATTAAAGCTGACACACTGCACAAGCTGAGCAGAATATATCACAGTCCTTCAACATAAAAGTCTGCAGTTTAGCCTAACTTTGGTTGATCCCCAGGCAGACCACCATCTAGGAGTAATTTGGTATCTTCTTAAGTAGGGATCAATAAATTTAAATTAAATTCTAATTCAGGTAATCCAATTTTCTTCTTATCTGTGTGAAAAATAAACAGACAAACAAACAAACACAATTTGAATCTAGGCAACACTTAAGTAAACATCTTGATTTGTCATTCAAGAGTTGTTTTTTCCATTTTTATATCAGCCACAGGCAAGCTATTGAAAAATGTCTAGAAACCAGACAGAGATCATTTAATTTCAAATGAAGTTATTTATCCTGAGCAGCAAAGAATCATGATGTCATGAACCAAATTCTTTATCTACAAACCACAGCAGAGAGGTTTGTTTCATCCTCCCTGTACTCTGATGTACTTTTGGGACTCTGCCTAAGAGTGAGGCTGGTAGTGCAACCTCCAAAACCATTCAAGTCTCATCTTCTCTGAGATGACCAAAGAGGGTGCCAATTATTGCTGACTGTAATGGCATTTTCTGTGATGTAGACATTGTCAGACAGGAATCACAATGAGAGATGCCTGTTAACTTATAACAGGAATTTAGTGTCTTTTTGTCCCTCTTCTCATGAATCTAGTAGATGACTGAGAGATTAAGAGAGATTTTGAGTTCTGAGACTGAATTAATCAGTAGTGAAACTATAGTTTTGGGTTTTTTTAAAAAATATCTCCAAACCTGGAACTGTCTGAACACACCCAGAAAGCTCCTGCCTATGACTGCTCTTGTAATGCAGGAGCTGTTTAGAAGGTGTTTTTATTTATTTTGTTGGTAAGCCTGCTTGTCAAGAATGACTGCCAGACGGGTGACATTTCTCTGACTCCAGCAGTATCACAAAAATCACAATTTGATGCAACTACTATGCAAGTAACAAAATTATGTCATTCAGAAAAAAGACTTTGTGAACATTGTGATCTTTCAGGCAGCACATCCTAATAGTTAATTCCCACTAGTACTTCTAAGAGTTTTTGAGCCACATTTGCTGCAATATCTGCCTTCTCTAACATTTCCTCTTCCCACATTTCTTCACTTCCACACAGTCTAAGTTCTCAATTATATGTTTCTTTCATTTACTTATGCATTGGTATTTCATTGAATATTAAGGCTTGGCTCATAACTCTGAAAAAAAAGAGATTCTAAATCATTTATTGAACTTTTCCTGGTATATTAAGCAGAGATAAATCTTCCAGAAAGAAAACAAGAGAATAGCAACCAATTTTTATAGGCTTGCTTTCTAATATAACCATTTACTTTCTTTCAGATGACATATGAAAAAAAGATTAGAAGAATTCTAAATGCTTGTCCAGTTGTCAAGCTGCTTCAGACTCACAATTTCAATATTTACAGCTTCCACTCTAACCTGTGCTTGGTGAAGTTCTAAGCATGTGGATCAAGTCTGAAAGGACAATCAAGGTAATTTAAAACAATTTTGAATGTGGATGCAAAGGTCCCACCTTAACTTTAGCAGACAAAATTAAAAATTTCTGATTTTTCCTAGCTAAGGTGTTCTGCTTTTACTCAGTGCAGCAGGAGGAGGGGGTTTACTGGCTTTGACATATTATTTGATAATAAAGCCATATTAAACATTAATTTAGTTTTTAAAAACCTATTCTAATATTCTTCATGCATTTATATTTTAAAATTGTTTAACATTTGTGCAAAAGATGCAAAGATATCTCTCAAATGTCTGTATAGGTAGCTAACATAATCTTAGGGAGGGAGAAAAATAGGTTTATATATTTGACAGAATTGTTTACTTTGCTATAATGCCATTTCTAGAATAAAAGCAACTAAGCAAGTAAAGGAACATCATGCAGTAGATTATGTAGTAATAGCTTCAAAGGCAATTTGGAGCCTCTCACTTTCTATATTTCTTAGAACGAGCACAACAGTTACAAAGGTTTTCAAACAGGAAAAGGCTGCATGCTGCAGCTGAAGTATTTCATGATGACAGGTAAAGGCAAAGCTGACAGGTAAAGGCAAAGCTCTTCAATGTATTTCGTATAAATTCTAAAATGATTTTGAGAACTACCTTTTGGAGAGAGAGAGGGAAATCATGATTTTTTAAACAAGTAAATGATGTCTAGATTTGCTTTTGGTTGATGTTTTCACTGTATCATTCTATACAGACTTGGGCAGCAAACTTTCATGAAGGCATCATTTCAATGAGATTCAGGTAGAGCACATTCATCACCAGCTAATTTAAACAGAAATATATAATGCAAAAATTTAACTAAGTATCCATCACCTTTGAATTTCTCAGTAGTTAGAATCTAAACGCTTATAGCTTAAACGGAACAAATCTTGTATAACAGTTGTTATACAGCCTGCTGGTACATAAATGATAAATTAAAAACCTTACATAACCTTATTTTTCAACAGAAATTAGAAATAAAATTTGGTGCAATAGCTTTGACAATCCTAATGATATAGCGATATTCAATTTAAAAAATATCCATTTAATAGTTTAAAGAGTGACAAATATTCTCTGCTTTAGCTGTAGCATTATTTTACCTTTCCCAATTATTCATATCTTTAATTACTTTTCACAGTGGTTTGTCTTGTTTTTCTCTCCCTCTGCTATTTCTTTTTATAAATCAGTTGTGCAGAGTAAAAAGAAATCTAAGCATATTCATTCCACTTCTATTGTTTTCTTTAATGGAATGTCAACAACTGTTGTAGTTCTGAAGAGCTCCATTGTACCATGGATTGCTGAAGCCAACAGTGGGTTTTAAAAGCTGTGATTATAGCAGCCATTCATGATGACAGATACAACTGTATTCATTTAAATATATTCAGAACTTCTGACTACCTCACCAGTCCTTAGTGTCAATACTATCTTGTGAAAAATGGTACAGATTCTCACAGTAGGGGAAATCATAGTTGTATTTACATTGGGCTTCCTGTAGAAAAAAAAAATCACTGTCTTTTCTACATATATTTTTCCCATCTCTACTGGTGGAAGGCTCTTACTCCTCCTATATTTGCATATTCATTTTCTCCTGTGCACCAAAAATCTTTTAGGGGATGTTGTTGCAGTATTCCCAGGCTTCCATTGCACAGTAGAAGGAAATATATGTTTGTCTTAAACAAATCCTCTGTCCACAGCTATTCTGCTGCCTTGGTTTGAATTCACAGCTTCTTCTCCTGCACCCAGCAAAACTGTCATCTTATTTAGGAAAAAGAGTTGGTGTAGTACTATAGGCATTAAAATTCTGCCTCTTATCTCATACAAGAACTTCCTAAAAATACAGCAGGATTTTTAAATTGTCTTTTTCTTTTTAAAAGCGTAGTTTCCTTCCAGGGCAGAAAGTTACATATATTTCTTCAACAATGTGTTACTCAAAATTTGGTAAAGGTCAAATACAACTACGCACTTTTAATATTGGGGGTTTTTTCCTCCTCATAAAACAAACAAACAAAAAACAACAAAAACAACCTGTGCTCCTCTCCTCTCCTCTCCTCTCCACTCTCTTGACTGGTGGTCAGCAAACTCCATTCAAATTTAATGAAAGGGTGTCTGTATGTATTTAATTAAAACACTTGAACATTTATAATTAAAAGTACAAGAAGTAAAACTGATTTCAATAGTATGATGACTATTTTTTTCTATTAAAATAGGTAAAAAATCACCAAATGTCTCTTAGCTGTAGATGAGTACACTTTTCACTCACTTTCAAATTTTTATCATAACAGCCCACCAATCCAGTACAAATGATTTTCTTTTTCTTTTCTCAAAATCCTTTACAGACTATAGGTTTAGCGCTGGCTTAGCTTCTCTTTTAATGGCTGAAAGTGCAGAAAACAATGTTTTCCATCCTACATTGCTGACAATGCTGAAAGGCCTCTAAAAAATAAATACCCTTTTTCTATGCATGTTGAAGATACAATCCACATTCTGAAAATTTAACAGTAGTTCAGTTAATTTAACTAGGTGTTTTCAATTGCCATAAACAAACAAGAATTAAGACCACCTCCAATTCAGTTTTTGAATCAGAATTGCATTTTTTACTCCTCTAATTTTATTTACTCTTCCATATTATGAACAGGAGCTACAAGGACCTTCCACACATGTAGTTATTCATTCTGCAACAATTAACTTATTAAAAAAACTCTCCTTTCCTCCCACAAAATCCTTTTAAAATACCAAAAGTAAATTTGTCACTTTTCTGTTGACTCTGTATTGTGTTTTTAATCAAGTTAATGCAAGTTTTCTGCCCTTTGATACTCTGAAGCACTCAATTTAATAAAGGAACCAGATCAGCTCTCATGTTTTCTTCGAGGAGTGACTTTGCCCTACATTCAAAAATGGAAAAAAACTTTCAAGTCGTGAAAATCTTTTAATTTGGCCTGTAAGGCCCAATCCTCCCATGATTTATCTTGTTTGGATTAGTTTTCTTTTTCAATAAAGTAGCATTTTTAAGAACTGCTGTTTTCAAAGGACAGATCATAAAACCAACACTAACAGTTATCACTGACAGTTATCCATAAGTAAGTACTTATGGAACTACTAAGTAAAAACAGGACCCTGAACTTGTATTTATAATATTTTATTCCAATTTATATATATTATAGTCTAAAGTAAGACACCTTCAGTCATTTCTGCTCTCTACCCACCTCCTAGCAGGCACTTCTACCTTTATGTCTTTCTGAGTGGAGTTTATAAATCCTTGTTCTCTCAGCTTTATGTGCATATCAAAACCACTATGACAGATCACAAAGATGTTTTTGAACCACACAGACAAGAAGACATCTAGAGCAGAACAGTGCAGACATTAGCTTTTGAAAATACGAGATGTAATCTGCCAACTACCATTTATAATATATTAGAGTAAGACATTACAGAATACACACAAAAGCATTTTGAAATGTCCTTGACTTTTCAAAAGCCAGACGACGTTTCAAGCATTTTTCCTCAATTTTTGGAACTTCTCTTAGTAAGAGAAATACCTGCATAGGACTATTTCCTATTAAGTATTAAGCTTTTTATTTGTGGATGAGAATAGGAAAAACAATAAATGCTTTTCCTGTTGTGATCACATAATCTCTACTAAATGTCACATTATCCACATTTTGCAAGTGTCTTTTCTTCCTAAATCTCTGTTCCTGCCCTCCCACTCATCCTAATAAACTGTCACTGCTCAAAGGTAAGCAAAAAGTCTAGACAGTGCTAGCTGTATGAAAATGACAAACAGTTCACCTAGCCTTAATTTTTTGTTTTTCCTAGTGATGTCAGAGTAGCTCCTCAGAAAATTGAATTTACCCATAAAGATCCAGATATTAAATTTAAAAAAATAAAAAAACCATATGCAATCCACACAAAGGAATGAGCCTATTTCTATTTAAATGAGCTTATCACAATGCATTTTTTGCCCTTTGTCTCGTTATTCATGAGTGACTTTTTGAATCCTGAACGCTAGCTCAAAAATTCCGAAAAACCAATGGAATTGTTTTGAAGGAACAAAACACCTGAAAATTCAAAACAGGACGTCAGCACTGCTGTGCTGCTGCGTGGAGGGGTGGCTGCTGGGCTGGAGGCTGTGGCCAGCTGGGAAGGTGCTCACTTTGGCCCTGCTGCCTCCGTCTCAGGGATTATTTTGGTGCTGCCTTTCTTCCCAAGACTTGGCTCATCCGCTGCCGCTCCCTGAGTTTGGCCCAGGGAGGGATGGGCAGGTGGGTGGTTGGCTGGAGGGCAGGAACAGCTGCCACCGATGAGATAGGGCACAGGAAAGAAGGAGACATGTTGACTCCACGATTTCAGGAGGCAAAGAACATTTTATTAATAGAAAATCACACTTCTTATAGACAGCATTGTGGAGCTTAGACTGGATTGTCTTCAGCAGCACTTCTCACACCACTGGTCAAAGGAGCACCACCTACTTGAAAACATCTTTCTATAAACAGCAGGTGTAGAGGATGAGATAATAATTGTTTTAATTCTTTCTCTGAGCTCTCCCAGGAGGAGCCTGGGAGAATATCTGTTTCTCTCTGTTACCAGAGACTGGAACTATCCACAAACAGCCAGAGCAGTGTTTGTGGGGAGGCAGCGTGGCCCCTCTAAGGCACCTCCTGCTGCTGCACATTTAGATGTGACACCAAGACCCAAAATGCATCCCTGGTTTGTGTGTTCATGGGGCAGGCTGGGCAAAGAGGCTTTGAGACAGAATGGCTTGGGACACTGAAATCACAAACTGAGAGGAAATTACCAACTCCAAAACACAAAGATAGGAACCTTTCAGTGAAAACACAAAGAGTCAGAGGGGGTGGCATGTTAGAACAGGTCCAGCATGGGATGCCATAGGGCAGCTGGTGCTTGGGCTCTAGTGCCAGGCTCAAGGCTGTGGAGGAGCCAGATGTTCATGGCAAGCTGCACTTCTCTCTTGGATGTGCATGGAAGAGACAAGCTTTCCTGGCAGAATTATACGACAAGAAAACAAAAATCACCTCTCTCCTCAGTTCTTTACCCAGCTGGGCATTAAAGACTATTAATAGCAACATTAAAAATGTCCTGTTAGAAGATATGTGTAAGTACTGAACAGAAATAGGTGCTTAAAATAAATTTACCATCTCTACACTGAAGCATCGTAACCCACCTCTTTATAATAAAACATTTATTGTTTACTGCAGCTCTCAGACCAAAACCTTTGTTTTCAAAGAGGACTCATTTTTCTTTACATTTAGTTTGCACTGAACTGAGAATAGTGAAGTATAAAAGGAAAGCTTCCAGTTTCTTGTAGTCACAATCATCACTTTCAAATAAAGCAAAGAATGAAAAAGGGAAAATTGGTGTTACACATGAAGCACAGTTTATTCTAACTGCCAAAGTTAGTCAAACAGCAATATTTTAATAAAAAACCCTATACTTATTTTGCACACTGCAGCTAGCTTAAAGAAATGCACGCTGTGATTCCATCCTAAGAAAACTTGAATACCATGAAAAATAATAACAGTAATGTTGCTTTAGACATAACAAGGTAAAAGCAATATATTTTATTAGACCAACTGGTTTATCAAGCCCCTGAGATTTAAAGACAGCCTTGTACACCCAAAAGCTTGTGCTTTTTTCCCCCTAGCTGTATATCTTGTTTAAAAACCAAATAATATTTCTACCACAAATTTGTACTTGCCTGCTTTGAAAAGCTGACATGAAAATTTACGCTTATTTTATAACAAGAAAATATTATGTAGAGCCAGCTTGCCGTTTCCAAAGGTTATAACCATAACAACCGTGAAACCTTAAAGTAGGATTCATGTGATTTAGATGCCTATATTATAAATCTACATTTGAGTTTGTCAACCAAAGCCCTTGGATAGTCCAGAGATGGAGGTGGAATTCTGTAAAACTCAGCTCATCTGATGTTCAGCGCAGCGGCATAAAGAGTTTATCAGTCACACCATGGAATTGCCAGGAGGAGAAGCCAGCTCATGTCAGTGGGTGTAAATATTAAACTTAGGAGCCTTACCTCCAGGGAAAAAAAGCACATAACAGGTCATGTAAGCACAATAAATAAACCTTCCACAACTTGAGTAAAATTATGCTGTGGGACTAGCAGCTCCACAAAGGGCTTGTTAAGGGCTGGGAATGTTCGTTGTCATATCGAGTGTCTGGGGAAATATAATCCTCTTGTTGGACATGGGAAGAATGCAGTGAGGTGAAACAGAATGATTTAGAAGGGGAGAAAACTCACAGGCATCTTTCTACTCTAGTTCTTCCATCTTCACTTTGTTTAAAGAATGGAGAGGAAATTCACTGATTTATATAACTCCTCAGTCATATTCCTATGAAGTTATATTTAATATTTTTAAATTAATCCAGTTCTGGATGTGAATACAATACTCCAAAGCAACAGGAAAAACTGCATTGTAGAAATGGAAAAATGTCATTCCTGGTTCCAATTTCATTTTCATATTCAAACAATTATTGTGTGTTATCACATTCACACAGAAAAAACCAAGCTGTTGAAATTGTTTTCCTATATTGAGCTCTCACATAGACAAGTAAAGCATCAGAAGTTAAATTATTACACAATTTTGATTTAGTAATTTCTATTCCCTTTAACATATCTTTAATTTTTAAACTTTTCAGATAAAGCACCCTAGAGTACAGAGTTGCTTCTCTTGACTGCTGAATTTTAGTTCTATTTTTCCAGTAAGTTAGTAGGCGTTTTACCCAAATTTATTGCAGTAAGGACTGAAACAAATTGTTTACCAAAGTGAGAAACTGAGAGGAAATATAGTTTCAGACATTCAAAATTAAAATCTGTACTTTATAGTCATGTAGAAATAGATGGGCAGGTTTTTCCTTTTTATTATGGTAAAAAAAAAAAAAGGAAAAAAAAAAAAGAGATTTAATCTCTTGTTCATCCCTCCTGTTTTGGAGGGTCACTATGCAGCTACCATGCATTTTGTCTGTTACTAAAGCATGAAGAAAATTTTAGAAAATTGTTTCATTCATTAGCTGAAAGAAACTGCCTGACAGAATAACTAACAAAACACTGGGGTGATTTGCAGAGCTGGATGTTTTAAAGACTTATTTCAGTTTTTAAAATTAACATCAGTTCTGATCTTTCATAACCAGAAAGTCAAAAGATGAAATATTGACCCTTTAAGTCAATGGGCAAATGGACACCAATCTCAGAGAAACTAAGATTTCAGTCTTGATTCACACTCCTAATAAAATTCCAAGTAAAACTTGTTTCTTAAATGTGATATGAACTGTTTTTCTACTGTTTATATACTATGATATTTTGGGTAATTAATCAATACTATGAGACAACAGCATGAAAAAAAGCCTTTTTTTTTCCTTGGGGGTGGTGAATGGGAGATGACAATATTTCTGAGAATTTAAATACTCTTTAAGAGAAGTTACTCTTTTAATATAGTGGAACATATATTAGATACCCTCTATGATTTTGAGGCTACTATTCTGTTAACACACATATCCCCATGTGATATTGCTGCAGTTAAAATGAGGTGTCTTTCCTTTTCTTCTGTAAACAAAAATTTTCTGTTTCTAGAAACAATTGCAACAATTTCAGGTACATGCATTGTCTGGAATTTCTCTCTGAACATATGTATTACCAATATACTTTTGCTTACTAGCTCTGAGATTAGAACTTGCCTAAGCCATTTGAAAGACACTGAAAGCACTGGGAAAAAAGTCTCCATTTTAAAGCTAAACATTCAGTCAGTCTAATTGTGTATAGACAGTTTTTAAGAATGTGTACAAATTGTTTTTAGGATGGGGGCAACACAAGTTGCTTATGCTGTTGTACTGGTACATTTTATACTCAGGTTTATTAAAGTACCATCCTCGAAGACTCCACTGTACATATAAATTATCTAAAGCAGTATAAGAAAAGCTTTGGAAATGACAAATGCTCAGTTAGGACAGTATTGCTGGATTTAACATACTCTAGGGGAATGTAAAGGTAAAATGAAGTTTCTGATTCCGTAGCAATAACGTGAAACATTAACATTCAACGTAATTTATCTACTTTTTAAAAGGTTGTTTAACAAGCATCTTGGGTGTCTTAACAACAGATTTATTTAATTTTTTGAGATATTATTGAACTACAAGTTTATATGTCTTTTATGTCTTTAGTAGTCACTAACACATTTTTGTGATAAACTTGTGTCTGCAAATTCTTTCTCTCTGTAGAATGTAGTTCATCTTAACAACCTCACTATACTAAACTGAAACAATCATCCTGGTAACAACATCCACTCACATTGTTTTTATTTCAGTATCCTCATATGACTCATGAAGAAATGGAAATTGACTCACACAAATTTCCGTTTTGGAAATGTCATTTCCCTATTTTTTTTTCCCCCATCTGATGTAGAAAACCAAATTAGTTTGGACTTACTGTTATACATTAGTGTTTAACCTTACACACAAAGCCAAAATTGAAAAAAAAAAATCTTCAGGATAAAAAATAATATAAATTTAAAAAGACATCATGTTTATAAAAACACTTAGAAATAAGCAAAATTATTGTCAATTTAACAACACTATGCACAGTAATGCACTGCACTTTTTGCAATCTAATTTGTTAATTTAAGTGGAATTCTTAATTTTGATTATGGACTAAGATTTCTTCTCTTTCTTACCAATTATTGAAACATTTCCCTAACTTTTGCTGTCACTGTGTTGTCCACAAGGAGTACAGGACTCCAGCAGAAGCCATGGATCATCAGAAACTGCATCATCAAGTACTAGTGGCCACATCCTGGAGGACTTTTGGTAAATAACAGAAAAAAGAGCAGTATCCTGTGCGTGAAATGGGACATTGTCCAGAATGATGAGCACAAAAACACATTGCCCAAAGGGAACAAATTTTTCATGAGGTCTTCATCCATCTGACCACCCTGCTTTGCCTACTGCTGTGAATTACTGTCTAGAGGCTCTTCTCTCTACCCTAACTATGATAGGAATAATCTCTAATAATTAAAACTGGTCTTTGTGAGCAGCATATGACAAAGGAAGAAATGTCAAATGGTCACCAGGAGCAAGGTTGAAAATGGATCTGGAATTTTTTCTCCCTTTAACTTTTGCATCTCTTCTTTGGCTAAATTGCTGAAGCTGGTTTTCTAATTCATCACTTCAATTTATAACATAGAGTACATGACATCATCTGCACTTCCTTTGAAGTAAAATACATAAAGCTTTGCTCATTGCTGTACAAATGTCTTCATATAAGGCTGGTTTTGAATAACCCTCTAAACCCATTTACAATAAATATGTTAAATGAACATTTACAAAGAACACTTTATCAAATATCGACATAATGTTTTGATCATTATCACTCAAATATACACAGGAAATTAATTTAGCCCCTTGTTTTTAGGTGCATTAAAATGATTGCACTATAAAAGAAAATCACTCATTTGTAATTTACAAAAAAAAAATCATCCCATTCTTCAGCCATAACTTTGTTAAACCTACAGGATTTTATGCATTTTAAAATGCTAGGTTAGTATTTTGAACATGCTGCTTTCATAATGAGTCTATTGTTTGCTTTATATTTTATTAGTCTTTGCACAGAGTAGTGGTAAATAGAACTTCTATCTGACTATGTTCTGGAATTGAATTAAATTAATGATGAACAAAAGGAATGAACATCAGCTCTGATAATTTTTAGGATCAGCTGCATCAAGGAGTCACTGAGTACATTCAATATAGTTCATACCAGTCATTCACTGCAGAAACCAAGCAGAGTCTGTGCTAAAGCTCCAAATGCTTGGAAAACAACTCTCTTTGTTCTTTAATAACTTTCTCAGCTAGCACCTGCTAAAAATAAAGAGGAACATACTTATGGCAGCACCTCTCTGCATTCTGATGTATTGAATGCAAAAGAGTAGCACACCTGGAAGAAACTGAAGCCAACATTTTTGGGGAAAAAATGGTGAACATTTTGTCTTATACAGTTAAAATACAGACCATTTAATGCAGGCTATAACCTTCAAAGTATATGTGTTTGTGTGTGTATGTGTGTGTGTGCCCCTTTCAGGATTTTTTTTGTTTGTTTTTTATTCACAATATATGGTTGCTAGCTGTATATAAAAGATCCACATGTTTTGAGCTGTGAGGCTAGGTATATAATTTAATCATAATTATTTCTTCATACTATTTATTTTTACAGTGATCTTTTCAGCTCTAAAAATACATACATACATGTAGTCATTTAAGATTTCCCATTATGGTAATGAGGACTAAATCTGTCAGAAAGCAAAAGAGACAAAGTTTATTTGATATAACCCAAACTTTGAGTAGCACTAAGAGTTGACTACAGCATAAACGAATGAGGAAAATTGCATTCCTTTTTTATTTGCCTAAAAGAAACTAAAGATGAAAAAGATTTAAAAAGTCATGGGTTGAAGCTGGAAAAGAGTAAACTGGCACTTTGAAGATTATGGCAGAACTTTACTAAACCAAGCAGGCTGAATTTAAATAATAAAAAAATTACTCTGACAATTTATTATTCCTATAGCTTGATTGTAAATATGCTGGAATCTGTAAATCTAAAATTGTGCTCCTTCCAGCAGGAGTTGTTTCCAAGGGAACTTATAGGGGTCTAATCACTGAATAAAGAAAACAAAGGGTATCTCTGAGGAAAGGCTTCAGGATTAAGAGCCTACTGATTAGCTCTGATCCCATCTGCAAGGTATATGGTTTTCTTACTTCTGATAGAATGGAAAAAGTATTCTAATATTTAAAATTAAAACAGAGTAAGTAATGCTCCAACTGCAAGGCTAATGGAGTCTGTTTGCCTTATGATGTTTATGATGGAGAACTACATGATATTGCAGTGGGGATGGGTTTATTCTCTCTCTGGGCTGGGCTGGGCTTCATTTGACCTGAAGGAAATCATTCAAAAGCAGAAAGAGTTTGCAAATGCCTAGTATTAAAAGTAAAAAAGAAAAATTATTAAACCTAATATTTAAATAAAATAAATCACTGAAGCAAAGTATTTTTGACCCGTGTTGTGCATTATGACTAAATTAACACTATACTTTTCTAATAGGATTCTTTCTCAATACTAAAAACATTCTTAATTAATTATGTCAGAGACAGCAGGAAGGCCTTAATTAAAATTCCACATATAAAAGAAAACCTATTAATCTGAAGTATAAAAGTCTACAAATAACTTTGTACATTGCAGGACATTTTAGAATGTCCTGTGGTAATTGCATAACCACAAACAAAAAACTTACCAATTATGCATTTTATGTTAATATTTTGATTAGTTACAAGCTAAAATAATCAGTGTATAGTCTTTGTTTTGCAAAACAGGGAATTTCTAGGTCCCATCTCAGAACAATAAAGAAATTTATTCAAATCATTTAGACAATAATATTTTTCAGTGTGAGACACAGATCTTCAAAAAATTTGAAACATTTCAATTAAGATCAAAGAAAAAACCAAAAAAAAACCCCAGAAACAACAAACAAAAAAGTCAGCCATGAAATAGTTGTTACTGTAAAGGTGTACCCAAGGTGACATGGAGTGCCTTTAATTTAAGCTAAGAGGCAATTTTTTTTTCTCTCATTTTTTAAACAGAAAAGAAATTATCTTTTTCCATGGTTTGGGGGTTTTCAACTGCTATGCTTAGATGAAATGGATACTGCCTATTAAGTGAGTTTGGTCTTTTTCAAAATGTGTGAATTTCCTTCTTATTTTTCAACTTCAATGATAAATCGGAACACGAGCCATTCCATTTTTCACTGAGGCACACAGACGCTTAAGGTGTAAAGCACAGAGGTTGTAACAAGAATATACAACACCAATATTGAAAAGAACATGTTTATAATTGCATCCATAGTTAATAGTCTGTAAGAGCAGCAGGTGTCCCTAAAGGAGACAGAAATTGTGACAAACTGCGTTGTGTGGGAAAAAGAAGGGAATCCTTAAGTGACAGTCACTGTCCAGAGCTGCCTGGAGAGAAGAGGTGGTGAGGAGCAGGTGTAACAAAAATTAGTACTATGAGTCAATCTATCTGCTTGTTCTGTTTATTCACATAAGATTATAAAGATAATATGGAGACCCACTGTACTACTAAAGGAGTTTACTAATTTGGAGGTTGTCCTTAAATTTGCTGGGGTTTGCAGAGGTGGAAATTGAGTAGTTCCCTCCCTATGAATTCATTCATTTTTAGCACATCAAAATCAGCCAAGTCCCTTTCTGTCTTTGTCTAGTTAAACATTAAATACTGAACTCCTGCCTACGCTACAAGTGATGAATTACATTTTTTTCAAACTATTCCTACAAATAGTACCATGAATCTGGTTCCAGTGTTTTTTTTCTTTTTCTTTTCTGTCAGTCTGAGCCTGTTGAAATACTGCTGTGCAGTGGAACACCAACCAAAGAGACAGAAGGGGTCACTTAAAGGTGCAGAAAATATGTACTTTTGCAATCCAGGTATCAAATATTGCAAAAGATACTTGATGTTATTCTGGTATAAGTCACACACTTGAAGACTCTTTCTCTGCTTTCTTTATATCAGAGTCAATCAAACAGAGTTTATGGATGTTTATTGTGAGGTTAATGACTCGACAGTAATTGCCTATCTGTACCGACCAAATAAATCAATGTTATACAACAACAAAAAGACCCTGGTTATTGAGTTTAAATAAATATGATTGATACTTGAATCTCCCAAAACAACATAAACAATACGATTTCCAGACACATCCAATAGTGGAAAATTGCATTCCCTAATTGACTATAATTTCTGTTAATGTGAAGGGAAAATGGGATACAGTGAAAGAGAAAACAAACTTTTTAGCATTAAAGAAAACTGTTGCAATTCAACCTAATGCTTAACATAACTGTGTTAGTAGTTGCTGCTGTGCCTCAGATTTATATATTAGATACAAAAAAAGGATCAAGAACAACCCACATAATAATCTGGAAGACTTATTTCTTGGTTTACTACATATTTTGAAGGTGCAAGGACTCATACATACAAGCCTCTTTGTCAGCCGTACGGATCTAGTACTCCTCTAATTTACCAGGAAAATCCTTATTCTGCCTTCTTTTAGGAAATATATCGTGAAACTGCACAGCATTACACAGATCATTATGTACTCCTGCCTACCATTGTAATCCTATAATTTGTAAAAGCCCTTACATGTATGTTCAGCTATGTTTTACATTATTGTAAAATGGAGGTTAGAGGTCTGGTGAGGAATTGAAAATTCAGTGGACAATTCTTCACATTGTTCTGCTGCTGTGGATGTTACTATTACAGTATTTTGTTTTCAATTATAATGGATTTTAAATATGGATATAGCAGTTTTAGGAGCAGGTTATATTAAATGCATCTTGTACAATTGCTGTTTGCTAATTTATAGAGTTTGTTCATGTTACATAATTACAATGTGGAACTTAATACTTCAAAATGTCTTCAAAGCCAAGACCAAATGGATTAAAAAAATAATCAGACTACTGTAAAATAGATTAATTGGTAACCACAGTGCATGACAATTGAGATCAGGAAGTTCTTGAGCTATAAACTGGGGAAAGTGGGGAGAGAATAACAGAGGAAAAATACTCCTGTCCCTCATCATGCACTGCTCAACTCTTGCAATGGTCTCACTGGGACAGAGTTACTGCTCTTGGGTTGTGGCTACAGCTGTTCTCATGTCCAAAGACAATTAGAGCTTGTACCATGGGGTTATTGCTACAGCTATTTTTATGTCCCAAATAATTTAATCACATGACAGAGTATGATAGACATAATGATTTTTTTTTTCTCTGTAAGAGGTCATGCTTTCTGAATTTACCTGTTCCTTGACCACACATTCCACTCAAAAAAAAAAAAAAAANCCCAACAAAAAAAAAAAAAAAAAAAAAAAAAAAAAAAAAAAAAAAAAAAAGTTACCCACAAGTTTTTGGAACAGAACAAAACTCAAAACTCAGACTTGCCAAGGTGTTACAGATCCCACTGTGAAGTATTCAGGACAGTTTTAATGCACCAACCATTCATACCTAGGCACACAGCAAAGATGTGTGCAAATGGTATGACTCAAAACCACACACCCTGAACCACAATATTCAGTGGGATTTTTTCCCTTAAATATAAGAGACAGAAAAAGCCTGTAATTACCTGTAACTGTCAACTCCGTAGTTCTTCTGACAACAAAGAATCCGTATTTTAGCTCACAAGTGTAATTTCCAATGTCATCCTCTCTAACTTCCCGAATGACAAGAGTGTCCTTTTTAAACACAATGCTTGATCTCCACGTCTTTGTCTTGCATTCCTGTTTAAAGAGAATACAAAACTTCAGGGTCTGTGTTCTTACACTTAAAATGGACAATGCTGCCCAAAGTAAAGGTGGCTAGGCAAGAACCCAGGCTAGTTATAAAAGTATATAAACTTAATATGTAAAAATCCAGTCTATTTAGATGTTGGTTAAAGCTAATTTTATGACCTGATTTAATATTTATGCCTCTGGCTAGAAAAGGGGGTTGATTCTTTTGGTGGTTTTTTTTTTTTTTTTTTTTTACATTAGAAAGCTGAGTGGCTTGTATTTAATTTACTTATTTAGCATTACACTTATGTCTGCAATCTATGACTTTTATATTACCAGCAGCTCAGGCTGCAGGGGATAATTAGGTTTTTTTTAATTCAAATTTTTAAAAAAGTATAATTAAAAAATGCAGAGAAACAGAAGATGAGAATGAGTAGAAATAAGGATGCTATATATCTCTTTCTAAAACAATCTTAGAATCAAAGCTCTCTGAACCTAGAAATGGTGCATTCTCAATCTAAAAATGTATTTTATTGAAGACACAAAATCCAATATGAGAATAAGCAAATAGTTGGCTACACTTCTTCTATCTTAGATATGCTATCAGTTAATTTGAATATTGTCTTTCCAGGCCACAAAATTTTACTTTTTAGGTAGCATAGTCTTGTATACCATAATTAATTCTACTGCACTGCCCACAGGCAACACTACTTGCAAGAACTTGGTCCTAAAGTAATGATCTAGAAAGCACTACACAATATTGAAATAAAGTTATTGATAAAAACAATGAAATTATATTTGCAAATATAACCTTAAGTATATATGTAGCAACTGAAATTTTGGTAGTATTTGCTGAATTTTATGCTGCAAAATTAGCTGTTTATTCAGGTAAAGCATACGTAGATTTCTCATACAGTTTACTAAAGGAAGCATTTGAATTTCTCAATCAGTTCATTCTTTTCTAACATTGGTTATGTTGTTTTTTCTTGACAAAATTAAAAACAGCCCAAGCTTCATAACACATTTAGATCAAGAGAATCAGGAACATTGCATAATATATATTTCAAGGTATAAATCTCTTGCATTCCTTACCTTATACCACAGAATTTCAGGCTCCCTAAATGGAAATAAAAAATCTTCAATTTCAGGACACGAGATTTCCTTGCTTTTGCTAAGTTCAGCTTTTTCAAAATATTTCATCTTTGAATTGTAGCAGAGTCCAGTGTCATTTTCACCCACCGTCAGCGAAATGGACACTTTCATACAGTAAGTTGAGTTTCTGTAATGCAATAAAAATAGAAAAATCTGATAAATTGGAACTCGAACACCACACCACATATTCATCAGCGCTGAGGATGCCTTAAACCAGAAGTGGCAACATTTTAGAGACATTAATTACAAAGAATCTTGTGATTATACAAGGGAAGATGTTTCAGTCTAAGGCACTGCCAGTCTGTTGGCCATAGCCTTCAATGCCCATACTCCCAGGACAAAATGTTCTGCATTGCTTATAGACTCCATGAGCTTGTGTTCTCTCCTGAAACTTGTTACTACACCAGCTGTCTGGAGTGTTCATAGCAAGGCAGCCAGAGATTAGGGAACTTTGTCTGCCTTCCTACGTTCCCCTACGTGATTCAATCAGGCAAAAACACAAAACTGCTTGGATTTTTTTTTTTTAATTCATTGGAGTTTCCAGGTGGGAAGCAAATGAGTGTATTAAGTTGAGTACTCCCTGGGAGCACACTGTGATGGTGTAAGGTTTCTCTCCTACTGTTCTGTAAATGCATTTTAACCCTGGCCTGCTGACAGAGGACCCTGCAGAGAGCACTGAGTAAACATTCACCTCCTTATCACCATTCTCATCCTCTACGAGCTGATTGCTTGTTTATAATGGACTTGTGTGTATCAGACATGGCAGATTCTCAAAGATCAACTTCTTAATATGTGTTTCCTTTTTCCGTTCAATAAGAGGGAAAGAAATATTTAAGGATAAAGAATAAGAAAACTTAATTCAAGAAACTCTAGAGTACAATTTTCTACAGAAAATGTAACCCTGTAAGTAATTCAAATTAGAGAATAGCCTTAGAAACATAAATTTTTGAACAGAATGACCCTTAGCTGTTGATCTAATTCATGGACTGGTAAAGAAAAAAAACACAAAATCATTTCATTATAATGAAGAAGTAAGTATAATTTGTTACCATGTTTGAGAATCTGGCTGTATAAAGCAAATTAAGTTGTTTGAGCTTTATGCAAGTCAAAGAAAGGATCCACTGAATATAGATCACTCTTGCTGCATTTAAGCTGGTAAAGAGCCAATTCCTATTCTTACCTGTACAGGCAATTGAACATCACTCCCTTTTTAAAGAATAATTTTTCATTCGTGTAAATGATGTTATTTCTCCATTAAGGTGTTACTTGGAATATTTTATTTGTTTATTTATCATGTGTCTTGAAAACATCATAAAAAGTCACTTAATTTTTTTTTTTTTTCCAAATTGGTAAAATGCTTTTTCTTAGTTCTTGGAAGACTCTTCCCTTGGAAACAGGTTCTGAACAATCCATCAAACTCTGAGGTTTAAGAGTAAACTAACTAGATGAGAGTGTCCTGTTATTGGGTGACAGGGAGCAGTATATACAATGTTCACATTTAAATATCCTCTTTAATTCCTTCTTGTATGTTTAAGCACCATGTTTATTTCATGTTACTGAATCTCATTATTTAAATATTTCTAGAAGGACATGGCAGGGGAAAAAAAAGGGAGGACACTTTACTGTCTTCCCAGTCTCTGAAGAAGCAAGGTTGGTAAAATTTTTGCATAGGCGTCCTTCAGTATTTGGAGTGAATTTTGCAAAAAATTATGATTAAATGTTTTGATGTACTAAAGAACTCTGTTCTGCAACAGTGACAATGTCAATTGCCAGAGACAGAATTTTGTCTGAGGCACATCCAAGTTTCCATCGCAACATCAGATCCTTTAGCAGATGCAGCTAAGGCTTCCTGAATCCATAAGAGAAGAAATTTGGAAATATTTCAGAATGTTTAAATTCATTGTTTGAAGTGGATATTTCTAAACTGTCAGATACAAGGTACTGAAAAATTCTGGGTGGATTTTTGTCAGCTGAGCCCCCTAACAGAATTTTCTTTCAAAAGTTCAAAATCTTATCAAAAAACCCTACAGTTCCAGATGCCCACTGGCTACACAGACTTCCTTATTTCAATTCTGAAAACTAACTGCACTGTCAATCTGACTCATCTGATGCTCTGTGTCAGAAACCAAGGCTGTTTGAATGAAACAAAACTCAAAGAGGTGGGTACAGAAGGCAGAGCAACACAAACAGTATGAGGTAAGAAAACCAAGATAATGGGCTCACAGTACAGAAAGAGAGAAAGAAAATTTAAAAGTCCCCAGGTAGGAATGAGGAAGACAAAGAAGAAAGAGGAGGTGAGTTTGCTGGTTACAGCTAGAGCATGAAGGATGCAGAAGATGTCAAACCTCTCAGGCAGCAGAAAAAGTAGCATACAGCAGAGTCCTCTGGAGCATGCACATACTGCAGAGGGTAAAAAATGCTCATGTGTTAGGGGCAAGAAAGTTTTCCATACTCCCATCAAGTCTCTTACTTGAGGGACAAGATAAGAAACAAATAGAACAGGAAAAATCCTACAACATGAGTTTAAGGAATTTTAAAAATTGGTGTTAGCCAGTTAGCCCCAGCAGGTCGCTGCCCCCTCAGTGGCTTCTGGAGCATTCGGTCAGGACAGCAGTTCAGAAACTTCATATGCAGGAGGATTCCCTTTTATTGGATTTGGGTTTGGTTTGTCATTGGGGGATTTTTTTTCCCCAAAAACTGTTTCCCCAAACTGTGCTTTAACTCACTTATCACATGATACGTTTTGGGCGTTTCTTTTGTTTGTTTATTTGCCTTTGTTTTTTTCATTAATATGGTGATAAGAGGTGACAAATTATCAAATTAATTTTTCCCTAATCTGACCAGTCAGAAATGTTCACAAGTATGAAGTTAGCAAGAACCTTTTCGTATATCTAAGTGAAGCTTTCATTTTCATCTGTTATTCAATAGGTTTTCAAGTGCTAAAATAATGAGCTCTTAAAATACAAAATACAGTAAGAGGAAGAAAAAAGCTGATTGGTGTTTTTTATTTAAGACAACAAACACATTTAAATCAAATTTATCTTAAAACATACTTAAATGAACAGGTAATTTGTCAGAGAGAAAAGGAAAAGAGGAGACAAGGGGGAAAACAGACAAGACAACACACATAGACTAAGAATAGTTTCTCTAAACTTTAGCTTTTACAATATTCCCATCTACATTTAAAGGAGTTGCTTTGAGAATTAAGCACTTAAAGCATGGTTTCCTTACAAATACATCTCTAAAATGGGCCAGATGGGTTTACACTTGCAAAACTGGTTTTTTTTCTTCACAAAAGGACCTCTGGTAATTGTCATCTCCAGCCTCACCAGAGAGAGCTCAGTGATGGATTTATACAGCTCAGTACTGTCCAGGCAGCATCCCTCATCATCCCTATTCATGACAGAAGGGAAAGTGGGACTCTTCCTGTTACTTGTCCACTCCAGTGCTTTGCCATTATTCTATTTACCAGAGTAAACAAACTGGAGAGTAAACAGGAAGCCAAAAATTCTCTTATGTTTCTCCTCATCATACAAAGTTGGAAAGCAACTTCATTTCCAGCTCTTTCAGAATTGGACATTTAAAAGAAAGTCTGAGAAAAAAATTTTATTTGCAGTTTTATTTTAAATTCTAATTAGCGAATTTAGCCACTAGTGTCCATATCCACTTTCTATAAATGTTTCATCACATTTCTGGGGAAAACTTATGTTGACTCAATTAATTAGTATTTTTCCATGATTTTGCAGACACAATTTTGTCCTCTTTCAGTCCAAGTAACTTCTGTTACAGTTATTTGGATGCCTGAAAGCTGGAGAGAAAAGAATTCATTCAAGGCAGAAACAAAAACACGTTATTCATAATCTACTCGTGCTCTTGGCCTGTGGCTCCAAAGGCTCTTTGTGAGCTTTTAAAAAACTTTCACACAAAAATTTTTAAAGCCTCTACGTAGCAGCAGGGTTTTTTGAGGACACGCCTGAGGACCGCGGGGTAGCCAGGCTCACTCTCGTGCACTCAGGTCCCCTTGGTGGCAGGATCTGATGGCCCCAGCAGGTCACTGCCCCCCCAGTGGCTTCTGGAGCATTCATTCAGGTCAGCAGTTCACAAATTTTATGTGCAGGGATTCCCTTGTATTGGATTTAGGGTTTGTTTATTATTTGGGTTTTCCCCCCCCCCCAAGCTCTGGAATGGCTGACTCCCACACTCGCTGGTTCTGATAGCTGAAATCACAGATTGCCTTTTCCACAAAGTTTCCAGAGCCAACAGAGCTGCAAGTGCTGGGGCAGTGCTTCAGGCATGGGGAAAAGAGAAGTGGAGGGAGATGGACAGAAGCCAGCTGGAATTTTCTTCTGTGCCTTAGAAATTATCTCCTACTTCCATACCCTAGGGGGCCAACCCAGTTTGGAAACTGCTTTTGACCTCAATTGAATTACATAAGCACTGATTTCTTCCCTCAAGGGTCACCTAATTATGTGCATGATACTATGAAATAACCCAGTGCACATGAGCCTCCAGGACTATTTGAATATCAATACTCTGCAAGATACTTGTTTCAATAGGTTTGAATTAGACACACCAGAAAGTATTGTTTAGTTTTAATGCCCGCTTCCATCCTTGGAAGCCAAACCTTCATGTTTTATCTTTTTCTGACACAAGTGGTATGCACTGCCATCCTGAGTTCCCCCTTCACTCCAAACCTGTCAAAAGGGAATGTAAAAATTCAAAGTCTAAATGCATTAGAATAATGCTTTCCTTGGAAAGTGGAAGAGGGAGCTAGTGACTGATGTGAAAGGCCTTTTATTGATGTTCTGAAAAATAAAATTTAAATAAAATTAGCCTTTACAAAGGAAATTTAATTTTCTTATCCATATAATACCATAAGGCTTCTCTTTTTGGGTAAACTAGACAAAAAGGTGTAAATGTTTATGTTACTGATTTTTCTGTAGGATCTCTGTCTTTTTAAAGTCAAAGTGAAACTTATTTCTTGATGAGAACTGGAATCAATCTGATATTGATTTCCACATTTTAATAAAACATCACTTTCTTAGTACAAAATATACAAACAAAATTTTGACAATAAGCTTAATTATGAACTTGTCCTGGCAATTACATGGAAGGCAAAATTACATAAAATTAAGTTATTTCCCTAATTTCCCCATCAAACATTTTCTTTCACTTTAGAGTTTCCTTTCAGATACATTAAAAGTAAAAATCCATAATCTTACTGTACAGGAATGCAAAAATATTCCTACAATGTAACTCTGTCTGCACTCCTACAGTATATGAATATAAATCTAAATAAAAATTATTTGAAGCTAAAGGTTTCTTACAGCGAAAAAGTGTCTATATGTCTATAGATACATGTCAGTAAACCAGTCATATGGGTATGCTGGGGATTCCAGTGATTGTAAAATTAATACCAGAGGTATGTGATTCAAGAAAGTCACTTTAAAAATTTTAAAAGCATATGAATAGTATACCTATATGTTATTTAGTATAAGAAAATTTCAATTTTAAAAATAACTTTCTATTAAAATATTTGGTATCAGAAATTCAGAGAATAGCACTTATGGACTGCAGGAAAAAATGTTAGAGGTAGTTAAAAAGGATAGTAATAAATCAAAAAAGCATTGTAGGGCACAGGGCATATAGGGTGAGTAAAACATGGATTGTCACTAGGCTGAATTTAATTGCACATTTGATATTTTAGTGCTAGTTACAAATTTAGCGCTAAATTAGCTACTCATTTCAGTAAGGCTTCCCAGGATCATTAGTGAAGAAATTTTAGGCCAGTGAGTCATAAAGTGCTAGAATGGAGATGTGTCAGGATGATACTGAACGTTTTCCCTGCAGCACATCAATGTATATTCCCAGAGGAGACAGAAGTATGAAGAGCTGGGCAGAAATTTCACCCTTACAGATGAAAATCCCTTTAGCTTTCACCAGACTGCACTGGGGAGATAATACCATAGCATGAAATGCCTTAGGTATACCATCCTCATAATACAGGAGGCAATGGCACTTGCTTTTCCTTGGGAACCAATGATCCTGAAGAGGAGTAATTTTTATACCCTTACTTAGCACCATATGCCAGAATAGCAGAAATGCTTCTCTCAGAAATTACAAGCTAATAGAGTTATGTTATTCCTCCCATTTCTTTCATTTATAGAATCACAGAATCACAAAATGTTTGAGATCAGAAGGGAACTCTGGATGTCATCTTGTCCAACCCCCCTGACCAAGGAGAGTCACTGAGATCTGCTTGCCCAGGAGTGTGTCCAAGGATGGAGACTCCACAACCTTCCCAGGCAACCTGTGCCAGGGTTCAGTCGTCCTCATGGTGAGAAGCGTTTCCTGATGTTCAAATGGAATATTCTGTGCTCCAGTTTGTGCCCATTGCCTCTGGTCCTGTCACCAGGCAACACTGAAAAGAGCCTGGCTGCATCCTGTTGGCACCGTCCCTTCAGAAATGTGCATCTGTCAGCGAGATTCTCCAGGGTAAAGAGCCCCAGCTCTCTCAGCCTGTGCTCACAGCAGAGATGCTCCAGTTCCTTCATGATTCCTCACTGGACTCTCTCCATGTTTCTCTTGCACCAGCGAGTCTGGAACTGGACACTGTACTGCAGTGGTCTCACCACTGCTCAGGAAAGGGGAAGGGCCACTCCCTTGGTGTGCTGGCAATGCTTTGCCCAGTGCAGCACAGCTCATCACTGGCCTTTTTTGTTGCAGGGGCACATGGCTGGTTCATGTTCAACTTGGTTCTCACCAGAGCCCCCAAGTCCTTTTCTTTGAAATATATTTTTTCTTTTTTTCTTGTATATATTTTTGTTTATGGAACATCTGTTTTCTCAGGTGGTTTTTCACTCACAGGGAATGGAGGGGAACCATTAAACAAAAAAAAAAAAAAAAAACCAACCTTTTTCCAAGTATTATATAATAAGGACCAAAAAAAAAAAAAATAGAGTTGGTATGAGAATGACAAGAAAAAATGCAGACTTTTTGAAGGTAGAGGTCTTTAAAATGATGTTTACTGTATGGTGCACCAGAGCCTGCTCCAGCAGCTGTGCTTCTGTGTTCAGGAACAATTGAGTGCTACTACATCCTGATGACTCAGAAGGTCAACAAATACTGGAATGTCTTTATCACCAAATTATCCCTTTTGCAAATGCCTTCTTTTATAGTACTCAAACTGAAAATGCAGTGCTGCTAAATGGCTTCTTCCTTGTTCCCTCTCTTTGCTTGATGAACTCACACAGTTCCCAGATAAAGACAGATCCTGTCATTCAGTCTCAAATGTTAAGTTAGTTTTCTGTTCAGCTGTCAAGCAGATGCATAAAGAATATCCCATGAAGGTATCTGTCTTGTTTCCAAATGATTAGATATTTATCTGTTGCTAACTCTGCATGAGTGTGTTATTTTCTGAATAGAAAAGTTACTCATTAATGCTAGATATGGACAAAGATATCCAACAATTGCAACATTTTTTACAGATATTAGAAGAATGACATTTGCACATGAATAAGATTCTCTTGAAAATCTCTCTATAACTCTTTCCCATATCTACCCAGTAAAGATGGGAATACATTAAAAAATCCTCACATTTCTTAGGTTCAAGGCTGTTTCCTAGCATAGTGATGACACTTTTCCAGAATCCTGAAAATTCTATAATAGGATTTAATGACAATTCTGAATTAAAACCCCTAAATAATTCCTAGAATTATGACTCCCACATTTGTTAAAAACAAACAAACAAAACAAAGAAACAAAAAACCCCAAATCCCTCCCCCTAACAAACCCAATCAACCCTCTCCCAAAAAGATCCCAACCCTTACAGTTTTATAGTTATACCTGTTTTACACCTACTTTCATAAGAAGAAACAATTCAGATATCAGTCAGTCTTCTTTACCAGTCACAGGATTAAAAGGAAGAAAGTAGTATGGCATCTCAGTAAGAGCATTGCTGTGTGCAGATTGAGCCAGAACTCAAAAGAAAGCAGCAATTTTCTTTGGAAAAGCTGCTACTGCTACTACTAAAACAGAAATTTAGAAATGTGCAAGAATTTTTATTAAATTTATATGACTGAAGACCTCAGAGCAAGTCCTGAATTTCCAAAGGTGGCAGGATTTGAAGGAACAAATCAATAAACAAAGGGATATAGCACAATTTGGATTTGTTCTTCTTTTGAGGACCATAAAGGACACAGGAAACTTAGCTTTTAACTATTTTTGACTGTGTTCATACAAAGAGCTTTACCTCAAAACAGTTTCCAAAACTGCCTCTGCGTGATCTGTAACGACGTAATAAATATTTTTATTTCACTCTAATTTTAAGATCTAAAATGTGATGCTGATACCCTGCAGGCAGTAGCTGAAGATCAGAGCTATGGAAGCTTAGGCAATATAAACCAATATTTGCACTGTGTTCATACCAAAAGCATCCCTGAAGACAAACTTGGGCAAGCAAGGACTTCATCCACCAGAGCTACCCACTCTGCCCAGCATTGAAAGCACTCTCAGTTCAGCCTCCAGAGCTCCTATCCAGTCTGCATTTCTGCCCTTAAATGTACTAAACTCCATCTTTATGTCCATACAGTGAGGGGAAATAGTTGAAAAATAATCATCTTTACAGAGAAGATAAAAGAACTCAGTGAGCCATTTTAGGTAAACATTATTTGAGGATCTTTGGAAATATTTTATTGAAGAGGCTGGGACAGCCAGAAGGACACACTCTTTGCTGTAAGGCTTTCAAAGCATGAGTTGTGACTCTGTGCTAAAGAATTAATTTCTTTCTTCTACAGAAACCCCAAATAAATTAATTCTTGTTTCCCTCAGCATAAAACCAATACCTGTGGGCCTTTGCTCCTAATGTCACATTTCCATCTCCAGTGACTGAGCCTAAGTACAACACAACACTTTTGAGAATTCAGCAGAGACTGAAGTCAGTATATATTCAGCAAGTATATGAAATTATACTATTATTTGTTCCGTATTATTATCTACCACCAAGGTAAACAACTCTGATGTGACAAAGGTTTTAGAGGCACTGGCTGCCCAAATGCACAGAGTGTGAGGATAAGGCACAGGCAGGTGCCAGACACTATTGCTATATATTTTCATTTCTTGATTTAGCTTTCAAGCTTTCTGCTACATGTCATCGTCAGAAGCATGAATCACCCAGAACATCCAGACATGAAAATCCAAAGTCACATGAACAGCAGCAATATGAATGTATGAGAGCATTTCTACACAGAAGCTTTGAATAATTTCACCTAAATCAAGTGTGCTTATGTAAGCTATTTTCATTTCACAAAAATTGGATTTGCTTTACACATTTTAATTCATACCTCAAACATAAAAGGTAAGCTGAACAAGTTTAAATACATTTCACATAATTGAAAGTCACTTCTTTTTCAGTTGGACTACGATGCAACATTTATGTGCCAGAGTCTTTATACAACACCTTTCAGCACAGGTGCAGGAGGGACAGTAGTAGACACCTCTCTCTCTCAGACATATTTTTTCTTGGTGGTGGACTCATAGAAAAGTCCACTTCATTTGTCAGAAATGCAGAATCTTCACTTTGGCTGGTCTGGCTGCTTCCTCCTATAGTAGGACACAGTTTCCAGCTGGGCTGTTGCTGGCAGCTTAATCATCTGCTGCTCTTTATCACCTAGCTTCACCCACAAATTCCCCACTATCTAAATATAGGAATAGCTGTATTAAAAATTCAATTCCATTTATAAATACACGTTGGCTCAAAACCCTGCCATCAGTTTTTACAATAGGTAGAGAATGAATGAATATAAAAACTATCTATGAGTAGAAAACTTAACCTATACTGTCATTTATGTACCACATTTTCTGGTTTCTATTTTTGTTTCTGCAATTTATTTCAGTCACTATTTTTTTTATTCATATTGGGAGAGAACAAAGAGAACCTGTGAATTCCTGTATTGATTAAACACTTTGTCACATTTTTCATGGATGAATTAATATCCTTTTGCAAGTATTTTAATATTCAGAGCAATTTGAATTAAACAGCTATTTTCTTGACATTTGTTCAGAAACATAACTTCTGATTACTCTCTTGATGTCTCTGTCAGAGTCAGGTGAACCTAGTAATGAGAGGGATGATATTGTCGTGCCCAAGGGGGGTGAATCAGGACTCTTTGACTCCAATATCAGAAGGCTTATATGATTTATTAAAATTACTCCATTGTTCAGAAGGCCTTTGGGCTGTATCTGCCCAGGTACAGAGTTCATGGTTTCTTCTACATGGTTAGTACAAGACTGCTAGAATGTTTAGAATTCCAAGATAAGAGCTGTCCATCTCATAGGTTAAGAAAGAGAGAAGTCTCCCATCCCCCATGTGGGAGACAGGGCAGAAGAATACATCTGTGTCCTTGAACACACAGATCAAAGATAAAATGAGCTTCTCCTGGGAAGAAAACCTCAGTAGGCTTTCACCCAGAAAACTCATAAAATGTCCAGATGGCAGGATGAGGAGAGGGTGCAGGTTCATCCAGCAGCTGGGCTGAGCACAGGTACCCCACAGGTGGGCACACACACACCCATGAGCTCACAGGGCTGCTCACACAGACACACACCTGCACAGATGCCCTGTGCTTGCTGAAATAAAGAACTGCAGAGCTGAGCCAGCCCAGTGCCTCCCCTCCAGCTGACCAAGCTGAATACACACACACTCAGCGTGGGTGCTTCCAGCTACTGGCTTTAGCCTCTCATCCCAGGAGCTGGCCCAGACCACTGCTTGCCCCAGCTGCTGGCACTGGCACAGGAGGTTTGCAGTCCCCAGCAGCTGCTGGTCCTCAGACAGCTTATCCTGCTCCCCAGCCAGGCCAGCTCAAAGCTCACTAGCAGGCACCAACACCTGCTTCGTGGAGGCAACACACACACATGGAGAACTGAACTGCCATTTAATGAGAATATGGGACAAATTATACAGCTCAAACTAGAGTATCTACCATCAGCATATTTATACTGAACAGCATTTTATCTCCTTTTCCTACTATCCTCTTGCCTTTTATATTCTACTCCATTTCTTTCCCGCACATTAGTCTCTCTGTACCTCTGCTCCTTCCCCTAAATAAAATTAATGTATCCTCAGAATCACTTCAAAAGATCATTCAGCAATATTTTTTACATAAACAAAAAATGCTTTTCCTCCCTGCATCCCATAGGAAGCCCCACACAGTCCTCAGTCCAAAGGGCTTTACAGGAGGGAACACCTCCAAGTGATTTTGTGGTTTTCTGTTTATAGGTCATGGGGATTTGTTACCCATCTCTGCTTCTCTAACCCCTCCTTGAGCCTTTGTGTTTTCCACAATCATCTTTAGGCACTAGAGTGTGCCTAACTTGGCCCTACATGTGTGACAGCAGACAAGGTATCAGTATTTTCATTTTAAAACAAAGACCATCAGCTGGTTCTCAAAGACCATACAGGGTAACATCAGTAACAAGTTACTGATTTCTTCCCAGTATCTCTTATTTTCCTAGCTGGGTATTTCCTTGCCTCTCTTTATAAATGCTCTCTTCTGCTCACTTAGCCACTTTCCTGGCAAAGATCCCAATAGGTTTCTCTCCAAGACTATTTTTTATAAAGTGTTCACTGTCCTTTCTTGGCTATTTAGTCCAAAAACTTCAAAATCACAGCATGTTGTGGCAAAAGTAGTCAGTTTGTGAGTGTAATCATAACTACTTCTGAATGCTTCATATTCTGGTAATACTGTTTTCTAGTGATTTTCTGAACCTTTCTATGATCCAAAGCAAATGCACACAAAATGTCTAATCAGTTTCTACATATTCCTAAAAAATTTGAAGTACAACTTCTACTTTCTTAAACTTCAGTTTTACAGCAGTATTTCTTCTACCAGATTTTTCTCTGAAGTTTTAATTTCCTTTTACCTACCATTTTTACCCCCATTCTAATATATTTCAACCACTATTTTGTCTACACTATGTAAGCATTATATTTACATCATCATTTTATAAATAATTATAAACATATAGATAATGTACCAATATATTTTCCTTAAATCCTAAATACTATCAAAACTTTTTGTGTGTGAGTTCAAGAAAAAAACAGAAATATTCATCTCCTTAGGTAACCCATATTGGAGCTACTACAAACAAAAGAAATATAAAATACTATCAAAAATGCCAGATAAAAATTTCAGGGTAGAGTAATTAAAAAAACAGTAAAAAATGTAAAAAAACAGTACTGTGAGGAGGGACTGAAAGCACACAAAAATTAGAAAAGTATTTTTCTTTCTGAGCCACTTAGGAGTTGTTTGTTTTTTAACAGAGCTTGTTATGGGAAATCTTCCATTGTAATTATGCATCAGCAACTGCTACTCCATAATACTGATGCTTTCTGTATAATTTTTCTCTTTCCTCTTTTGTTTTGAGGATAAAAATAACTCATAAATATTTCAATTTCCAGTTCTGAAAGATGAATAGCAACAGAGATATGCTGAGGTCTTTAAGAGCACAAACTATAGTACACCAAAGAAAATACCCAAGGAAAGTGTTTTTTTAAACTGTGCCAGACACTCAAGCAACACAAATGTTTCGAGGAACATGACTTTGAAGCCCTCATATTCTGCTTCCTTCATCTGCAGGTGGAAATGTATGAGATAATCTTGACACTATTAAGAACAACAGCAGAAGCCCTACAGTCTTCAATCTACAGAGGCAGATTTTTCCATTTAGCATGTTACAATTTCCTGCTCATTGGTGTAAGTGACAATATCATTATTGTTATTATAAAATGTGTTGACAACAGAATATCTAGCCCTTAAGAATTTATTTGCACCTTCTTTAAGGGTTCATGTGAAGTTTACCAAGTTTTCTGTTGTTTTATTAAATTATTTTCTAAATACATAATTTTTGAACATCACAAAATACCAATGACTAGTACAGTTGTTAATCAAACACATGTATGTGCATTGAAATGGAAATTGCCTCAGAAATGAAAGCTATGCTATGAAAAGTGGAACAATAAATAGAAGTTTTCTACGTTTTATGTATGTTTGAATCAGAAAATAAATGAGCTCATTTCTCCTAAAGTCAAAATATCTGAAACATGGGAGTTTTATGTAGAAGGCCAGAACTCAAAAATATGTTCAAATATATTGCAGTATAAAGGTAAGCATCAATTCTGATGTATGATAGCTCTGATAAGCATCAGGGTTACTCCAGGATCCCTTTAGCACCCTGTCTATTAGTTGGAAAATAAAATAGTTATAAATCAAATTGCTTTCACACAGTAAAAGAAACTCATAGGAAAAACACTATGAGAATAGCTTCCCTGGATTCATATGTGCTTTTTTAAAAATTTTTCATCTGTTTCACAATGCATGCTAATGATATTACTCTTTCACAGTAAACAGAGGAACTGCACAAACCATTACAAATCAAAACCAAACTTGCACCTAAAAGTATTATTAGCACATGAATATTATCTGGGACAGCATGATGAAGGTTCAGTAGAAATAAAATATTTGGTTGTTCCTTATTCCTGCTCAGACCATGGAGCTAAACCAAACAAGTAGGATGGCTTAATTGCACAAATTGTGGGCTTTGTGTGTATTCTTCCTTCAGAGCATCAGCATACACAATTATCCAAACAAGATGTGTACTTGAAGGAAAAGCAATATCCAGTGGTTATACTGGTTTAGAAATAATTGAGGCTATGCCACTATCTATAAGATAGTCCCAGAAAGCTCTTGAATTTTGGGGGAATGGGCCTCCTTTTTAGATTTGTTGTAAGCTATCATTTCCAGAGAAGCAAGACTGGACACATAAAAGCAAGTCTGGTTTGGGAAGAGTTCACTTATTTGAGCAGATTTTCTCAATTTTTGTGCAAGCTAAATCAGCTTCATGTCAGGAGTTATGAATCTCCCTGCAGAGAACAGAATTTAATTTTTTTTGGTGGGGAAAAGCTGTGCAGTGGAGTTCTGTTCCTGTATCAACTCAGTGACAGCTCATCATTACTTTGTGACTGTGCTGAACACTTGGCAGAACTGGGCTTGTTCTGTTGACAAAGCAGAATTTTGACACAATCTGCCAAAACGCCCAACCAGAGGAAGGATAGCACACAGATTCCTCCAAGACACTTCCCTGGTGTAGCTCCCTGCACAGCTAGACTCAAGTCTCAAGTAAAAATATCAGTGGTGGTTTCAGCTAACAAGATGGTTTTTGATATTTAAAATCAGAGGGAAGTCCCTACAGCAGCATGCAGCATATGCACATTTATGTAGAGATACTTAATGTTTTAAAACCAGGAGAATTTTTACAAATTTCTTTATAAAAGCATTGCCTTGATTACATCATTAAAACAAAAAGTAGCGAGTCCCTGACTTTAATGATTACTATATACCTTTATCTCTACCTTTCTATCTACTTACATTATAACTAAGTGCTTAGCTATATGATTATACTTTACTTTTCATTGTGAACTTAACTCATTTACATGCCCAGTATAAACCAGTCCTTCTCAATGCTTGACATTTCGGACTATGAAACATGGTTTCAATACTTTCAAACATTATTCTCAATTATTAAATCTCATTGGATGGGTTGAAATTCAGAGATGTTGCTATGAGGCATGCCATGGAGGGACTCAGGAAACCCTGCAGGCAGCATGGTGTAATCTGACACAGGAAAGAAAAAGGGAAAAAGAAAATGAAAAAAAAAAAAAAAAAAAAAAAGGCAGGGAGAAAAAAAAAAAAGGAAAAAGGAAGCTACTTCAGAGCAGAGAAAAAGTCACATTATTTTCCTCACTGTCCCCAAGGCTGAGGCCCTCAAGTTAAAATAAAGGCATGGAGAGATCCTGTATATCAACTGTAGCTCAGAAGAGAAAAGAGTGGTTATATAATCCCTTTATCCTCTCTCCTCACCAAAAAATCCCTGAATAAGACTGTTTTTGTGGGGAAAGTGTCAGATCTGACTGCAGCACCACTAAAATATCATTATTTTATCACTTGCCCTCATTTCAGTTTTAATAAGCTCTCTTGGCTCTCTTATCTTTTTATGTTCACTCCAGAGCAATTAAACAGAAATGCAAATGTCATTCCCATTTTTATAACAGTGTCTCTTATAAAACTGCAACGAAGACAGCAAATTATATATCTGTTGAATGATCTATCTTCTTTTTGTCAACAAAATTTAGCTAATATGAAGATAATGCCCCTATATGTACCATATGTGGGTTTGCATGTTTTATGAACATGGGAAGATTATTGGTTACAATTCTAGCCAACTTCTGAGGAAACATTTGACTTTGAAAGCTCAAATCAGTTAAATCAGGCAGGGAGAGAGTTTATGAATATTCAGTTTGGATTTCAAAACAGATGCTCTATTTGACCATTATAAACATTACCAACTTTTTATTCACCAAATACAAACATCCAGTAAAGTGATATTGTGTTCACACAAGTATCTGATAATCACTTTATTCCAGATGTGTTTTCATAGAGCCATCTTCCCTCTTTAAAGGGAAACCTCACCAAAGGAAAAAAAAAAGCAAGAAAATTCAGATTTATTTTTCTTTGTTTGTCACTGAAACCAATCCAGCAATCCAACGGAGACACAGAGAGTAGAGCACACAAAATAATTCAGTAAGCATCCATCTTCAACAATGAACAACATGCTGTCACAATGACAACATCTGATCACTTCCACCAGTAGAAAAAAATCTCACCCAAACTAAGTGGGGTGCACTTTGCCAGTAAAAGTTTCCTGACACAGAATTCCATCCATCTTCTGCTCAGGTATTTGCCTGTGACCTCAGCCAAAGGCAGCCAAGTGTTTCACACTCTGTAATACATTTACCTCATCATCTGTGAAGTGTAAAAGTGTTATTTTGCAGAGGAGGAACTGAAACAGAAAGACTACTTCCCCACTCCTCACAAATAGTAATATGACAAAATATCACAAAAATAATTTAAATCCAGGTCTAAACATTTACCCTCCAAAATCAACCCTATTTCTAAATTAACACATCACAGGATGAAAAAGCCAGAAAGAATATATGAAAGAAAAAGCTACCTTCCTACTTTATTTGCAGCATCCTTGTGACTGCACCTTTTTTTTCCTCCACTTGTTCAATCTTTGTACAAACTATTCATAGGTGTGTGTAAAAACAGAGTGGTAACATCAGGAAAATAGCAGGAGTGAAATCAAGACACAGATAGACTAAAAAGCCAGGACAAAGGCTGTGTCAAACAGCAGACAGCTTAGGGGAAGAGCAGGTAGATTAGAAGAAGCAGACAAAATAAAGGGCTCTGTTGGGTTTGTGTGGCAAGGTGACAGCAGCAGAGGGCTGCAGAGGCGGCCTGTGAGAAGAGAGCAGGGCTGAGCCACATCAGACAGACCCTGCTCCAGGTGCCTCCGACAGATCTGCCTCAGTACACGTGGGCCATGACCCTAGGAAAGCTTATTTAGGAATGCATTTCTGAAAAACCACAGTGCAACTGCTGTGGGAGAGGACTTAGAGAAACTGGGAGAAACAGCCTTGCAGACTCCAAGCATGGTGAAAAAAGAAGGGGAAAATGTTCTCTGGGTGCTGGAGCAGAGAATCCCCTGCAGATGACCATGGTGACAGAGGCTGTGTCCCTGCACCTCATGGAGGATCATGCTGGAGCACATATCCACCTGCAGCCCATGGAGGTCCCCAGGCTTCATAATTTATGAAGCTGCAGCCTGGGGAGATCCTGTGCAGAAGCAGGTTTTCTGGCAGGAGCTGCATTTCATGGAGGACCCATGCTAAAGCAATGTGATCCTGAAGGTCTGTACCCTGTGGAAAGGACCCATGTGTGTCACAGCCATTTTATAAGTTTCTTAGATGGAAACTTGCTGGACATTTTTCCTTCCATGAGAAAGCTGACTTCTCTGCAGATTTCTGTAAAAACAAACCTGTGTCTGTGTGTGGACTCAAGGACAACAGATACATTCCTTTGCTCTGTCTCCTGATACAGGAGATGTAGTTTTCTCTTTCTAGCCAATGATGTAGAGGTTGTAATCTCTCTCACTTTGTAAGCATTGGGGAGTCTTGCTCTGAACATGAAGGAAAGAACATGTAACTCTGAACGTGGGCAATTTAGCCCTAAAACCTTCTGAATAATGGAGTCATTCTAATAAATCATATAAGCCTTCTGATACTGGAGTCACGGAGCCTCATTCAGCACCCAACACAAGAACCCAGAGAAACAAACAGCTTTCCAGGCACAGATCCTTTTAAAACAACACATGTGGAGTAAATCTTGAAGAACTACAGCCCACAGAAGAGCCCACACTGGGTATCCTCATGGAAAACTGTATCCCATGGAAGGGGCCCCACACTGGAGCAGGGTAAAAGTGTGAGGAAGGAGTGGCAAAGATGAAGTGCTGTGAGCTGACAGCAACCCTCATTTCCCATCGCCCTGTGCCACACTGGGTTGGTGAAGATGAGACAGAGGACTTGAGAAAGAGAAATAAAGTTGAATCTGGGAAAAAGGAGGAGACTGGGGGAAGCTGTTCTTAGTTTTGCCTTTTTTTCTCACAATCCTACACCTAATTTTCCCCCAGTCAAGTCTGATTTTCCCATGAAGGTAACTGAAAATGATTTCCCGGTTTTTATCTTCACCCACAAGCTTTTCCATCTTATTTTTCCCCCCATCCTGAAGCTTTTTCATCTTATTTTTCCCCTCATCCTGTTGAGACAGGTGAGTGTGAGAGCAGTTGGGTGGGCATATGGCAGCCAGCCAAGTTTAACACACCACAAGGGCAAATCATTAGCTTCCTAATGGCACTGAAAGTAATTTTGAATCCCAAAGCTGTGATAAAAAATTTGGGTTTAATTTTTACTGCCATTTAATTCTCTCATGATATGTTATTAGTTATACTATCCTCCTCAGCAATACCCTCATATATTAAAAAAATTACTTTCTTTTAGATATGCTATTATATATTGTAAGCTTCAAAAATTAGACATGAGTTGCATGATTTTCTGCAGAGTTACAGAATGAACACAAAGATGATATGGTAGGCAAGAGCATGACTTGTTTAAGCATCACTTTTGGAGACTAGACAAGAACATCACTTTGATGTACAATAACAAGTTTTTTTGAATAATTAAAGCAGAAAAAGACCACAAAATGTAGCATGACTGAAAAGCTGTCTTTAGAAAGACCAGAAAAAAAACTGCATTGCAAAAGAAATAGTTTGAACAAACTTGGGGGGGTCATATAGGATCTACAGGTGGGTGAAGCCAGAGATCTTTTCTAAATTTGAAGTAATTTATCTTGTCTATTAATTTTTAAAGATGTGTTTTCTGCTTTCTCTTTATCTAACTATTATTGACATTTTAACTCTGCCTTCCTATTTTGTTAAAATCTAGACCGCAGCAATAGCAAAAACACCTTGAATGTTATCTTAATCTGTCATATAAAGTGATGAATGGACAAATAAATGCAGAATCACACAAGTTTTCTATAGTAATTCTCAAATGCTTTCCAAAAGACTGGTAGCACTGGCTCAAAGATGATGTGTCTTGAGATAGAGGAGCAGCTGCAGGTACAGTACAGAGCCACCTCTCCACTATGCAACAGTATATAGTTAGAAAATGCCCTTTTTTTAATAGAATGCTTTGTGCTTTTCAAAATTACTTTTAACCATCACTGCTGTTAGTATAGTATTAATAATGATAACAACAACAATAAACAACTAAAAGGGACAAAAATAATTTTAATTGATGGATCATTCAAAATAAATCACTCCAGAAGACATGGAGCAATCCTCCTTAGCCATACTTTGATGTTGTTATTCATACACATTGCATCTCTCTGTGAAACTTCTATTTCATTTAATCTTATATTCTAATTAGCACACAGGAGCAGCTGAAAAGGAGGCCAAGCAGCATTAGTGCACAGCAGAACTGGCCCAGTTACTGCCCTAGGTCCCAAGAGGCAGCGGTGTTTCACTGCATGCAAACAATCTGGCCTGCTCCCCAGGGAGGAACACTGAATGGGACATAGCATCCTGTATTTCTAAAAGGTTGAATCAAGAGTTTGGATGCTTTCATTTCCTAGCCAACTGAAGCAACTTGGATGCAGCTGCTATTTACTAAGCAGGCTGGCCTCTGTGATCACTTTAATGGGTCAGAGATACCCAACAGTAAAGACATAAATGTAACAGAGCACAGATTTTACAAAATCTGTCTCTCTCTACACATCAGTTTTAAACCCACTCTTACAAATTCGTTTATACTGAAAATTAAGAGAAATCCCATATGTTTTTCCTGTAGTTCAAGTCTTAGGATTGTAATGTATTATTTGTATTCTAGTAGCATCAAATTCCCCAGTCAAAATGAATGCCTCCTTATTTTAGGTGTTGTGTATAAACACTCAAGAAGAAAGCACATGACTGAAGGTCTTACATAAAAGAAGAATAGATCTTTCATAAAGAGAAGGAAGAGTGTTTAGGACAAAAAGTTACATGTTTTTTTTTACTTCTTATTTCAGAAAATTTACCTTTTTTCTTTTTTTTTGTAAAATTGACAAAATAAGTAAGGTGAGTGTGCTTAGACTGTACCTGGTGATAGGTAAATCACCAATAAAGTAAAATCGTGGACTGCTAGGGAAGTTTTTGAAAGCATTTGTATCTTAAGGAGAAGCAGAACACAGGCAGAGAGGGCAGAAAGCCTGACAGGAGGAGGGACCCAGAGGAAGGCCAGCTCTGAGATGAGTGATCTCTGAAGTGTCACAGAAAAGTTCCTGATCTAAGGACAGTTACATTGAATGGGATTTTTTACACTTAACTGCCTAAGTTAGTAGCAGGGCTGGTTTTTTGTTTGTTTGTTTGTTTGTTTCTCTTCTGTTTGAGGAGGAAGAAAAGGTGGAGTAAATTCTTTAAGAAATCAATCAGCTTCATACCATGTGCCTTCACAAGGGCTTAATTAGACTCCAGGTCTCCTCTGCTTACCCTACAAGAGCTGATATTGGAAACAGGAGTATGAAGTCTCCTGAGTCATCTCTGTGCCACCCTGGGAATGCCATGGCTTTGGTGAGCAGGAGCTGCTCCAGGAGCAGGGTTATGCTCCAGCAGCACGCACCATGCAGAGGGGCCTCAATACCCCAAAGTGGAAAAAAAATCTTGTTACAATTGATACAGGGTTAGGGAATTCCATTCTTAAGGAATTAAGAACTGCTTACTATTGCAAGCAGTCAGGAGAAGTTGGCGTATAATATATTAATTTCCAGCAGCATTTTTGTCTGAACTGCTGAGGACAGAAAAAGAAACTCCCTAAAAAATTATTAGTGTACAAAATAAATGCATAAAGAGCTGCTGCTGAGCATAAAGACTGATATGGCACTTACATATTTTAAGTAGATAGGAACGGGATAAGTTGCAACATGAAGTGGACACTGTGATTCAGAAACAATCAGTAAAATATGTATTTGTCTGGGTCTTTAAGTTACAATTAAGTCAGCATCTCATGAGATATAGGTTAAAGAGAGATTTGTACTTCCAGATAGTATATTTATAAAATGGGAAAGACAATACAAAGAAGATGTGTCAAAGACATCCTAAACCAGCCCACCTCTGTGGAATGCATTTTTAAATACCTTCCTCTATCACACTGGAGAAAATGCTGCGATGGTACAATTTCTTGTTTTCAGGGAAGTGAAACAAAATAGCCTTGAGAGCAGAGAGAAAAAAAACTCACTTTAAGAATTATTGCCTTTGTCAGCAGCTGTTACTCAAATTTCTTACATATGGTACAAAGAAAAAATATGCTTCTTCAGATATAGTACAGTACACTGTGTAATTTTGACAGTCAGATATTTATTACTTGAATTCTGCTCAGAAGAATACAGTTACTAAAACTGAGCAGAACTTAAAGTTACTTAAAAGAGGCAAAGCTAACAGAGTAAAAACCCATATGCCAATATAAAACCCACCCAAAAAAGTAACAGTTGTGTACACAGAAGCAAAATCACACAGGATGTACCATAATAAACAATCTCGAGTGAATGCAAGCAGACGCTCTTCCAAAGAAAATCAAGGACTGAAAAGAAAAATCTTTTCCATGTAAAAAAAAATTCTGCAATTTGAGGAAAACTATTTACATTAGTTAAAAGAAGAAAAAAACCAAAAAAACCCAAACAAAACAGACTAATTAGCCAGATGTCCCCCCAAGTACACCTTATTTACCTGTGTAAAGACCTTTCCTATGATTTGCCACAGAAAGTATCCTCTCTAGGGAAGGTGGATAATTTCAGTAACCTGGGATTACAGGAACATCAGGAAAATTAATCTCAGCTATGGAACTAATCAGATAGGAATGTAGATTATGAAAAAAAAACCCTAAAATTAAAAATTAAAAGTTGTGACCAAGTAGACAAGTTTCAGGAGGCACAATGGCTTCAGCCAGCCAGGGGTGCTGCCCTTGGCTAAATTTTGGCTCTTGTCCTGTTTAACATCTTTGTTGATGATCTGGATGTGGGAATTTAATGTACATTATTTCACTGTATCCATTCCTTGGATTTTGAAAACTTTGCCTTTTTCTACTACTCCACTTTACCAGGTTTCAGTGTTGGTAATGTCTTTTCAAATACAATTTTCATCAGATATTCAAAATTCCTTTACAGTAACTTATTTTATGTTATTTATGCTCCATGATTAGTTTTCACATGATCAGATTCTAGATCTGTACATTTCTATATTAAATTTGCTGCTCTTTAGCTTAATAACCAGCAATTTATACCTGTAGACGTGATGTTGTCTGCTCATTCTGGCTTTAAAAGTCAGCATGTTTTCATACGACAATGTGAAATTATTAACTGTTCAGAGAATAGTAAGAATAAATGCCATAGCTAGGGGACTATTAAAAATCATTAGAGAGATAAGACTGATATGGTCAGCAGAGCAATATTAAAAACTGACTCTGAAACCTTTCAACATTTAATTTGATATTTTCCATAAAGAAGGAAACTGACATTTTTTAAGCATAAAAATGACATTAATGTCCATAGATAATTTATATAGAATATATTAAATTCAGTAAAACAACAAGTAAGCATCTGAGAGGTGAGGGACTTGAACAAGTTTAACCAGAATGAGATGAAAGTGAGGTTTATTTGGTATTTCCTGAGTATTTCCATGAGTGTGCATTTTTCAGTGTTACAACTACAGCAGCTGAGCTATCAATACAATTTTGAACCATGAAATCCAAATTCCACTCCCAAAAAGCAACCAAATCAGAAGACTGCCTATAAAGCAAAATCCTCAGTCTTTTAAAGTCTATACTGGGGATGTGATACCCTCTTTAGCAGCTTTTTGAGTGTTGCTATTATTAGATGGAGACATTTCAGTAGGAATGGTTCATTAGGAAATCTCAAAGATAATTGAAACACATTATTTTCCTAACTACTACTGTTCCTCGTTGGCTTGTGAATTCCTTCTGGGAGAAATTTGGTACACAGATAATGGTGCAGGTACTTCACTAGCACAGTCTGAATTTTACATTTTGTTTGGATTTCCCTGCCCTCCTCTGACCAGGGATTCAACAATCTAATCCACAGGGTTACATGCACACTGTACTCTTAAAGATGCCTTACGTGGAGAGGATATGTATTCATATTAATAAAATTTGGAAATATATTGTATCAGACTGCCCAGAAAATAAGCAACAAAATCTGAATCATTTTGGTCCACTACATACATCTTTTTATTTTCCTTTGTTTCTTTTTCATAAATAATAAGCATTACAAGATCCTGAGGACTACATGCTGTTTTTTTCCATTGGAACAGAAGAAAGTAACAGTTAGGATCAAATAAACCCTGGAAGATATCCTGCAAAGTAATGGAATGCCATCTGCCTTAGAAAAGCCTTTGCTGACTGGGCTGCTGTCTACCTTTGCAGAAGTCATCAATATATATATCAAATTTACTATATACATCAAGTCCTGTGCTTGTGCATTGTGCTCCATGAAAACTGTTCTGTTATTATTCTTCTCTGAGCATACACTTGTGGCTGCAATGCCTATTGATTTTCCCAGAAAGGGACAGGAACCAGGCTGTATAAGGAAGTGCTCTGTTATTACTGGTGGGAAATGAACTGTTTCCTGCTCCATCTTTTATATAACCATCCGCTGAAACATCCATCCACAACCACCCTTGCACACACTTCCCAGTGCAGGAGAGTCATATTCTGGATAATTTTTTAGCTCTTTACAGTAATTTCAGTCAGACAGGAGCAAAAAAGACTCAGAAGTGAAAGGCTATAAGTGTACATGGAAAGCCTGGATTCCCAGCTGAGCTGGTTTTCTATATGGTGTGTCCCTTTGGAGATGCTGTTTGGTTTTGGCTCTACATAAAATGCCTTATATAAGAAACTAACTCAGGCCAAAATAAACCCACCCCCCTTCTTTTTTTTTTTTTTTCACCATTTCATAATCAAATATTCTTATTTAATCAGACTACCTAAACCATTGTCTGTATTGCCAGACACAGGACACATTTTTGACATTCGCTTGTCCAATTTACAATATGTGTTAATTGATTCTATATTTAGTACATTTTGAGGTATTTTTACATTACTAAATTAATCTTCAAGACTCCCAGTGAGATTTCTACTTACCTATTATATTGAAGATTTTTTTTTAAAGCACAGTGGGTTTTTTTTTAATGAGGCCAAATGATAAACATTTAACTTTTTTAAAGTTAATATAAAGACTCTTTAGTAATATCTATCAGGAGTATATTTTTAATTTTGTTAATATCATCTGGCTATGGCTACCCTAGTGATAGTAAATGTAGTAGAACAGAATATAGCATTGAATAATTGAACACATACACTAACAGATGTATGCTGTTTCTTTGATTTTCAAAATGAGAAATTTTAATTTATTATTAAAACACTAAGAGGAATTTGATCTCTCTGCTGCTATATAGGTAAACAGATCACTGATAGTAAACAATGATAAAATTGTTTTTCACACACAGAGGCAATTCTGCTCTGTAAAGCTTCTTCCATACTGAAATAAACATCAGATTTCCCTCATGTGATTGCTTTTAGGAAATGTATTGAGTGAGAATAATTGACTGATAAACTCAGATGCTCTTTTTGATTATATGAAACTAAATCTTCTGTAGGTTATCAAGTGACTCACAAAATTATCCCTTCCATGGGGTTCCTGGTCATAAAAGAAAGACAAAATGTAGCTTAAAAAATAGCCAAAAAATATGGCATTAAAAGTGTATTGCCTATAGGGCCACTACTGTCTGATTGGCACTTGAGGTGTGAATTGCATGTGGATAAAAAATGAGTGCACTCATTGTGATGAGAAATTCACAATAAAAAATAATTAGGAGATAAAAATCTTGATGCAACACATAAGGAATAGTATACAAATAATAAGGAAACAGGATTCCAGGTTTGTATCTCAGCTGTTCAGTAGTTTGACTTCACTGAACACTAAAAATTTCAGCATGAGAAAAAAATAGTATATATGCTTGCTATTAGCCATTGCATTTGAATAAGGTGTCCTGCAGGACAAGCTCAGATTTAAACCTGTATTTAGGGCCTACCAAGTAAGCTAAAGGTCTTTTTTTTTTTAGTGACAGAGAACAATACTGGACTGATTAGTATTAATGGTCCATATTTTTCAAGTGGCTGATCATGAAAGACCCCAGAACAGCACAGTTCTTCACTATGATGAGTAAAATAGCAACAAAAATCCTAAATGATAATCCTCTAAAAGGACTGCATGAGAAAGATAAGCCTGAAGAGACAGAGATAGACAGATAGATAGATTAAATAATCATAATTTAAATTCCTTATGATGAAAAGATTTAAGACGTGAAGTCAAATCCTGTCAAAACATTACTACTGCTTGTGCCAGGAGAGGCAGTGCCTGGGGCATGCATGGCTTCCTAAGTGTGGACTCCACCATTCCTGGAATAAAAAGACTGTCATGGAATATTTCCCAAAATTGAGCCATTCATTTTCCAAAACCTCCTAAAAGACCTTTTAATCTTCAATTTTTCTAGGTTTCCCTCAAGATCAATAAATTCTTCAGGTCGTTGTATGATGAATTAAAGAGGAAATTTCTGCTATCTGATCCAAAATCATAAAAATACACACCCTTTGCAAGTAGATATACATGGTTGTGAAAAAATCTGAAAACTGCAGAACCCCACTTTATAGAATTGATCTAAATGCCTCCATTGACCACACAGGCAATGTCATTGCAAAACTATGGAGACATCGTTATTTGCATGCCTTTTAGAGCCATTTTCATGTAGTGCTATGATTGAAAAGCAATTAAAATTCAGATCTTTAGAGACCCAATGGCAATGCTGTCACAATACAATTTTAGACAATTCAATTTAGATGCTGCAGCAGCTGCTTTTCAATGAGATTTTGATGTTTACCCAATTTTGCTGCTGGGTTAATTGAGTCATATTGAGGTCAAGTGGCTTGTCTGCAATCACCCAGATGTAGGCAAACTGAGAATTACAGCTCAGGACTATCACATCTATAAACCTCTGTTTCCCCCAGTAGGGTGAAAATACAAACAGAAATAAACTAATCAATGAAACACTCTCAGCAGGAAATTATGTCAGCTGCCACAGCAGCAGATTACTTGGGTTACTTGTGTTACTGAAGAATAACCATTAAGTAAAATGGGAGAAAATACATTAACATTAAATGCAAACAACAGAAGAGCAAAATATTTTAGAATTTATCTCATCTTAACAAACTGACTTATTTTAAAAATACCAACAAGTTAAAATTGAATAATAACCCAAGCAGTAAAGTTTAAATAAAACCTCTTCCTTTTGCCACAGGACAAAAATAATTTCTTACTGAATTCATTACATCAGCTGACTGCTTTTCTGCCTGAAAGCCATATCCAGTTTTGTAGGCATCATGAAAAAACACTTGCTCAAAGAATAGCTTGTGTTCTCAAACCATCAGTGGATTCAGCTCAGCTGAAACTATTCTGGATAAAGGTGTCATGGAAAAGGGCCCAAGTGCATCTGCATTCTCAGCTTCAGCAATAAATAATTTGAAAATTGTAACTTTCCATGGCCACATGTAAATAATTAAAATTAGTGTATTTTTTTTAGTGTACTTTGAATATCACATTCCTCTCCCAAAACCATATTTCAAAATATAATGTAATCTTAGTTTGGAACTTAGGTATCCATGACTAAGCTGCAAGTTACAGTAGGAATTACTACAGCATAACCCTGCCTTTAGAATCCTTTGTAAACAGTATCTCAAAGGTGATGTTGGAAATTATAATACACACCACATAGGACTAGGTAAAAAACAATAAGAGTTTTTGTATGTGACTAAAAGGAAAAAAAAATTACCAGTAGTTTAGATTTGGGTCATGTTGTTGTGAGTGAAACGTATTTTAGAAGGTGTTCTCTCTCTCCATTTTAAAGATGGTCTCTCTCTCCACAGCTGGTGTTTTGGCTGGTCCACCAAATTTCTTCTCTGGAGTTATTTTGAACCAGAGACACAATCCTCTGATTTCCAAATACAGCTTTAAAATAGACCATCTTCAAATTTAATTGTTATATGGAAATTTGATAAATACTATCTTGTAGTTGTGTTGGAAATCTCCATTTAAAGCAACACATTTCTCACCATTTAGATTTTGGCAAAGAAAAATGAGAGAAGGAGGACAGATAAATAAAGTTAGACAGATAAAGACAGAGAAATAAGTTAGAAAATAAAGCAATCCATTCTGGTAACATTAAAGTCAAAGGGGGAATATAAAGTTAAAATTTTATTAATCTGATGCAAAAAATAATTTATAAAAGAAATGTTTCTCTATATTTTTTGTTTTAGACTGTTTTATCAGTTGAAGTATTCATAATCAGTTTTTTTAGCATCTACTGGCAAGCATAATAAAGAGAAACAATTAAGAAATCATTCTATTTTCCTGTCTTTTCTACCTTATTTTGGAAGATACTTTAAGAGTTATTACAATGATTTTTTGGGGTGGAATTGGAACTGGCAACTGACAAAACCAAGCTCTAATTCAATTACTTCCTAATTGTCAAAAAAAACACCATGTGTGTCAAAACTTGTTATTGAAATATGCTTTTAACTATTTACCTTCTCAACATTTTATAGAATTTTAGCAATTATAAACTTCTGAATGAGTAAACTCTAAAATGCTTTTATCACAGGAAGAGATGTTATAATATCATAGAAGTTGGAAATATCACATAAACCAAGAATATCTGCATATAATGTGGAGGAAAAGTGTTAGTGTTAGTTTAGTAATTTAGAGATTATTTTTCATGAACCACTGAAATGGAAGTTGTATAAACTAATCCTAAATTTCTTAGTGTTCCTTTGAACACAAAAATTTCTCATTTTAATGTTTTCTACTTTTAAAACACCACTCAAAAATCTTTATGGTAAGGTACTGAATGTTCTTATCAGGAAACACAGACTAAAAATTAGAGAAGCAAGAAGATCAGAGATGTTACAGACTTCAGATCAGAGACTGATGATGCACAAGCAGATTTATTAGTGCGATCATTATTTCACTAGGACTTTATGATTGTAAGACAGATAATCAAGCTTTCAAATATTGTATGGCCCCGTTTCATTTTTCAAAACCTTCTCTAATTCTGCAGTGATTTTAGTTACTGACAGAGGGGAGCTTGAAACTTAGTTGCTAAATAAACATAGGAAAAAAATTAAAGTATTTGAACAGGAAGGCCTTATTGATTGATAGGACACTATTTATTACATTCTTTGGCACAGAGGTCAGATTTCATGACAGAGAGAAGGAAGAGGAATGGAAAGAACTGAGCCCCTCTCAGTGAAACAGTCTCTAAAGAAAACTTTAGGAAACTACAGACTAAAATAACAGCCAGTTGATAGAGGGTCAATGATAAGATTTTAGTTATTTTGTTTAACAAATGGGCAATCTGCAGGAACACATTATTATTCCTCCTCATGTAAGGAAAGGCAAAGAGAGCTGGGACTTTCTAGCTGGAAGAAAAGTCTCAGGGGGACCTCACTGGTGTACATAAATACTTGAAGGGAGGGTGTGAAGAAGAGGGAGCCTGGCTTTTTTCAGTGATGCCTTGTCACAGGAAAATAAACAAAGAAACTTCTGTCCAAATGTCAGGAAGCACCTTTATCTATTTGCTTTTTATGTCCTATGCTCTTGAGATCAAGGCTGCCATTATGAGACAAGTGTTTGGTGTCACACAGCAGCTGCCATAGGGATTAGTTATAGTGGATCAGGATCTTTTTCTTGCAAACAGCTCCATGTCAGCAGTTTATAAATGCAACTGCAAGAAGAATGAAGCCTAACATTAACTGCTTGTTCTTAGAATATCACATGCACTAATTTCCATGATACGTGCTTTATATCTCTTTAGGGACACTTTGGTATCAAGGCAGAAGTTCAGTTCTTCTGGATGAGAAAGGATAAGATGCTATTTTATTTAATTTTTGTCCTTCTAACTCAGGGGGCTGATGCCTCAAGACTTGGATGGGTGCCCCTTCTTTTGTCATCGAAATTAAGTCATTAATTCCTGTGTCAGAAGAATCCAGTTTCAACAAAGAGATGCAATTGATCACGATTTTTAAAAATGTAATAGGAAATGGTGTGGAAAGCTTATCATTCTGACCTTGCAAGGGAAATATTAAAATAATGTGTAAAGGGATCTACAAGTACTGTGTTACATTGTGCATATTGTGATTTTTTAAAATTGTATTATTTATATTTGAATTTAAATTTTCGACTACAATTTTTGGGCTTTTATAATGAGAAATATGTTAACAGTAGGAGACAATTCCTCAACGAGAGCAGTTGTCTTTATTAATGCATCATGGTAGCCCAATCTTACCTTGACTTCTATGTGCACATACATGAATACACAAGCACTGTATCTATATACTAAAACACCTCAGTTGTTTAGTTTGCTGACTCCAAGAACTTCAGCATTTGCTTTGTCTATACTAGCAAGATGAACAGATAATATCCATGTTGCTTGCATATGCTAAGCAATAAATTTTTCTGGCAGTTCATTAAATACTAGGCAAACCCAATAAACTTGATCAATGCATAAAACCCTTGAATGTTGTCTGAACATTTCACTGCCATGAATGCTAGACATACTCTGGCAAAAATAAAATACTTATGGACAGCATGACTTTATAAGCTCCCCCTATTCAACCACTCCTCTTCTTATTTTCCAAGATTTAAATGTGTTGTGGAAGTTACACAATTTGTAATCTCCAGTGTTCTTCACAATCCAATTTATATACATACATAAGATTTATTGGTTTCACATTATTTTTGTCCTTCATACATACTCTCTCATGCAGAAGAAAGAAACAAAGTTCATTTTCAGATAAAACCACAATTAATCAACCTCATTCATCCTATTTACAGTATTTGTTTCATTTCAAAAATTCACAGGCCACCTTGGCTGCCTGTCTATTAATTTCAGAGAAGCATCCTGTCAAAATCACCCAGGCAGTTTTGTCTTTTCACGTATAGTATGAATTATGCAACTATTAAACTAATGTACAAGATGAGACAAATTATTATAAATTCAAAATCTGATAAACATTTACAATAATCTGCCTTAGAATTCCTGCAGTTGTTCAAAGCATGTAAAGAAGTATATCCTATGTCCTGGAATTCCTTGGAACCATTTTTTTTGCTGTTCATAAATGCTTTTTCTTTTTTCACCTTATATGACTGGACATTTACATATTATACACACATCATGTCCTCTTTCACTACAGTATTAAAAATTTGAATGAAAGAACTGTAAGGAATCAATAAGCATGAATGAATAGTAAGCCTATGGGTCAGATACAAACACTTATTTAGCACAAGAATACAAACCCCATCTATTTCACATCATTAAGCTCATGATTTTCTGCAGATCTATCAAGGCCTCTTATTAAGTTTCCTGGATAACTATTTTAGGCTCCTTCTCAGGGAAGGATCTATTACCAAATAATAATATTAAGGTGCATCCTGAGGAATAAATGCTGTGGTTCCATTGCCAATCCTTTTTTTTTTTTTTTTCCCATCTAAAGAGGTGATACTATAACCCTGTAGTCTAACCACCTATATGAGGTATACCATGAAATGCATGATTTCAGTATGAGAATGTAACTTCTGTTTGAGGTGTAGCATGCATTTTCCAAAGATAATTTTATTCAATTTAAATGTTCCAGCAAATGAAAATTCACCAAACCAATAAGTAAAAGGCTCTGACTATACCAGCCATAAGTCAATAATTCTTTTCTAGCCTGAGTGCATGTTGCTTACTTGCTTGCCACAAAACCTCATCCTGAGCCATCTTACTTGATGCTCCTGTCCTGTGTCACATATTTAGGGTAATAGATGCAGAAATAAAAGATGAGTTCAAGTCTGAGCATTATTTAAAATGACTACTAGACCTTTTCAGTCACTGCATTCCTCAGCAGAGTTCCTCATCCTGTGCACGTAAAGCATTCCCTGTTCTAGAAATTTTAATGCATATACAATGGGATTAAATGGTCACATTTTGGAATAGGCTTACATTATGAAAATTAAAATCAGTGTTTACAATTACCTAATTTATCATCTGCCAAATGTCTCACTTGCATAAATCTGCCGGGAGTAGTTGTATATTTTCCCCATAAAAAGGAGATCTGTAATGGCCAAAGAAGGGGTGGAAATGTTTAAACAAATATACAGAGCTAACACAGTAGGGCTTTCTCTGGCTGTTGTCTATCAAGGTTCTCAACCTTATCTCATATCATCCTGGATGCAATTTAGTTCATGAGTTACCTCTGGTAGCTACATATTTATAGACTTGACCACACACAAACTTTTCAAGCTAAAACAAAATTTTCAGGCAATGGCAAGATGATTGTCTGCTAGTGTTTTGAATTTATAACAGTGGCAGCTACAATAGCGTTTGTACAATAAAGGAAAGCAGAAAAACATGGATCACAGTATGGTTTGATTAAATAGCTGTTTTTATACATGTCTTCTTCACACTTAATATATTGCATTCTTGATTTTACTTGGATTCAAAACTGTGTTATATAACTGATCAGACTGTTTTTGACAATATTTTACTACATTTAGCCATATATTTTTGTTTTGTGTTCTTTACTGAAATTAAAAATGTTTTGAAAGCATGATTAAGTTAGTTAAAATATGTTTTTAGGTTTCCTAAAGCTCAAAATCCTTACAATTAGATAAAGCAGTGATCTCTAGCTGCATCGATACACTTAAGCTTTCTCCACTGAGGGTACTACGTAATAGAAGAATTAATGGGCTATGAACTAGAAAATAATACCTTAATTGCCTCTATTTCACTGTGTGCTAAGAACATATATTTTCTAGAGAAAATCCTAAACTCATCTATCCCCCTCTTCCTCCTCTCTTATACATATCACAGAGAACTGGAAACATTACGTTACTTTTTGAAAATGTTGGGCAGTTCTCCAAGTGAAGCCATTTATCCCTATCAAGAAGCTCACCTGTCAGATTGACAGAAGATAACCATACCTGTCCATACTGCCTGCTCTCTAAGCTGTGAAAGTTTAAATAGGGGAGGCATCATTTCATTGTCTCTCCAGAGAAATATGTATCTTCAAGACTATAGTATAAGATCAAAATTCCATGGTGATCATAGAATCATGGATTATCTCAAATTTGAGTTATCTCAAATTATCTCAAATAATGACTGAGACCAACTCGCTGTTCCTCACAGGGCTACCCAAAACTAAATTGCGTAGGGATACAGTGGTAAACACAGCAAATTTAAGTAAATGCAAATAATGTGAATCATGATATTCTTATTTATGTGTGATCTTTGGAGGTTTGACTCATTTTAAACAAGATGGAGATATTTTTGCATAATTTCCAGTTCCACTTCTTTTCTAAATGCACTAATTCATATAAAGTTCATGACCTCATTAGGATCATAAAGCTTTTTGATATGCTCTGTATGTCAACCTCTAACTTTTAACTGAAGTGGTAATTTGGCAATTAATGAAGCTGAAATGACTGAAATAAATACACCCTTTATGCACTTAAAAAGAGTATCGAAAAAAAAGCTGCAAAAATTCTGAGTATAATACAGAATGAGCAAATCACCCACATTTGATTGTGATTGTTATCTATATTGTGACTTCAAATTTACTCTAAACACCTGAAAATTACTTCCTTGCTAATTTTTATCTAACAATTACTGAGTGCCTTACACTGAATTTTTTATCTTTTTTTTTTTTCTGGTGACAGAAAATCAAACTCATCATACAATTCTCAGTGAGTATTTGTACACTTTAAGGAAATATCATCCACTATATGATTCAGATTTATACAAAGGTATATAATTTCTGCATTATAACCTGCAAAATCTGCAAATTTGATATACAGTGCTTCAGGAAACATAACTTTGACTCTCACAGGTCTTCCAAATAGAACTACTGAAGAGTCAGAAAGAGCTAGATACTGGTTCATGTAAAATGCTCAAAACTCTATTAATCATGTAGCTGTTCTCTCAAAAACATTACTTCCCCTTTAGCACTCTTCACTGTTGAGAGTCTCTAATAGTTATTCTGTCACTCAACTTACATTTGTTTTGGTGCATTTTCTAAACTCCAAAGAGCAAAACATGATGGTCAAAGTAAGTACTGCATGTCAATGAGATTCTCAGTGGCAGCAAAGGACTGAAACACCAGCAGATTGCTCATGTAAAGCCACCATTTAAATGAGGCTTTGAGAAGAGAGACTGACAGTAGGATTTGCTGTAGTTTCCCAGAGCTAAGGTTTTAATGCAGGATCTGCTGTTCTGTGTCACACACAAACATTACACTGCAGCCTGCTACAGAGCCTCATCCACAGATTTATTCCCCCTCCCATCAGTGTAGAGGGAAGACACACACTGTTGGGTACCCTCCACATCCCACATAAGACAACACCCACCATCCTGTGTAAATGACTTTATGTCAAGTCTGTTCCACGAGATACAGTAGGAACCCACTGCCCAGCCCAGCTTATCTCATCTGTCAGCCAGCCACGCCTCTTCGGCCCTGATGGGACTGAGGGACTCTGATTTTCAGTGCTTGAAGAACACATTCCAAAAAATCTGGGTCATAACATATTTTCCCCGTATGCAATTGAGTCTTATCTCTTTTACTGACACAATGTAACTGTCATTAAACCTGGCAAAATTCATGTCTTCAGACCATATGTCCACAGAAATGGCATTTACTGATTAATCTTGTTGATCGCATTATTTTGACTGTAAACACATTAATCCAAACTCTTCTATTTCAGCTGATTTCATTTGGCCTTTGCTGATTTTCCTCATGTGCTAAACACCCACAAGATTTGAACATGTGACTGTATTTTTCTTATAAATAATAGGAAAACACAGCTTAAAAGTACCACTCTAACAAATTGTACATTATTACATACACTATCAGTTTATTGCCCTAATTAACAACTAGGTATTTTCTCTCTGGTGAGCAATATGAGAGGTTAACAGAGTCCTTGTTTTCATTCATTCCCTATTGAACACTTCCTGCAACCAACAGGTTTAATGCTGGGACCTGTATGATTTTAGAATGATTCCCTAAATAAAGTTCCCACAAAAAAAAATACAAATCTGCTATGATAAGGAAAACTACTTGTAGTGAAAAAAAAAACTAAGATTTTTTCAAAAGCAGTAGAAAATATTTCAGGCTAGACAACTGTTCTAATAACAGTTCTATAACCTCTTGAATAATGAACAGGCTTGAGTTTGAGAGTGTTCCTGAGGCCCATAAAGTGTCTGCATGCTGTTTTGGCTTCAGCACTTGAAAACCAAATGGAAAAATTAGCAATTTCAATAAGCACAAATGGAGTATTTACTGTCAGTGTATCACAACAGTCCAGTAGATCTCACATTGTTTGAGACCATCTTCTTACTTCAAGTGATGAATGGATCAATACAACATTGCCTTTGCAGAAAAAGGAACTGTCACTTACCAAGCATAAAAACAACGCTACTGGGAAGGAAATCTTTTGGGAAGAGGGTATTTTGGCATGTAGCAGCAAATGTTCTGCAGTGGGGATGTTGGACACACACTCAGTGTCCCCTCCAGCATCAGCTCTGCCTGCCTAGGGGCACTTGGCCCTCTCATTCCTTACCTGAGAGAGACTAAGAATGGGACACCCTAAAAATGTGAAAGCTTTGTGTGTCCCTACTAAATCTCACTGCCATCTTAGAGATGTTTTTAACAAGGACAAGGATTCAATATAATTTTGTATAACAGTGAAGCCGTACAATTTATTAATAACTTTTCTACCTATAACGCTACAGAGCATGGGATACAATTCAGAGGACAGAAGAGTGGGAGATAATATATTAATTTTAGCAAGGTATGCACACTCCATTGAAATTAAAATCGTATAACTCTGCTGCCGTGTAATCTGTATATTTTAAATACCTGAACAAAAAATGTGAAGCAAAAAACCTAGATGTAAAGGAATGCAGTAATTAAAGGCTCCTTAATCCTGACACCCTGTGTGCCTATATTACAATGCTATCTTTGAATAGCATGAGAACACTTTTTCCCCAGTCCTTTCTCCACTCAGCCACTTTCTTTTCAGATTTGGTACTCTGGATGTGCAAGCCCCAGTAAATGTTCTCTGATCTCATCTTTCTTCCTATCTGACTGCTCAGTATGCAGGTCCTGGTTTGACTTACTGCATATCCTGAACTGAATACAAAGGATTTCATTTCCTTATAAACTCGTATATAGTTTTATCACTTCACTATCCAGGTTTTTCATTAAACTTTCACCTTTCAAACTAGAATATTTGGCTGCAGTCTCACAGGGGAAATATTTTTCCTTTTTCTGCCCAACCTGAAAACCTAGGCCAGACAGTTCTTAAAGTGTTAGTTTTTTTCCCCTGCAAAGTTAACTGAAATTTTTGATCCTTAGATTAACTCCTCTCAAATAAACCTTGACTGAATGAAAGTGACCATTAAATGACATATACTTGGAATGACTGCATGAGCTGAGAAAGCTTACTCCATGGGCAAGTAATGTAGACTCAATTCCTGAGTTCCAGCTGCTTAACTGAGTACTCAGTGAGTGCTGTGAGGACTCTCACATTCATGTTTAGACTTTAAGTGGTTATGAAAGATTTCCAGCAACTCTTGAATTGTACCTCAAATGAAAACATATTAGTGTGATAGAAGGAAAGCATGTGTTTGTAGTTTTTAACAGTTCTGAAGCTTTTAATACAAATGGATAACTGCAAATCCAGGTCCCACTGGAGTTATCAGCCATTTTCCAGTGACTAAGAAGTCAGAATCTCAGTCAAAAACTCAGACACTTTGAGAGGGAAGACTTTTCTATTGAAAAGTACTTGAATTTTCTGCACTTTGGTAGCAGTGTAAGCCCTTGCTTGCTGGGGAAAGAACTGCTTCTAAAGTAAATGAGATTCAGATGCCTTGAAGCGAGAACAGTTAAAGCCTTTAGCCTTTTTTTTTTCTTTTCTTTTTTTTCAGTATTAGTTTAAGTACTCATTCTTGAGATACTCTTTTGCAGCTCAGCTGAGAACAGTGGCAAATCCAACACCTGCCAGTCCTGGCCTATCATTGCCTATCTAGGGGTCCTGAAGCAAAGTAAGCATAGATGCTGGTTTAGAAGCCTCATCTTTTGTTTTTACACTTTGTTATTAGCATTATGCAGAATCATGCTGCAGGACAGTGTAACACACATATTCCTTGCCTGTATTCTGGTAGAAAGATCTGGGGGTTTCTGAGGCTGAGAATCTGCTCTGCTCTGCTGCTCAAGAGATACAAGGCCTGAAGGTCTGTGCACCTTATCCTTCTTTCCTCAGCATTGAGAGGAAAGGGATTCTGGAAGCATACTTGCATTAAAAGATGAGATCAGGGCTTTTATTTTTCATTTGCCTCAATATAAAATGTTATGCTGAAATAAATTTGATTGTTATTAAGCCTTGCCTTTTCCCAAGGTCCCACAAACAGAGAAATAGCATAAGAAAACTGTAGCCAAAAGCAAGGATGTTACTAGCAAAGCTAATTTTAGTATGTAACACTGATAATGGGCACACAAATTTGAATGCATTTTGATTAAAGTTTTGCTGTAAAGTACCATAGTAATAGTCATACTTTAAACAGCACTGAAGATAGCCTGAACAATAGCTATTTTAGTAGATATAATGTCACACATAGAGAAACTGCCTGTGAGTGTCATTACTCATTATCAACCACCACAAGGGTGTATTTGACTATGTGCTCTTCATTTAATAAAATACCACATCTGGGGGTTACTGACTGCTATTTGAAACCTGTAAGAACTATATTTATGGTATCTAGACTGAGAATAGCTGTGAACCTGGGCCTGAAAGTCATTAATCCTATTATTTCCTGCACCTTAAGATCCATGTGTGCCTGGGGCCTCCAGCACAAGAAAAATGTGAGAGGTTAGAGAGGGTAGGAGAGGGTGCAGAGAGAGGCCATGAAGGTGATCTGTGGCACCCATGCCATGGATAGGCTGAGAGAGCTTTGTTAGCTCAGCCTGGAAATGAGAAGACTCTGAGGAGACTTTCCAGTCTCCTTGAAGGGAGCTTCAAAAAAATGGAGAGTGACTTTTCAAGAAGCTGTGGATGCCCCATGTCTGGAAGTGTTCAAGACCATGCAGGATGGGGCTCTGAACAACCCGATCCAGTGGAAGGTGTCCCTGCCCATGGAAAAGGGTTGGAAATAGGTAATCTTTAAGGTTCCTCCCAATCCCTGTGATTCTATTATTATATACAAAGAGATAGATCTTCAAATATTGTACATATTTGCATATTCAAATCTATACATATGCTGAGCTTAGTTGAGCAACTATGGATGTGTGTGTATGTGTGTGTGTGTATTAAAGTGTGTATTTACATGCATAAACTAGCTCTTGCAATGAGTGAAAAAAGGAGCCCCTCTCACTGTCTAACCTTGATTAATTTTCTAAATGAAGTCCAAATTTAGCACTCAAATGCTGTATCATAATGCTTACTATATTAAAAAGCTGAACGAAGATTACAGAGACATCCTTGACCTTTGATAATTTTCTCAGCTTTTTCAATTAAATACCACAAGATTTGTTTGGTCACTATCATCACCTTTGAAGTTAGCACCACCAGGCTATATAACTTTGACAGACAGTAACACTAAACTGCACCAAATAGGCAAATTTCATTAGTTTCTCTCTATAGTGGGAATATCTGGACAATGTTATTTTCAGTGTTACAAATAAGTTCTAGCTGTTAAGTCTGCCTCTAAGCTTTAAAAGAAGACATTGAAAAACTAAGCAAATTTATTTAAGCAAATTTTTTTCATAATATCATCAATTTGGGATATATTTACTAAAGAGGAGTTACTCTTTAGTCATTCTGTAGCACCATTGGAACTGAAGAAAATTCATTATGAAATGGAATCTTTGCAAACATTTATTTACCTCTTGCTTACATATGAATCCTGATTTTATGATAATAGAACAAGGACGTGAAATATTTTAATCCAAATGTTTTAGCTGTTACAAGATGTCATTTTATTACGTCTAGCACATCAAATCTGGAGTCACTCTGAGATCTCACATGACTTCTCCAAGTACTCCACTCTCTTCACAGTGAACTATTGAATCATGTGCATCAGCAATCCTTTGAAAAACCTGCTATTTTGACATTGACAGACTCAGCAAGTAACTTGCTTCTTTCATGCCCTACATTTCCAAGGCAATATTTCATTAACATCAGTATCAGTATTTTCTCCTCCAGTTTCCTCCATACTCTCTCTTACTTGTGCTTTTGACTAGGAGCCAGAATTTCTATAAAATTATTTACTGGATGAGCCAAAATAAAAAGTCTGTTATACATATCAGAGAACTTAAACAAAATTAGTTCATTAATTAAATTCTATCTAATTGCAGTCTACTTATTTTTCACTGCTAATCTTAACACTCTCCTTCATTGATTTTGTTATGACTATAACAAGTTTCCAAACATCCAGCGGATTTGCGTCTGAATTTTACTGAACAATTCTCCTCACTGGTATAAAATTTTAAAAAACCCCCTTCAACCTTTTTTTTTTTTAATTTTTCTCACCATGACATCCTCTTACATTTACTCAATGTCCCATAGCACACACAAACAACCCCTAGACAAATAATTAAGCCTCAGCTTGAAGACTTGTGATAAAGATGTTTCTCCTTTTTTCTATAAAGATATCAGATAAAGATGATTTCCCAGCTTCCTTTTTTTTTTTTTTTTTTTTTTTTTTTTTTAATAGGGGAGAAGTTTGAAGTGCAGGGAAAGAGGCCTTCACCTTTCCACTCTTTTTTGTGCTGGGAACTACACAACCTCTTCTTCATTACTGGGAATATTGGGTGTCTGTCTCTGCTTTGTGAAGTAAGAGGAGAGACAAGAAAGGGTCAGAAAAAGGACCATGAAACAACTGAACTTCTCACTGCTGCTAGGACTGCTTTAGCTCAGTCTTGGCTAAAAGGGGGAAATTGTCTAATTGCTGCGGGAAGGAGATGTTAATGGAATTGTTCCAAAGACATCCCGAAAATGCAGCACCTTCTTCCCAACTTTATTTACTCTTACCATAGTGGCAGCACAGTTCTCTACAGTGTCTCTACTGTATTAGTAACTTTCCTGGGTCATGGCACACACCCCCTTTTCAGATTGAACCTTTCTGGAAAAGTCATGAAAACATCATCTCCCTTCACCAGAGATCATCTAATATTTGATACCTCTGGGAGCCTGACTAAAGATTCACAGCTGCTGCTTTTCTTTCCATTTTCTAAAGGATGATTTGTAATATTTTTGGTCAGAAACCCTGGAAATGCTATACTAATTGCTAAAAGACTCATTTGATGAACTGATGGCTTTTAAGTCAGTCTGATAAATTTTGTGAGCCTCAATCACTATTTTAGATTTGCATTTCGGAAAAAAATATAATCATAAATTAATTAAAATCCATTACTCTCTTGCATTATAAACTCATCAAATAAGTTTAATATTTTAAAATGCCAGCCTCATGTCACAGCACTAAGTACAGAGATATGCCCCTTGACTTTTATATCAGCCACTGCATTTAAATGTATGTGATGGAAACACACAAACAAAGTTAATTTAGTTTGGAATGCAGTTCAAGACATTTCAGTTGTCATCCACTTACATTCATACACCTGTGTGCTGGATTTAAACTCCTACTGTAGCTGTCAGTCTGCCTGATGGAACCTAGAAAATGGTTTAGCTTAAAAGCCACAAAAAGCTCATTTTATTTACCTTGGAGTGGGTGAGTAGTGGCATGTGGCTTACCCAAATGTATCCCACATTCAGCCTCCTCCAGATCTAGTGTCAATATGTCATTCCCTTGGAAGTGTCCTGGAAATGCTCCTAGAGCCTCTAAAACAGCATTAGACACCTATCCCCATATAATGGAATCAAACCTAGCTCTATTTTAACATCAGTTAAATTGCCTTCTGTCCTGAGAACAAGGGGAATTAAAAAAGGAAACAACTGACATGCAGTTTTTTAGAACCTAGATGCTTAAACTGATTTTGATGTCCACAGATAGCTTATATACAAAGAGACAAGCAGCACTTGCAGGGCCGACTCAAAATGCAATATTAGATATTAAGAGCAAACTTAAATGACCAAGTAGATGGCCCATATTATCACCAGCAACACAACTTGGTTGTTTTGAATTCTGTGAGAGGAAACAAAAAAAATCTATAAAAGTTTGAAAAAAATTAAAAGTCGCTGTTTTGAAAATGAGTGAAAGCTTTTTTAGTTTTTTGCCTTTCTCTTCCATTTTTTTTGTAGCATTGTGAAGAAAACAATTGATCTTTGACTTAAATATCTATTATATGGAATTAACTTTATCTGCATTTTCTCCTTCTCCTGCATTTGCTAAAGAAGCAGTTGGAGAGCCACTTCCATTCTGTTCCATGTTTTTTGGACTTTTTCTAAGATGGATGAAGTTAGAAGCAGAGTGTAAAACAGACAAAATTCTGCTTTCTCTTTAACAAAATAGAAACTATGTTATTTTGCTATGAGCGATGCATAGTAATGCAACCTGACTATCTGTCAGGACTTTTCTCTCTTAAATTACATACGCAAAATCAAACATTACAGTCATATTTTACTATTTTGTTGAAATGAGATCTGAAATGTTGCTTTTTTTGGTCAGAATTATTAATTTAGTTGGGAGCAGAACGTTGACAATCAAAGGGTAAATCTAGTTTGCTGAAAGTGTTCTTAAAGACAAACCAACAAACCTCTAATAGAACAGTGGAAGCAATAGTCAAACTGTTATTTGTTACACTGCTGTACTTAAGCAAATATTGCAACAAAAAAATTAGCAGCAAAGGAAACTGGATATAACATAAAAGGCTTTTCTTTAAATCTTTCTTCAACCCTTATTTATGCCACTTCTGTAAGTTCAGAGCTTTTAAAATGCAATATTAATAATGCCTTCTGCTCAGTCAAATACGTTAATTTCTTCTTCTTTTCCAATATCAACATTCTTCCCCTATACCATGAAAGTATAGGCATTTGCTATTTTGTCCTCAGTAAAAATTAATATAAGTCTTTATAAAAGCCTTTAAGTCTTACATAAAAGAATTATCTGGACTAACCTGTTCAGTTCTAGCCCATCAAGCCTCCTCACTTATCCATGACTCCACGCACTGTAAGGGTCATGTTGCTCCTTTTTCTACTCATCATCATGTTTATTTACTTGTTTTTCATTGTTGAGCTCTCACTCAGCCAAGCAAATAGCAAACACACACTGGAATTTAGCTTTATGCATAAGTTATACCAACTCCACAATGAGAAGATGTACCCTGCACTCACCTGTTTATCTCCTCAGCATTAGGTATTTGCTTTGTCCTAACACTTGTGGAAGGTGTTTATCATGTACAATGAAGATGCTAATGTCAGACATCTGATCTCCTGCAGTGTCAGGACAGGGGAGTGGAGAATTAGTAAATTTCAGTCTCCTGACTTTCAACAAGCGTTAACTTCAAGAAAATCCCACATTTATTTCTAGGGGCAACTTCTTTTGCCTTCTGTACAGAACACTTAATGTAAGCTCCAGCTACCCAACCTGTATAAATTCCTAATGTTAGCTGGAAGGCTTTTTCAACTCACCAAGCCTCTCTAAGTCACAGTCAAAAATTACTTGTATATCAGACTAGCCTACCAAGCTTGCATTTGAAAAGGAGATGGAGCAAACATAAGAAAATAAGAGCCAGATTCCTTGTGACGGTTTCCATCTTCACAAAAATGAAAGACCTGGCAAAAAGGTCAGACAAGCTTACAAATGGAGTGTAAAAACAAGGTAGACACAGTTAATTGCCTTCCATGTTCTCTATAAACCAAATGACCACAAAGGCAGGGACCAAGGAAAGTCTATCTCATGTGTTGAACAAGACTCTCCTGAACTTGCACACCATTTCTAGAGGCTGTCTGAGTTGTTTTCTTAGAACCATAGGATTGCTAAGGTTGGAGAACACATCTAAGATGTTCGAGTCCAGCTGTTACCGCAGCACTTCCACAGCCACCACAGTGCAGCCGTGTCCTGCTGTCCTCTCACTTGTTACCTGGGACAATGAGTGGTGATACTTTCTGAGACTTCCATTTTTCTGAGTACTGCTAGCTCACTTGGTGCTCCTTTGAGAAAGCTTATCGCTCTTATCCCTTGTCAGATTCCTTTGGCAGCAATACACATAAAGATAATCAAAGATCTCATGCATATCTAGAGCACACCATGTTTATGAACTTTTAAGACAAACTGTTTTAAGACTTCATTTTCAGATACTTTCTCCAGTTTTTGGGGGGGAGGCTGTTGGTTGGTTTGTTTTGTTGTTGTTTTTTGTGGAGTCTTGTTTGTTAGGTTTTTTTAAATTGAGATTTTATATGTAGTTGTTATATGAATGCTTACTCTTTTCTTAAGATAATTTTTTAAACCTCTATAAAGAAATAAAAATATTTATAAGCATATATAGCTAGGATAAAATGCCCTCCTCGGGTAAGACAGATTTCAGAAATGGTTGGTACCCAGAAATAGCAATTCCCATTTGTAAACATGTTTTACATTATTCAAGATGATGAAGAAACGATGCTTCCACCAGGACTATGAAAAATTGATTCTATTTCTTTGCTCACCATTTCCTTCAGTAAAGCAAAGATTTCATTCTACATTGTGTGTTCAAGATTTCTGACAATTAATTAAACAATCATGAATACATGAAATATGTAAAAATAAATATTGTCCTTAAATTGAATTGGTAATTTAACACGTTCCTACTGTGGATGGTTAGCCCTCATGGCAATAAAAGCAAGAAAGAGGGAAAGCAAGAAAATGAGAAAGTAAAAAAGTGAGAAAGGGAGAGAAAAAGAGAGAGAGAGAGGAAAGAAAAGAGAAAAAGGAAAGAGAAAAAGAAAAAAGAAAAAAGAGAAAAAGAAAAATAAAGAAAAAGAAAAAGAAAAAGAAAAAGAAAAAGAAAAAGAAAAAGAAAAAGAAAAAGAAAAAGAAAAAGAAAAAGAAAAAGAAAAAGAAAAAGAAAAAGAAAAAGAAAAAGAAAAAGGAAAAGAAAAAGAAAAAGAAAAAGAAAAAGAAAAAGAAAAAGAAAAAGAAAAAGAAAAAGAAAAAGAAAAAGAAAAAGA